>RJWJ010000065.1:83973-407387 GCA_004363605.1 Indri indri
TTTTTTTTTTTTTTTTTTTTTTTTTTGAGTCAAGTTCTCACTCTGTTGCCCAGGCTACAGTGCAGTGGCATCATCATAGATCACTGCAAACCCAAATTCCTGGGCTCAAGCTATCCTCCTGCCTCAGCCTCCCATGTAGCTGGGACTACAGATGCTCACCGCCACGGTGCCTGGCTAATGTTTCTATTTTTAGTAGAGACAGGGTCTCTCTTGCTCAGGCTGGTCTCGAACTTCTGAGCTCAAGGGACTCAGCCCTCCTGAGTAGCTGGGACTACAGGTGCGAGCTGCCATGCTTGGCTAATTTTTTAAATTTAATTTTTGTAGAGATGGGGGTCTCACTATGTTGCTCAGGCTAGTCTTGAACTCCTGGCCATAAGCAATCCTCCTGCCTTGACCTCCCAAAGCATTGGGATTGCAGGTGTGAGCCACCAAGCTGAGCTATTTTAGTTTTGATTCTATCTTTGACCCAGAAGATCTTTAAGAGTGAGTTTTTAAAAATATTAACACATTTGGTAAGTTTTATTTTACCTTATAGAAATAATACTTCTGATTTATTTTTGCATTATGGTTAATTAACATGTTATTATTTCTATTATTTTGGAAATTATTGAAATCATGTTTTTGGCATAATTGAAGATACATTTTAAAATAAATGTTTTACAAATACTTGTTTTCAGCTTACGGAGTTGGACTCACATAAACATAAACAAAGTCTTTTTCATTATAATAGTTGTATCCATTATTTCTGGTTTCCTTGATCTGTTGTGGAACTGAATGGGCGTGTTAAATTTTCTTACTATGATTACATTTCCATTGATTCCTTCAGTTTTAGTTTAATGTATGAGATTAAAATATAAAGATTCATGAGAGTTTTATTCTCCACTGTGAATTATACTCTTTGTAAATTATGAAATGCTCTTCTCTCCCCCTTTTAATTTGCCTTGAATTTACTGTGGTCTGATTTCCTCTTTTTAATGACTTTTTTGAAACTGCCTGGCTCCCTGATTTCCATGGCATCATTGAGGTTATTCTTTAACCCCTTCATTATCATAGTACTGGAAATCATGACCGTGTTTTAAAGAAGAAACAACGTAATAACCTCTCTTTTTCTCTAAGTATATGTGTGTATAGACATATACACATAAATATACTTTATAAGTATATATATTCATATACAATACACATATTGATACACAGGAATACACTATATATGTGCGTGTGTGTGTGTCTGTGTCCGTTTATGTATGTATTGTATTTCATCTTTACGATAACCCAAAATGACACATGGTTTTTACTGAGGCACATGAATTAATATGGCTTTAGAGATGAGAAATCTGAGGTTCAGCAAGATTAAGCAACCTATTCCACGATGATCTAGCAAGCTGGTGGATCCGGCATTTCAACTCATCACATGATGCTACCTTGGTGGTCTCCGAGCCCTCTTGTACCACTCTGATTTTTTCTCCTCAGTTTGTTGTCTGTTCTACCTCTATCCTATATTGAGTCATTGATACAGTGATTTATTAAAAAAAAAAATCTAAAGTAACTAACTGTGATATTTTAGACTCTGGTGACAGGCAGTGAACAAAACGGAGAAAAGCATCTACCCTCATTAATCACAAGTAAAATGGGCATTTTGCATGTGGCGTTGTGCAGGAGCAGGGAGTGTAATGGTGAAAGGAAATGCTAAGTTTAAGGGGAATCTCTGCCTGCCTAGAATTATTGTTTAGGACATTTTCTGAGTGGGAGTGGAGCTGCCTCCAAATCAGAGATTTGTTCCTCATTTTTCACAAGAGGATATCAATTCAATGCTCATATTCTCTGGTTATTAAAGTGTATGCTTCTCTTATGGACAAATAATGCAGTAATAATAATTTTTGTTTATATTGCCTTCTAGAATGTACACAGTCAACTTTTATCTATCCAGAGCAACCTTGATTTATCCCTCCATTCCCATGTGCCATAATGCACATTTGCCACCTATAGTCCCAGCTTTCACCTTTCTTTGAGCATAATCATTATTAGCATTCCTTGTTGTGGAGTCTGGGAGGCAGACTTTTCACTGTGTATACCTTTTGGGCTTCGAATAGTATGATTGTATCCCCTAGACACACAAAAAATACATTTTAAAGGTAAAAAGAAACAAAACTAATGGTTAGCTATTGAAATAAATGAAATTCTGTAGAAATCATAGATGACTAAAATCCAAAGATGGCAGGTTTGCAAAAGATGGTAAATATTGGGTAAGGAAAATCATGCTTTTGAAGCCTTTTTGATCCTTCCGTGTGATTTGATTTTGAACCCTTTTCATCCTTTGCCTGGATGATTCTGTCCTTGTACTTTTCATTAGTAGATTTTATTCTTAGAACAGTTTTAGATTTACAGGAAAATTGACAAGATACAGAGAGTTCTCATCCCCATACCCAGTTTCCCTTATTATCAACCTCTTAGATCGGAATGGTACTTTTGTTACAATTAATAAACCAATTTTGATATACTACAACAAGTCCTTGAATATCATGTTTCTTTCAATGTTATTTTGTTATAATGCTGATAAGGAAAAAAAAAATGGATTCCCTGCCCAGACCACCATCTATGTGGAGTCTGCACGTTCTTCCCACTGGGCGCTCTGGGTTCCTCCCACGTCCCACATCCCAAAGCTGTGTGGTCAGGTGCAGGGTGCGTGTCCTCGGTCCCGTGTGAGTTGGTGTGGGTGTGAGCACCTGGGCTGGTACCCGCCTGGGCCCTGAGCTACCGGAACGGGCTCTGGCCACCCTGACCCTGGACTGGAATCAGCGGGTATATACTTATCTTACTTGTTTTTATTAATCTTTCCTAAATGTGTGTAGAGCTCACACGTATTTCACTGTTTTATATTAGAAGTGCTTTGGTCTTTATTTAGAAATCTGGTGATGTTTTTGTGACCAGAAACATGCCCTATGAACTTAACCCCTGTTTATGCCAATGAGCCTAGGGGAAAATTGGTCTCCTTACATTTTATTTTGCTTAAAATTGCAGTTTCCAAGAAGCTATCGAGGATGTTAAGTGAGGACTCCAAAAAATAGGGTTTTTTGTCTATTAACTAAAGTGTGTATTTTATTGAGATGTCTTTTGTTTTACTCAATGGCCTTTTTCCATGTCAGGGTCCCATCTGGGATCCATATTGCATAGTTCTCATGTCTCTTTAGTCTCGTCTTGCCTGTCACAATTTCTCAGACTTTCCTTGTTTTCAAGACCCTGGCAGTTTTGAGGTGTCCTGGTCAATTATTCTGCAAGATGGGCTCTTTCGGAATTTGTCTGATATTTTTCTTATAGTTTGGCAGAGATTATGAGTTTCAAGGAGGAAGATAAGAGAGGGGAAGTGCCATCTCACCACATCATAGCAAGGGTACGTAGGTACTATCCCCAGGATTTATCACGGCAGGTGTTGACCTGTCACCGGGCTGAGGAAGTGTTGGTTAGGCTTCTTGATTGTAAAGTCACCCCTCACCCCCTTATTGTACTCCTGGGAGGGAAGCTCAGTGCTGCTCACACTTACCAGGTGGTGACTTAGCTTTCCTTCTGGAGGGTGGAGTTATCTACATAGATTACTTGGAATTCTTCTGCAAGGGAGATTTATCTTTTCCCCCCGTTTGTTCGTTTATTCAGTCATTTATATTGGTAGAGACTCACTCTTTGCACCTCTAAAAGTGTTCTCTGTTTAGATGATAAATGACCTGTTCATTATTTTGTTTATCAATCATAACCTCATCCCATTTACATCTTCCTTTTGTTTTATTTTGGCTTCGAATTTGTTACTTCTATTGCATTTCAATTTTTTGCTCTGTTGCATTCTATGTTGGGCTGTAAAATTCTGGAATATTGTGGGGAATAAATAAATTTGTGTGCATAACATAAGTACAGATGGAAAAGCACATACACAGAAATATGTGTTCAGTGGGTTGATGCTGCAAAGGCTTCAGCGACAGCCTTGCGTCTCTGGGTATCAGAAAGAATACATGCAGTAACATAAATTGGAAGCATGTGAACAGATTTATTTAAGAATCCATGCATTCACAACTTTGCTATCAGTCATCTTACCCTTGGAAGGACAGAATAAGTTACTTCAGGCAGTGTCAAGGAAGATTTAATTTCAGATTGATGTTTTCTACTCAGTCCATTCTTCCTTCCTTTCAGTCAGTTTCACTGACATCACCCAAACAAACAAACCAACAGCCCTACTACAACTTATCTCCTAACAAAACCTAGTCACGAGAGCACACAGCCGCACTTAGGGCACAGAGTGTCTGTGCGTGCACCATTCTGAGTATACTTTTTATCCACCACTCTTGGTCAAGCACTCATCCTGGATAAGACTCATGTGTCTTCCCCCAATTTCTAGAACCTTCATTTATCTGTCCCCCAAATTTTAACTGGCTTAAAGCTTAAAATAAAAAGCTTTATGTTGTGAGTTATCACATTGACTTTTCTGGTCTTCTTTGCTATAAACATTTGTGTATAACTTTTTATATGGACATGTGCTTTTATCTTCCTTGGATAAATACCTAAAGTTGGCTGGGTCATATAGTAAATGTATATTTAACTTTATAAGAAATTGCTAAACTATTTTCCAAAGTTCTGTACAATGTGACATTCCCACCACCAGCATATGAGAGTTTCAGTTCCCCTGCATCCTTGGCAACACTTGGTATGATCAGTTGTTTTAATTTTATACATCCCAGTGGATGTGTAGTCATATCTCATTGTAGTATCAAATGGCTTTATTTGGTGATGTGTAATATAGTCTGATAGAACCCTCTCAGCTTCCTTTTTTTAATTGATACATAATAATTATACATATTTATGGGGTATATGTGATATTTTGGTAAATGCATACAATGCCTAATGATCAAATAAGGGTATTTAGAATATCTATCTCCTCAAACATTTATCATTTCTTTGTATTGGGGACATTTAAGTCTTCTCTTCCAGACATTTTGAAATATGCAATAAATTATTGTTAACTATCATCACCCTACTGTGCTATCAAACACTAGAATTTATTCCTTCTATCTAACTGTGTGTTTGTATCCATTAACAAACCTCTCGTCATCCCCTCGCCCCCTTCCCAGCCTCTGGTAATCACCAGTCTGCTTTCTACCCAAGTGAGATCCACTTTTTAGCTCTCACACGTGAGTGCGATCACGCGGTATTGGTCTTTTTGTGCCTGGCTTATTTCACTTAACAGAATGTCCTCCAGGCTCATCCATGTTGCTGTGAATGACAGGATTTCATTCTTTTTTATGGCCAAATAGTATTCCATTGTATAGATATAATCCCCATTTTCTTTATCTATTTATCCATTGATAGACATTTAGGTTGATTCCATATCTTGCTGTTATGAATTCAACTTCCTTATTTAAAAAATATTTTTATTTTTAAGAACATTTTGGGCCGGGCGCGGTGGCTCATGCCTGTAATCCTAGCACTCTGGGAGGCCGAGGAGGGTGGATCGTTTGAGCTCAGGAGTTCGAGACCAGCCTGAGCAAGAGCGAGACCCCACCTTTACTAAAATTAGAAAGAAATTAATCGGACAACTAAAAATATATAGAAAAAATTAGCCGGGCATGGTGATGCATGCCTGTAGTCCCAGCTACTTGGGAGGCTGAGGCAGAAGGATTGCTTGAGCCCAGGAGTTGGAGGTTGCTGTGAGCTAGGCTGACGCCGCGGCACTCACTCTAGCTCGGGCAAAAGAGTGAGACTCTGTCTCAAAAAAAAAAAAAAAGAGAGAACATTTTGGTTTTCAATCACGCTTCAGAACATTTTGAAAAGATTTTTAAAAAACCTTTCCAAAGTTTTATTTAGAATTTAGCTTTTAAGTTAGCATAAAATAAATTCATTTTTTAAATCTATTCACTCATTGAACAAACATTTAAGTACCTGTTATGTGCTAAGCTCTGTGTTAATAAGGCATTGGCTATACAAACATGAGTTAGATGTTGTTCCTGTTTTGTAAAGTTTGTAGTCTAGGGTGGAGTAGATATGTTAGACATGTTAAAGTTCAAATTACAATACTCTGAGGTGTGAGCTCAGTGGAAATTTTGGTTTCGACATAAAGTGAGAATAAGAAAAAAATAAAAACACTGAGGGATCTCAATGTTAAGATATATATATACACAGAGAGGGGAGGCCAAGGAAAGAAAATGAGAAGTAGAAATTGGATATTGGAGGAAACTATGAGAGAGAGAATTTTGAAGATTTCAAGAGAAGAAAGATTCTGGAAGCAGGGCGTGACTAACAAATACAAATCTGACGAGAGGGCCACTAGAGTGAAACATGAAATGAACCCTTTTGGGTTTGGAAAAGGGAATCTATCAGCAATCTTAACATGAGGACTTTCAGTATTGTGATAAAGGTAGGAGTCTTTCATCCAGCAGTAAGCTAGAAACTTTATTGATTTTTAAAAAGTAATTCTATAGGAAGTTTTGAATTTTTGCTTCTGTAAGTCACATGTTTTACTTTTACCTGCATTCTCAACATTTCTAATATAAATACAATATTAATTCGTCTTATTTTTAGCTGTGTGTTGCTGGCGCTCCAGTGTACTATTGACATTTCCTTTCTTTTGTGTCCTTCTCTTTTTCCTGAAGCCATTTTTTAGAACCTAAATAGCATTTTAGGAATTTATTTATTGAGTTTGTTAGAAGCAAACAATAACACTTTGTTCATTTCTTTTCCAATATTTGTTCCTAATATTTCTGGTTATATCTAAGTGTACCATCCGGATTCCAAAAACACTAGCCAACACGTCTGGCAGTCATTGCCTTCCTCATTTTGTCCCACTTTTTAAAAGAATGACTAGGATTTTGGATTGAGTTTAATATTAACCTTTAGTTTAAAACAATTTTATTCTATCCTATTAAGAAAGTATTTTTTCTTTTTTCAAAATAATTCAGAACAATTGTTGATCTTTCAGTAAATATTTTTCTGGCGTTAATTGAAAGTGTATGTGTGTGTGTGTGTGTGTGTGTGTGTGTGTGTGTGTGTGTGTCTACCCCCTTCTTTCAGTGTGTTTTAAGCAATGGTAGTGGTGTTCATTCAGCCTATGCTCTCTCAGCAGTAGATACTTAAGTCTGTCAAGGTATGTACGCGACCCTGTCCTGGTAGAGGCAGTGTAGGAGTGGATTTGGACCACTGCTGGCATCACAAATTATGTTATTCTTCCAAGTCTAGAATCCAGTGTGCCTACAGTGAGCTCTCAATGCATGTGTCTTCTCTGGAAGCTTGCTCTTTGCTATCTCTGAACAGCTGAGGGTAGCAGATGTGGTTTGTGACTCACCTGTATTCTTTTGGCCCACCATGGAGGTCTCCTTGGTAGATAATCCCTCCTTCCTCATCAGCCTATGTCTCCCAGAACGAGGGTGTGGTGCTTCCTGAAATCTCCTTCACACTTTATTTGAAAAGCTCCCAAACAAGCTACCCGAACCCAATCCTTGTCTCGGAATTTCCAGTTGAGAAAACATAAACCAAGACACTAGGCTGCTATTTTGCTTTCTTGATTGCATATTGATTTCCCGTGTAAGTACCAAGTCTTGCCGGGAAGCACACTCATCGGGCTGTAGCTTGAAAACTCTTTTTTTTCTTTTGTATTGACCACATTTTCCCTTCCTACCCTCCTCTAACTCTCACCTCCCCAACAAAAACTCACCAAGCTGGATGCTGTTTGCAGAAATCTTTCTCCAAAATGGATAGACCACATTTTTACTCCACATCTTATTGTCAGATCATGCTCCTTTGGATATGGGATGAGGTTGAAATTTGTTGCAGTCCTTTGTACACTAAACTGTCAGAGAGCCTCTAGGAGGCTAAGGTGACGTGTGTGTTAATCCTACTTGTTTGGCCCCGTCCATTCCTGTTTCTTTTCTTCTTTTGCATGGACTCATTAAGTAGAGTACACTCTGGAATGTCTCAAATATGAATTTTCTTATAAATGATACATTTCATAATAGATATTTTCTTGCTTTTATTGAGCAATTCCTTTATTCTTAGGATAAATTCTATTTGTTCATGGTATTTTAAAAAATTAAATGTATTACTAAAAATTCTTTGTTAGTATTTTCTTTGAGTTTTTACAGGTATACCCAGTGAAAATGGGTCTATAATTTTATACATTATTTTATTATAATTTGGAATTATATGTTTGCCTAGGAGAATGAATTAGGTAGTGTTCCACCTTCTACAATTTACACAAGGATTTAATTTTTAAAATTAACTCTTCTTTTGGACACAAAAAATGTAGCATGAAATCTAATTTGCCGCATGTATTCATTTCAAGTGCTTTGAAAATGTTTCATATTCCTACTTTAGTCTACTGGAAAAAAAATTTTTGTTGTATCAATTTTTATGTAACTTTTTAGATATAATTAGGATAATGAAATGACTCCCTTGACTGTACCACAAAGATACAGAATGTAAGTCTCTCACACACATAAGTTGGGAAAGAGTTGTGGGAAAGCTGCAGAATGAAATTTCTCAGTCCTTAGATCTTAGTCATTGCTAAGTCATGTTGATCATTAAAAATCAGTTGATTCTTTAATCATCTTCGTCCTTTGAATCTTCTGCTTTCTGCTTTAACCATTTGATTCACTTCTAATAAGGCCTTTATTGGAAACTGTTGGCTTATATTATTTTCTTATTCTGCAAAAACTAACTATTCAGATCCTTCTGTGTCATATGTATGAGCAAAAAAAAAAAAAAAAAAAAAAAAAAGTGACCCTAGCATGCTTTTGAGAAGGTTCTTATAGTGGAACAATGAGAAATACATGGACCACTGATTTGTTGGAGTAAGGTTCAAAAAGGATGCTTGCATCACTTACCTGTAGCAAGGAGGCAGATGTTTTGCCTTCTTATGGAAAAACGATGTTTCATGGCTGGTTGAGAGTGGCTTCACTTCACCACAAATATGCAGTACAAAGCTAATGATAAAATATTCTCTTTGATTTATGTTAGCACAAAATCATAAAGCTGGATTATAACAAAAATTGTCATTTTTATAGGTTAAAGATAGTTGAATGCATAAACATCTTAATAAGATTCAACCTAATATTATTTCTTTTCCGAATGAGAAAACTGGGGACTAGGAAGGTTAGGTTACTTCTCAGGTCACATGGAACTGGGATTTGGAATGATATATGTTAACTTATATTTTTAAACTTCCCAACATGAAATCCCGGGGAGAAATTTTGGCATACCGATATTACTTCGATAAAACCATTCTTGCTTTTGTAACAGCTAATAGTTGAAGGTAAATTAGAAAAATTAAAAAATTGGCGCTAAGTCCAGCACTTGAGAAAGTTTTTATAAATTAATAACCCTCATTAAATTAGATGGTATAGAGTTTATGCTTTATATATTTAAAAATGTATGTTTTTTTCTATCTGATCCTAGATTTAGATATCGATGACTATAAATTTTGTCAGAAATACAGTAAATGTATTAATTCATCTCTTTCTGTCTCTTTTTCTTTATTTCTTTCTTCTTCCTTCTTCCTGTCCTTTGTTCCTTCCCTTCCTCCCTCTGTCTCTCCTTCCTTCCTTTCCTCCTTCCTTTGCTCTATTTTGGGTATGTGTTTAAAGCATTCTTTAATTGATAGTTTATTTATTTTCACTTTTTTTTTTTAACAGAAGAAGCATTTAAATCTAAAGCTATAATTTTAAGCACTACTTTGATTGGATCCCACGGGAACTCAAATGAAGGGTTTTGATTTTCGCAGTTTTCTTAACGGCACGTTATTATGCATTCGGTTTTCTCTTGACCAAGTTGTTATTTACAAAAGTACTTTTAAATTTCTCAGTGTATGGTATTTGATGTTTATTTAAACTTATACAATTAATTTAAAAATTCTACATATTCTATTTATAATTTAAAAGGTGGTATAATTACATTGAAAATTGTGCAGAAAGATAAAAAAGCAAATTCCATCAGGTTAAAATAATTATTTAGCTCCATTTGGTAAATTTCTATAATCTTTTCCCACACACATACTTATTTTTGTGTAATTGTACAAATATTTTTAAAAATGTATATTGTTTGTCTTAATGTATTTTTGCCAATTGCTTCGAAAAGATAGAAGGTTGTTCATTTATCATTTATGCCATATCATTTTCCATATTGCTTGCATAAGCGTACATGATTATTAATTCTGTTGGGATGCATAATATTCTAATGATTGAGTGCGGTAAAACTTGATTTTTTTTATCATTGGGTATTTAATTTATTTCTATTTGGGGGCTATGATAAATAATGCTCAGTTGAATTTATAATTTTTTCTCTGTTTTGAATTATTTTCTTAAGACACATTTACATAAATAGGGTTCTGGCATAGAAAGTATGAATATTTTTATGGCATTAGGTGTAATGCCAATTTGCTTCCCTAAAGTGTTGGAGCATTTAAAAATGCAACCAGCAATGTGTGAGAATACCCATTTCTTTATTCCCTTGCCAGCGTGAGATATTATAATTTTAAACCATTTTTTCATAATAGAAGAGATTTAAAAGGGTAATGTGTTTTAATTTGCATTTACTTTAATTTTTTCATAAAAATGCTTATATGTCTCATTTTCAATTTTTTGAACCATTTGGTCATGTCATTTGACCCTTTTACGTATTTTCCTGGCAAAACGTATGTCATAGCTGACTTTAATAGTTGTTAGTAAAACATTAATGTACTTTGTTTATTCATATACTGTATTTTATCTCCTCAGATACAACTCTTAACGAGTTCATTGATCAGAATGGTGAAAGCAATATTTGGTGTTTGTTATTCAGCACAGACTTTAGAAGACATATTCAACACGACAAACACATTCTGTTTCATTAAATACATTCGTGCACTACATTAAGTTCACAGTACGTGTTGTCAAAATTATAAGGCTAATCTCCAAAATAGCCAGAAACATACAAAAGTCACCCAAATAACCAGAAAACCATACTCATCACCACTCAACTGTCGCTCCTTGGTGTTAACATTTATGAATTAATCAGTGGTTTTCATCAGATTACCAGTTGCTTTTCTGGATTGATTACATGAAAACCACACCTATCTGAATTTGGGGAAATATATATATATATATATATATATATATATATATATTTCAATTAACAGTCAGAAAAGGAAAGATGGCCCAGTGTTGGCTCCAAGCAATCTCCACCCAGAGCTCTTCCTCCTGAAGGTCTCAGGTATAGAAGGTCTCTCCTGGGGTAATGAGGTGAGACCACCTAGACCAGGGCGTGTTGTATCAAAAAGAAATGATGTGTCCTGGACGGTTGTTTCGACCACGGCAAGGAGCAGATCCAGGCTAAAAAGATGCTCAGTGAGTCCATATGGGTAGGTGAACACATTCAGCCTGTGTGCTGGGTCGTTCTCTCTGTAGTGGAGTCTGTTGCAGCCATCAAGGGGTCTAGACAGCCCCGCCCAGCTGATTGGTGGCTGCTGCACTTTCGTATTTCTTCTATGTCTCCTTGTACCCTAGATGAAGTCTTGCTCCTTGGCAGAGCATAAAATCTTAGTGGTTACCGTCTAGGTTGGAGGCTTTCTCTTGTTCTTTTGGAACTCGGTCTCCTGCTGCGCCACTAATTCCCCTCTCCTCACCTCCTTCGGAGGCAGAATCTGCCTCCAGCTCTTCCCTTCACATTCAGTTTGCCCTGTGGATTGTCGAGGGGAGTGTAGCCAGGGAGACCAATTTCCACCTGGACTCTGGCCCAACCTGTAAGAGACCTCTTGGTGTTGTGAGAATGAATTTAGGTTCACAAAGTGCTTAGAACAGTGCCTGGCACAAAGTCAACTCTTAATAAATGGAAGCTATTATCTTCTATATATAGGTTAGTTCTGCTTCTCAAGTTCTCCCTGGATGAAGTTTTCATATGATCACCAATGGCTGCTTGTTAGAAATTGTTGCAATAAAATAAAAAGCATGCCCAGTTGAACTGTGTGCTTAATGTGCACAATATTTTTTAACTATCTGTTTTCCTTTTAATTTGAACCTTTTTGAGTTATTTTTTCTTTTCTTTACTAAAAGCAGAAGGAAAAGCAATATTCTTCATCATCAGTTCTAAATACTGTAATCAAGAGTGAGAATCCCATTAGAATGGAAGCTTGTGCATGTTTTAACTTTAGATCCTGTAGATTTTCTAGGTACTTACATAAACAATAATATCTAAAACTTCTGTAGAACATGTGCCAAGAAAAGTTGTAAGTGCTTCACCTATATTAACTCATCAGTTTTTTAATTCACTCCTGTAAAGTTAGCATAATTTTTTTTTTAATTTTATGACTTAGGAAACTGAGTACCATGGCCAAGGTCATTAAGCAGGTTATAGCACGTCTGGAATTCAAACCAAGATATGTATTTTTAAGAATCTATATGAATGAAAGCCCCATTTTTGAAATTAAAAAGTTCTGACAAAATCAGGTAAATGCAAATTAAAATAATAACCAGATACTTTTGGTTGTTATTGTTGTTGAGACAGTGTTTTGCTCTGTCACCTGGATTAGAGTGCAGTGGTGTCATCACAGCTCACTGTAACCTCAAACTCCTGGGCTCAAGTCATCCTCCTGCCTCAGCCTCCTGAGTAGCTGGGACTACAAGTGTGCACCACCACACCTGGCTAATTTTTCTATTTTTTGTAGAGATGGGGGTCTCATTCTTGCTCAGGCTGGTCTCGAACTCCTGACGTCAAGCGATCCTCCCGCCTTGGCCTCCCAAAGTGCTAGGATTACAGGTGTGAATCACTGCGCCCAGCCCCAGATACTATTTTAAGTCTATCAGGATAAGAATTTTGAAGTTACAACAACACTCAGTGATGGCAAGAATGTGGATCATAGGGAACTCACAAGCACTCTGGGAGTGTGACAAGGAGTACAACCACTTTGTAGAGCAATTTGGCAACATCATGTATACTCCCAAGACCTGGCAACTTCACTCACAGGTAAATACCCTAAAGAGACTGTTGCACATGTGTTTAAGATTGTGCATAACAGGCCGGGTGCAGTGGCTCACACCTGTAATCCCAGCACTCTGGGAGGCCAAGGTGGGAGGATCACTTGACACTAGGAGTTTGAGACCAGACTGAGCAAGATTGAGACTCTGTCTCTACAAAATATGGAAAAATTAGCCAGGCATGATAGTGCACACCTGTAGTCCCCACTACTCGGGAGGCTGAGGCAGGAGGATTGCTTGAGCCTGGGAGTTTGAGGTTGTAGTGAGCTATGATGACACCGCTGCACTCTAGCTGGGGTGACAGAGTGAGACTCTGTCTCAAAAAAAAAAAAAAAAATGATGTGTATAACAACATTGCCTATAAGAGAAAAATATTTGAAACAGTGTAAACATTTTTGTTGGAATGGATAATTAAATTTTGTCATACAATACAATATAGTAAATAGAGGTTAAAAGGAATGAGTTAGAACTGCATGTCTCATGCTTTTGGATAAATCTCAAAGACAGGTTGCAGAGCATCAAAGAAAGAAAATTACAGAATAATACATACAGTAGATATGACACCATTATAGGAAAATCTATAGTATTAATTACTACACTCTATTGTTTCCAAAAAACATCTAGTGAAAGCATGAGTGCACTTCAAAAATGACTTTTATGACTAATCCATGCTGATGGGCAATACTATAATCTTACAGTGATGGAAGATCCCAGTGATTAATAAATATTAATAAGTGAAAATAAGAAGTTGGATATGAATTCATCTATGTATATATAATAAAATAGACAATATCCAGCACTTACATAGGTGTGTGAATGCATGTTTATATGTGTGTATAATACATATATATTTAAGGATATAAAATATTAAGAATAGGTTAGACTGTGTTTACTTTTTATATGTTCTAATGAGATATATTAACTTGTACTCAGAGATAATGTAGGTTCAGTTCTAGGCCACCACAATAAAGTGAATATTGCAATAAACTAAGTCACATACATTTTTGGTTTCCAAGTGCATACAAAAGTTTTGTTTACACTATAGTACTATAGTCTATTAAGGGTGCCATAGCATTATATTTAAAATGTACACACTATTGCTAAATGCTATTTTTGCTGGTAGCAATATTTTATGCTAATATTTTTATTAACATAAATAATATTATTTATGCTAATGGCTGCTGACTGGATCAGGCTGGTTATTGCTGAAGCCTGGAGCGTCTGTGGCAATTTCTTAAAATAAGACAACAGTGAAATTTGCCACATTGATTGACTCTTTCATGAAAGATTTCTCTGTAGCACGTGATGCTGGCTGATACCATTTTCCCCCCATTAAAACTTCTTTCAGAATTGGAGTCAATCCTCTCAAAACCCTGCCATTGCTTTATCAACTAAGTTTATGTAATATTCCAAATCCTATGTTGTCATTTCAACAGTGTTCATAGATGTCTTCACTGGAAGTAGATTTCATCTCAAGAAACCACAATCTTTGTTCATCCATACGAAGCAACTCCTCGTCCATGCAGGTTTGATCACGAGATTGCAGCAATTCAGTTACATCTGTAGGACACACTTATAATTCTAGTTCTCTTGTTACTGCCACAACATCTGCTGTTACTTCCTCCACCGAAGTCTTTGTTTTCTTATGACCAAACAATGGTTAAAGGTGATTTTTTTTCTTTTCCTTTTAGCTCCTTACTGTCAAAAGGGTTTATTGCTAAGTAAAAACAAAAAAGTTTTATCAAACAATAAAATAAATAGTTGTAGATTATACTATTCTACAACTGACAAGAACTGTGGCGATAGAGTTAGGTCTCTCCCTACTCCACGGCCAAACTGCTCAGCCTCCATTTCCCCGCACAGAAGCTGCATAGGTTTAACCTTTACTTTTCCAGGTTCTCACTGACCCTACTGATGGGCATTCTGGTGGCTTCTTGCATCACACGAGCTGGGGAACAGGCTTCTTCATCATTGTCTGCCACAGCAACTGGCCTACGGGGGCAGCAATGTTGGATGCATCTGTCAATGCTAAGATTGGCAGGCATTGGCTGACCACAGCTGCTGACTGGAGAGCATTTCATTTCATCAGAGAACCAACAAGCTGTTCTTGAAAGCAAGGAATTAGTTATGGTGCACCTGGAAAAGACTGGGAACGGAAGGGTGGGTTTCAGTCTTTCAGATTTGCCCACTTATTAAAGGAGAACTCTGTTCGCTGCACGTGGGTTTCACACAGTTTAGATGAGACCCTGGCAGAAGCTGGAAGTATGAAGTGGAAGTCCATTGAAAGCACTCTGACTTATCTGATTGCAACTGTTCATAATGATTCTTCATTAAAAAATAACTTCTAGGACAAGTGCTAAACCAGCTGGGTTTCTTCACAATAGTGACAAACCAGGACTCTTTTGGACAAAGAGTGTGTATCATTACTCTATTTATGATTAGTTACGGGTCCAGCGGTTCCCACATTTGGGCATTTCTACCAGTGTATATGCCTTTCAGCTGACTAATGGCATTCCCTGGTTATTTCTCTTCTTGAATTGATTTCTGATGTTATTGCATATCTTTAATTTCCACCTTTTAAAAACTCTTGGTTTTCATTATTTCCTTGAATAAGCCTGCCAGATCTTTGCCAGCCTCAAGACTGCCCTGCTAGTCAAACCTCATTGTAATGAACGGACAGCCTGGTTTCCTGGCCAACAAAGATGCATACACTGAGGGCTTTTGAATATTAATATTTGTAGTCACCTCCAGGGCCTAATAGGCACACTTACAGAAGACGTCTCCAAGTTCTTAAATACAATTCTGACGTCCGAATTTCTTTCATTAGCGTACCACAAAACTTTCAGAATTTCTTATGAAGAGGAATCTCTATTTACAAAATAAACTTTGAAGCGATTTGAGGAAAAAATGAAAAGCTTCTGAGCCAAATATTCAAGACATTTCAAGATATTTCCACCTTGTATCCAAGAACATCATCCGTGGTTAAGTCTTTTAATGTCCTTAAGTCTTAGAAAAAGTGAGTGGGATACACTTCTAAATTCCTAATCCCGCGGATGCCGTGCCAGAGAGTCGCAGCTGTCTCTGCACATTGTGGATGATTGAGTCCCTGATGCTAAAAGAAAGGGTCTAGCATTTGGAGGCTCTATGGGAGGCATTCATAAATTTTTCCCTTCTTCTATTCCAAGTATGTAATACTGCATAGGTCTGCTACTATTTAAATATGGGGGAGAAAAAAGGTAGCAGGAATCAGCTTGTATTGATGAGATTTATTTAATCTTAGAATGCTGGTTTACATCTCTTGATATTGTAACTGCCCAGATAAAGGTCCCCTTTCTCCACAAGGCAAGGACTGCAGAGGAAGATGATGCTTATCCAAGAACTTAAGTGGCAAAGACTACCCTGCAGGGGTCTTTTTGTGTTTGCTAATCTTTCTAGGAAAAGAGTTTTGTTTTCCTTCTAAAACTGCAAATTATGAGTGAGATAAAAATCTTTTTAGGACTGAATTTTTGTTCTGTGTTTTTCCCTCCCCCTGAAAAAGCCTTCACTGTTCATTCACTCCTTTATTCATTCGTTCATTATTTTTTCATCCACTTTTACTCATGGTGCACCTCCTTCGTCCCAGCCACAAGAATGGATGAGTTACAGTCTCTGTTCTCGGAGTCATAGTTTTGCAGAGAGCTGGGGCAAGTAGGTAAGAATTGGGCTTGACCTAACGGAATGATAAGGCTTGGCAAATATTTGGTTACCATTACCCATGTCCAAAATTAATTTAGAACACTATAGCTTTGATGCTTCTAGAATAGGACTATGTAGACTGATAGTAGTACTTGTACAATCTTTTTCTCTTTCAACATCACGAGAATCCCATCAGACTCTTGTTTGAGAATAAACTTTATTAAAAATATGGAATTTTAAGAGTCCTCGGGGAATCTTCGGATGGAAAAACCCCAATTTATATAGTAGTGGTTTTGCCCTTGCCCTTTAAGTGATGTCTATAATTCCTATGAGGACTTGTAGCTACCCATTGTTCTATGTTAAGCATCTCTCTTCAATGGAAATCCCACATTTAATAATAATTGAATAAAGAAAAGCACACACTTGATTCTATGAAAAAGCTTTTTGACAAATATAGTATATTGTCCAATTTAAATGCTATAAGGATTGAATTTTTGTGAATACTAAATGTCGCTTGGGGAAATCAATGAGGAATATCTCACAAGGAGAAACCCTGCTTTGGTGACGTGGCCCTAATTTACACCCTCTGTTTCCTGTCCAGCCCGTCATGGAGCTGACCCAGAGGAAAGCGGTGATCACTAACCCTACCTCCAATGGGGTGTTCCACATAAGGAATAAATGTGATAATATGGCATCCTTGTGTTCATTTCTAGTATTTTCATTTATGTATGAACTTATCCATTGACTACAAATTCTTCAAGAGCAGGGACAGCAACTTTGGTTTATTTTATATCTCACTTAATAAATTCCAAAGAGAACATTAAAAACAAGCCAAGGTCTTTAATATTCAGACAAGTGCTTTTATGTTTAACTTGTGCTTCCTTTTCCTATTTCCAGTCTTTTCCCTTCCCTCAAATCTCAGAAATTTGTTAAAGTTTATTATTTAAAAGCTTAAGTCAAAATTTTACCAGCTCAGCTATCAAAAAGTACTGAATCACCTACATAAATTTTGAAATATTTCAAAAAATCATGAAAGACAGTAACTATTTCACAGTTAAGGGGCATTTCAAAATCACCAACAAGATGTAGGGCTAGGAATAACTTTGATCAATTCTCTATTTGCTTAAAAGTGGATGTCAGACTTATTATAATGCTTTTAAAAGGCAGATAATAATTGATATTTTATTGAAAAGAAAACCTTGTAAGCAATCTCATTTTACTTAGAAAATAACGATTGTCCTGAAATTCAATTTAACGCTATAATTATAGTCAGAATGCTTTATTTGAAATTGTAGACTCAATAAAAATTAAGATTTCACTTTCACACACTCATTATTTCTTACTTTAAAAAATAAAACAAAAACTGCTCTCAAATATAATGAAGCCATTACGGAAGAAAATGGGGGTAATCAATTTCTAATATATAACACCATGGCAATGAAATGAGCTATAATTTAAATAAAGGCATCTTCTGTTAGGGTGGCAAAAATGCAAAGAGTGCATTTTACTAGCATCTCATTTCTCTCACAGCCAGAAAGATGGGGCTAATGAATAGACTATAAAGGTTAATAACAATCTCATTTTGTCCCCACCATTTCTTCCCTCAAAATGTACAGTCATATTTCGATGAAGTCTTCTTGCCCCTTGAAAAAACAATTTCAATGTAAGTTTAAGGATAAATCAGTTTCTCTAGACAAGAAAATAGTATGATTTGGTTAAAAAAAAAAAGCACTTCATAGCCTGGGTTAATTTAATTTGGTTTGATTTCTATCACTGAAGAGTATATGTCGCTTAACTTTTATAATCAATGAACCCAAGTTTCTTCATCCAAAGAAAAGAAGCTTCGAGTGTTAGATCGATAAGACACGTGACTACAAATGTCATGATTACTGAAGTGAATGAGGTTGCCTAGGAGCTCACAAACAATGCATTTTAGGAACACGTTTATTTTTTGGCAAAGATAAGAGATCACGGTCTTTTTATGCACCTTTTTGTGGCTTCTCTAGAATGTTTCCCACAGTGATTATTCCAAGCATCCCCTCCTCATTAGCTTTCGATTGCATATTTCTTCCATGTTCTGAGCAAATTACCTTAGCTTCTTTATTAGTAAGAACATAAATTATTTGGTTAGGAGGTTACTAAATTTTCTCCCATTTTATTCTTGGAGAATTTTTTTGTTTGACATCTCTTTGAATGGTCTTTCTTCACAAAAGAAAAATATCAGAGTAGTATAGAGGAAAAACCAGACATTTTAGAGCCTGCCAAACTCAGGTAGGTGATAATTCAACTCTGCAAGCTTTAGTTTTCTCATTTTTAAAATGGGCATAATGACACCCACTTCACCAGACTGCCATGAGGTGCCTTATGTCATTGCTTAGTAAAATGTCTAACACATAGCTGGTGCGAAATAAATAGTAACTCTTAGGAAAATAAAACATCCCATCTTTTTTTTTTAATGTGCGAATCTCTCCATTTCTTCTTCCTCATTTCTTTCTTTGGCATCTTAAATCTTTCTCCTGCCCCTGGTTTCTTCCTCTTTGCCTTTAGACACTCAGAGGCCTTGCTCCGTCTTCCCAACAGCCTCCCCTTCTGATCTTGCTGACCGATCAAAAGCCATCCTCCTGTTTTGCCGCCTGCCTTCTCTAGCATGTCAGCAGCTACTGCCTCCGTTTCTTCCTCCCCATTCTCCTTTGACTCCCTGCAATCTGTCTTCTCTCCACACAACACCTCAGAAACTGCACTTTCAAAGGTTTCTAGCAACCTATTAAATGCCAAACTAAATGACCTTTTCTCTGTCCTCTGTCTCTTTAGAAGGAGAACACTTACCTTCTGGAAGCAATCTTATTTCTTGATGAATAAGTGACTCCTTTGGAATTTGTGGCAATTCCAGACAATGCAAAATGTGTATGTATATATATTTATATATATAAATATACATATATATATAAAGTATATATTTCATTACAATTTCAACTTCTGTCAAAAAAAGTTTTTGGAGGGGAAGCGAGCATACATTTTATTATAGAGTATGTACTGGACTAGTACTGTCATTTCTTAGATGATTTAACTCCTTGAATTAAATTCTATTTAATTATAAACGTAGTAAGTATGGTTTCCTTGAGAAATGCCACAATACAACAGTCGTTGTGTTGTTGTTGTTTTTTTAACTTTACCTCTTCTTCCAGTCCTACCATTTGGTCTTGATTTGTTAATTAGAATACTCAGGTCAAGAAATCTGAAACTCAGAACTTGGCCTGGCCACAGAGCTTTCTTCCCCCAGACCAGGGCTGCCGTGGGCTGGAAGCATGCTCTGGGAGACGAGGGACCTGGTCGGGCTCCTGGATGTCTTCACTTTGCCCATTTCCTCCTTTCTTCCTTAGCTAACTGGACCTTCCACTGCTGCAGCACAGGGAGGACAGAGGCTGGAAGGGGTGGGGGGGGGGGGGACGTCAGACCTGACAAAGGCCAAGTTAGCACAGAAATGCTCCCTGTTCCAGAGCCAACTGTCAGCCATTCTCTCGCCCTCCATGGTTCCCCCACCGCCTGCCCCCTCCACAGCTAGCACCAGGTCCCAGGCCACTTGCTCCTCAACTGAAAGGAACACACAGCAAACTCCCTGTTGGCCCCGGCAGACAGCTTACTCTCTCCAAGCCGCAGGCCAGCGGGAAGGAGTGCGCCCCTCTGCAGAGGGTGCGCTGGGGCTGGCAAAGCCACCACGGCTCTCTCCGAGGAGATAATGTCACTGATACTCTCCTCCCTCTCACTCAGACCTCTTTTTATATCCTTGACTTGACTGAAGAGTCCAATAGTTGTGGAGGTGGTTCTTAAAAACTCCCTTTGAAAATCTGCTCATGTTGACATAGGATCTCACTCTGGGTGGTCAACGTAACTGCATGTTCGTATCTGGCGAAAACCTTATTTTTTAAAAAAATCTGTTGTACACACTTACCTGCATATATTGTAGATATCTTTTCAGGTTAGTATATTCTTATCCTTTTCTAAGAGAGGATACCAGGGCTAAGAGATGCTAAAGGTCTTGCTGGAATGCACACAACTAGAGTGAGTTGTGAAACTGGGATTTAACCCTAGGTCCGCCTGATGTCAAAGCCTATGTCTGTACACTGACCGTGATGTATCTCTTTCCTACATTTATGTGGCATCTCCCAGCTTCTCAGAAAATGCCCCAAGATCCCAGACAGTAAAGCTTCAAGTGAAGATACAGATAGTTTACAATTTTTGTTTAAATGTTATCACATCTCCAGCACAGGACCACAGATGTTGACAATTCACAGGAAATATGTAAATCCAGATGGTTACAAAGTTACTTTACCTGTCTGTATAGGTTAGAAATAAGAGTGAACAGATGTGACTTCTGCTTAGGAGAGGTTGTGACCTCTGGATTTCTCATTCATTCAGGTACTGAATCATTCAATGGTATTATTAATAATTGAGCACTCTGCCCTAGCAGTGAATAAGGAAGACAAAATCCATCATCGAGTTTATTCTTCTGCTGGGAGAGATGAATACATACAAGAGAATTTCAGGTTGTAACAAAGTTAGAGATCTATAAATCAAGGTAATGGGATTGTATGTGACCGGGATGTTAGTTTGAGCTCATACCTGCAGGGCGACAAGGAGCCAGCCATGTCATAAGTCAAGGGAAGAATCTTACAGTCGAAGGTACAGGGAGAGCCATATTTGGGACTGGTGGGCACGCGACCTCCTCTAGCAATTTTTAGACGATGAGTTCAGGGCTCTTGGCTGCAGATGGTCCATGGTGAACCCTTGGCTTAAGCCTCATGGGCGGGTCCCTGTGTTGGCTTCCATCGTGTTCTCTGTGGCCTCCAGTCTAAAGCCCCTGGGGTGGTGGGGGTGTTCACAGGCATCCTCTCCCCTGTACATCCCACCCCTGCACACAGGACAACCACCCTGTCCACCCCAGCGACTTTGCTGTCACGACTAAGTAAAACGCCCATCCTTCTCCTTGGTCGCCTGCAGTAATTCACAACGGTTTTCATGGCAGATATCAACATCTCCGTGTTTCGGATTGAAACCTGGTGCTTAAAGGTGGCACAGGGAGAGGCTTTTCCTGACTGGATTCTCAGTTCTACTTGCTTAGTGTTTCAGAGGTAGTGTTTACAAAGAGATTTTTTTTTAACATATTGTGGCAGGCGGAGTTCCAAGATGGACCCCCAAGATTCCTGACCCCTAGAACCTTTTTCCAGTTATTCAATCAAATACTAATCTAGGTACTGGCAAGAAAGGAGTTTCCAGATATAATTAAGGTTCCAAATCAGTTGCTCTTAAGACTGGGAGATGGTCTGGGTGAGCCTGACTGAGTCACACAAAACCTTTGAAAGAAATGGCTGTTCTCTGGCTGGTCAGAGACAGAAAGTCAGAGAAATGTGCTTGGGCTGGTCTGGAAGAAAGTGAGGAAACAAATCCTGTCAATACCAGTGAGTTTGGGCAAGGACCCCAAACCCCAGGTGAGGGCTGCACACCTGGCCAACACCTTGATTTTGGCCTGATGAGATCTGGAGTGGAAAATTGAGCTCCACTGTGCCCAGACTTCTTACCCGCAGAAATGGTGAGGGAATACATTTGCACTGTTTTAAGCCACTATCGGTGGTAATTTGTTACTCAGCAATAGAGAACTAAAACACATACACTATTCACAGATTTTGGGGGCTCAGATGATGCAAAGGAAATTATTATGGCTTTGAAAAGGAGGTTCCAAAACAAGTATCCAGCTCAGGAATCTATTAGATGTCCAAAGAGTGATTTGAAATCACAGATAAAATCAATGATATGATCATCTGTGGACAGCGCATGGAAACTTTTGAGACTCATTCTTTATCTTTTTATATTTCTGTTATTCCTACAAATATCTGAATGCAAATAAGATCATTCTCTCACAAATAATATACTTGTTCTTATGCTCACGACAAATCCCTTTATTATTAGGATGCCTGTATTGTTAGGACCACACCTATGTGCTCTCAAGTTCAAGGCTCTATTTAAGCATTGGCAAATTAGCATTCATGGCATCCTGCAGGAAAATGTTAACAGTCAGCATACAAAAGATAATATGGCAGCACAAACATAGATTTCCTGATGACCTGCACAATTATAAGCATTTAGCTTGATAACCTGTAGAATTGTAAAGTAGCAAGTAAAAACATGAAATAATTCTGAGTGAAGGAGCGCCATTAAATACTTATACCAATTCTCATCTTTATTAGCTGTTGTAGCACAGTGTGGAATGGCTGTTTGGCAAAGATGCAGTTCACTTGATCAGCGGAGGATGCCAGCCTCAGATGCAAAAACTACAGGTTTCACTGAACAAAAAAATATATTTGTGGCATCATCAGAGCCCTGAAGTGTTCAAGGTGTGTCTTACATCAACGTTCATTTTAGGGGAGCTGCAAAGAGCTTCCAGAGAATGTTGAAAATATACTGAGTGTAGTCAGGAAACAGCATCTTTCTGAAGGTTTTCCCGAGTTGCTTTCAGTAGCCGAGGTGCGTGAGAACACATTGGCTCCTGTTTTTGCCATGAGAAATTGGCAAGCAGCTGTGAAGATGTTGAAAATATCATCTGGGTGATGGTCAGCTGGGCTATGTCCACATCAGGAAAAGGAAGCAGACCTGGGACAATTATCTAGCAAAGTCAACCAAGGAAGCAAGCCAAACCAGGTAACCCAGATTTGAAATGAATAGCTTCCCGAGTAATTTGTACTGCAAGTCAGTCAGTGCTTGAACAGAACAGATATAAAATGCAGATTCTAAAGCTGCATAATAAAATATTTGAGAGTATTTTAACAATTATCCAATACAATCTATGTCCTGATGAATGCTGAAAACTTCCAGGACCTGATCATATACTTACAATGCCTCCCTCCCCATTTATTGACTGAGGTTTAACCTAGAAAGCAAAATGCTAAATTTAAAGCTTTGTTCAAACCTAAACTTTAATTTTATATAATTGAACTCGTCCATTTGCTCTGACAGTGCACTTGTACATTTTAGTATTGTACTTTGCTGAAAAGTGCCTTGGATGTGTTTGCGTCAAAGGTGCCATTGACGTTTATTTGTATCATGCTCAGAGTGACTGTATTCTTTCCAGATCGCAAGCCCAGTCAATAAGACGAATGAATTTCTCAAACTCATTTAGTGCCTTGTCTATTAATAGTCCCATTACTAAGTCCCCATGTAACCTGGAAACTTTTCATCGGGGGCAGCCTCAGGAATGACTAAGCAGGGAGAAAATATAGCCTCTCTCCTTGGCACTTCATGTCGTACCCGATGCTTGATGCTCCCTGCAGGCTGGGATTGAAAGTAGGTCTTCCTGCATGGCCCTCTTAAGATGCCTTTTCTAAAAACGTTGCCCTTTGAAAAAGCACTTCTACATTATAGCTGAAAGGCCTGTGAATTAGAAAAGGGCAAAGATAGACTCAAAAATCTAGTTCCATCCTAACCTTTAGGATTGCCTCTGTATTTCCAAACCAGTTAACTCTATTCCCTTTTCTACCAGGACATTTCGATGGAAAATAGTTTTGGCTGGTTTCCTGTTCCTTGTGCACAAGGCCTAAGGGATAATATCTTGACATAGGCAAAGAGTAATTGAAAGAGTAAACCCTAAGCTGAGGTTCTGTGTTAGGTTGCCAAAAAGAATGGATTAATTCAATTGGGTTCACTAGAATGATTTCCCCAGAAATCTAAAACTTTTCTTGTATAAAAATTTAAGCCCAAAGAGTCTCCTACCACAAAGAAAAACAATATGGATTTTAATATGACTTAGGAGAGATATACATCTGATCAGATGCATCAGGATGAACCAGCTACTCTCTGAGTATACACAGGCTGCATTTATTTATTTTTAAAAATTTATCATTTCAGAATATTACAGGGGTACAAATGTTTTGGTTACATAAATTGCTTTTGTACCATTTGAGTCAAAGTTATGTGTGCCCATCCCCCAAAGAGTGTGCACCGTACCCGTTAAGTGTGAATTTACCACCTCCCCCTCACCCCCCTCCCCAACAGGCTGCATGTAAATGGAAGAATTATCTGCTAGAATTACCTAGTGGTCAAATTTGGCCAAAGCACCTCTTAATAGTTTCAGATGTCAAGTTGGTGGAATACACTTGATCAGCAATGGTCCCTGGTTCACACATCCACACAGGGTTTGAGACGGCCTTAATCTCATACCCACAAGTTTTAAGGCATCTGTAATCCCTTTAAAACTGTAAGCAAATTTTTGTGTCTCTGTGCAAACATGGAGTTTTTGGGTGCTTCGGTATTTTTTTTTTTTTTTTTTGTGACAGAATCTCGCTCTGTGGCCAGGGCTAGAGTGCCATGTTGTCAGCCTCACTCACAGCAACCTCAAACTCCTAGGCTCAAGCTGTCCTCCTGACTCAGCCTCCCGAGTAGCTAGGACTACAGGCATATGCCACCATGCCTGGCTAATTTTTTCTATTTTTGGTTGAAACAGGGTCTTGTTCTTGCTCAGGCTGGTCTCGAACTCCTAAGCTCAAGTGATCCTCCCACCTCGGCCTTCCAGAGTGCTAGGATTACAGGCGTGAGCCACTGTGCCCAGCCTGGGTGCTTAGTTTTCATAAAATTCTCAAAGAGGACGATTGACCTTAAATGTTTAAATATTTTCTAATTTTTTATGAGTATATACACAGGCAAAAATACAGTATTTTAACAGATGAGATATCAATGCTAGTCTTTTTTTATTCCCCCCTAATCTTTCTACCTTCACCTGTATTATCCTTTGTTATCCCCCATTGTTCTTCTAGGTAATTCATATTAACAACTTGATGTGTAATATTCTGTACTTTTCTCAATACTCGTATTATCACATGTAAAATTTGCATATTCGTACATATGAATGTATATGCATATATTTGAATTTATAGAGTATTTTTGGTTTATTGTTTAAAAATTTGTCTTAAACACATTCTATTTTATTTTTCTTATTCAATAATCTATAATGGAAATTATTCTAAGTAAATTGGTATAGAAACCAGTTTGTTCTTTTTATTGGCCGCATGGTATTTAAGGCACAGATGTGACATTACAGTCATCTGTCACTTAACAGTGGAGACATACTCTTAGAAATGCATTGTTAGGCAACTTTGTCATTGTGCGAACATCACAGAGTGTGCTTAAACAAAGCTACATGGTACAGCCTCCTACACACCTACGCTATATGGTATAGCCTATCACTCCTGGGATACAGACCTGTACAGCGTGTGACTGTACTCAATGCTGTAGGCAACTGTAATACATTTCCAGGAGAAAGCATGTTTTAAAATTTAATAGATGCTGTCAGATGTGAAGCTAAGAGTACATTTTCCCCAGCATTATATGAGAGAACTCTTTCACCTTCCCACAATAGGTTTAATGTTCCTTTTAAGTTTTTATGTGCCTGAGGTCTATAAAGTAATATTTCATTTTTAATTGAATTTGCATTTTCCAACTGCTAGTGGGTTTAAGCATCTTGTAAAAGATCTACTGGTCATTTAGAGTTGCATTTCTAGGACTTTCCTATTCACACCCTTTGCCCATTTTCCTATTGATTTCTATTGCCTTTTTCACATTCATTTTAGAGGCCTTTATTTATTAAAGCTTATTTAACCACCTAAGTCGTCATCTGCAGAAAAAAGTACCAAAATTATTTTCCAAATATTTTGAATTTTCATGATGTCTTTTGGTACAATTTAATGTTTTGAAAATACAGTTAATATGTCTTTTTTAGTTTTCCTGGGAGTTTTTAGTCTAGAAGTCTTCCCCAACCCAAAGAATGTGTTTATCACAAATCTTCAAGATAAAAGCTTTACAAGTTTTTATAGAAAATACTTGGAGAGTGAAAGTTTAGGTGGGGATACTGTCTATTTTATCATGAAGGCTTAAAATGTGTCATTTTATTAAGAAGTTATAATATCGTGCAAACAGTTTTATCCCAAATTTATTACCACAATCAAAAATCTACCATAAAAAGCTTTCTTATGCTCTAGTGAAAATGTAAGCTTTGCCCCAGTCCTGCCGAGGGGTCCCCAAGGGTGCTGTGTTATGATATCTCATCGGATCTTGTCTTTTACTGGCATTTAAAAAACCGAATGAGTGTCAGTATTGTCACCTCCCTGCACTTTCCCTGCAGTTTTGCCCTGCATGGGTCTCAGTGTTTGCTTCTGCCGGGATTCTGGGAATATGATTTAGAAAGTATATTTAGTATCTTTATTCTGGAATTTACATAAGAACGTATGTTTACTGCGGTGGAGAAAAAAACAATTCTAGTCTCTCAAATGCAAACTTTCACAGATTATCACCCATCCAATCTATTGGTCCACATCCTCTTCATTCACCTTAACGGACAGCAATCAAGACCCCCTCAGTGAGACCTTCCTCCTCTGCCTCTGAAATTCCCACGGGCCTGCCTCCTACCTCCTGCAGTTCCTGTTTCCTACCTCTGCCTTGCCTGTGCTCTTCTTGGCACCTGTCACTGACCTACTATCCTTTTTACCTACTATATACCTTCTGAATATAAGCTCCACACGGGCAGGGGTTTCTGTCCGTTGTGTTTGCCGTTTTGTCACTGGCATCAGCAGCACTATAATGGAGTTGGGCTCGTGGTAGGTGCTTGTATGTTTTAGCTGAACGAACGGCTAAATGAGTTAGTGAATGAATTGTGACTTTGAGTCATCATACGGAGGCACAACTATGCCCCCAGCTGGAAGGATTAGGGGAAGGGGAGGTTGGATAAATGCCCTCCTCTCGTGAGAAGAGACGCAGTCTTTGCCTAGTAGTCAACTGTAGTTCCTTTCAGCTCTCCTCACCCGGTTAAACTAGCGGGTCCTCACAGCCACGACCCAAGATTTCAAGTATCAACTACTCACTTTCAGGTGTGATATCTGTAGAATATTGAATCTGAAATGTTAAGCCTCCTAGTCCAAACTTGTAAAATGATGGTGGCTATCACAGGAAATGGCATTCTAAATGGAACATGCTATTGAGGAAATTAAGTCTGTCTCACTGCCTAGTCACATAGATGCCACCAATATCGCTTTTCGAAAATGTGCGCTGTCTCTTCTAGACGCTAAGCCTCATGAGGGCAAGAACGGTATCTGCTCCACTGTAACTCCAGCACCTAGTACAGTTCAGTGCCTGTTACACGGGAGGTGACTGGAATTATTTGATTAACTACTATATAAATTTTATTAAGTAATCCAATTCAGATGAGACATTGAAAAAAGATAAATATTTTCTCATAGCAGGCTGATTACAAATCAGAAAGATGACTTTGGTTCTAGTTGAAAAAATTGTGAAAAGTTGAGTAAGTTCTTAAAAACTTTTATAAATACGTAAGGGGTTTAAATGAACCATAAAATTATAGTTTGTAATTTAGAATGGAAAACATCACTTATTTTTTGTTCCTTAAATGAGTCAGAAGGTAAGTGACCCAAAGCACTGAAAATTATCACTTTTGTTGCATAATCGGTATTTTAAAGAATCCATTAAATAGTTTATCTGTAAAGTAGTGATAATAATTTCTGTTTTACCTACAGAGTATACAAGTGTTGTAAATTTAACAAGCTCAGAAATGCTATCAAAAAGTAGCCTATTATATTGTGTTTACAATTTATTTATTTCTCCAACGATAAGTGCAATTGCAGAAGTTTTGACTTAATATTCTTTCGGGTTTTTTTACTTGTTTTGCTTTTAGTACTGTGACTTTACTGCTTTCAGGTTATTGCAGAGTTAATTTTTTTCTTCTTGTATCATTCATATTAAATTTTGATGGACTCTCTGTGTAACCCATGTTTTATTGGCTCTTGGGTTATTATAGTTAAATACTTTAGGTCAGACATTTTATAGGATACACTTATTCCAAGTAAATAACTCAGTGGGAAGCTCATTTCTGCATATTTCTTTACTGCTTGCTTATCTAGTGTGACAAATGCCCTTTCAAAAGATTAACAACACTGAATGTTTAAAATCTTAGGCACGGTGATAGAAAATTAGCTTGAGCCACAGATTTTGAATATTTAATGAAGCATTAGTGAAGAAACCAACCAACCAAATAAAAAACATCCAATTTATTATTTTGACAGATCTCAAACCAAAAACCTCATTTTAAATTGCTACAGTCTTTTCATTCGTGAGATTATGGTTAAAAGTCTACCAGTAATTTCATTACGAGCTCTATTTCCAGAGAGATTCTATTTGGCAATAAAAATTATTTCTGATTTAAGAGGAGTTTTTTTGTGTTGCTATAATATACCACAAAATTTTATTTTCTAAATTCATATGACTCTAGGGAATACTGTTAGCGATCCCATTTCTTTTTTCCTCCAACAGTACGGTAGACAAGTGACCAGGGAGATTTTCTTTAAAATTTTCATTTCTTTAGACCTATGTAAAACAGTTAATCAATTACATTGTTTGCTACACATGAACATACATAAATACTGGACATGCTTTCTTTTTCTTCCTTTTCTTTTCTTTTTTTTTCTTTTTTTTTTTTTTGCCATTCATTGCAAACATCTTGCATTGACGCACTTTCTTAAAGGAAGTAACAACCTGATAATAATTGATTTTCTGTGCAAATCTTATTTACATAAATAAACTCCAATTATTAATATAATCCACAATAAGGAGCACGTTTTGCATAACTGGGAGATACTACTTGAAGTTTAGATATTTCTGATCCAAATCCCTACATAATTACGTGCATATATTAGTAATGATAATGATGGCTCCTGTAACAACAACAACAACAAAAAATCCTCACACAGTAACAGTTTATTTAATACTCATGAACAGTCCTGCATGGGGAACAGTCAATGAGAAGGCTCTCTTCTTTTTTTTTTTTTTTATTTTGAGACATAGTCTTACGCTGTCGCCCAGGCTGTTGTGCAGTGGTGTCATCATAGATCACTGCAACCTCAAACTCCTGGGCTCAAGCCCCTTTATACTTTTAATGTACAATAAAGGAATCAGTGTTTCCTATCTAGTTCCTGGAAATCAACATCTACCTTGAGCAAATAGGTATCTAGTCCAAACTTAGGCAAAGTTGGATTAGAGAAGAAGTCTATTTAAGTATCCTATTTATTTGAAAATATATTCAAAATTAATCTTTTTCCTAGGAATACTGATTTAAAAAATTAAAGTTACCATGAACAAATGCGTATTTTTGAGGAAATAGATGGCTTAGAACTCATTTCACCAGGCCTTCCAATACTACACTTTAATTGATTTGATCAATATGACATTGATTGTCACTAGTACCCTGCCCCTTGTGAGAGTCAATGTCTTGAAGATCGAAGTCTTCGTTTCGTCCTATAGCTTCTTGAATTAAGTAGAATCATAGAGATCACATGGAATGACTCAATCCTTAATTAATAATACATGAATGTCATAACTATCCTTTTAAAAATACCATAATTATTATAATATGGTTTTGTCAAGTAGATCCTTGCATGAATCATGTCTCCAATGACCTTGATAAATCAAATTCTTATTTTTAGCAAATTCACTAAGACCATAGACAGACCTTGGAAGTCCTGGAAGCTGGTCCCATTGCTTCTAAGACTTGCCTGCCACCATGATCCATTATTTCCTCTGTAACATTAGTGAGTGACTGGTGTGTGCCAGAAATGGGAGCACAGTGAGGAATAGGAGTTTACAGTGTAGCGAAGGAACACACATACAAGACCTCCACCCTCCCCACTGCAGTGCAGTACTGCATAAATTCCCAGCAAAGAGAAACTAAGGGTCAGGGGTTGCTGCCTAACTTTCTCAGCAGAACTGGAAGTCAGAATGTGAGTAGGTGTGTTGGTGGGAATGACACCTACCTTTGCCTGGCAAAACAGTTGAAGTCCTGGGCCTATGCATACTGAAAAATGCACTGTTAGCATCCCGAGTTCACTTACCTAGCCAAGTATGCACTGGCTCTTTGGTAAAAATTGAATAGTCCCCATAGGCAGAACTATTTTCAAAGCCCTAAATTATAATTTCTAAGGAAAATCGTAATTGGCATTTCTATTCTTAAAGCTCTGACACCCTGCTGAGCTCTCTCCTTACACACACACACACACACACACACACACACACACACACACACATGAGGATGTGCAAAGAAGAGTGTGCCCCACAGTTCTGAATTCTACTCATCTGGTCACCAGCAGGAGCCACAGGGGTTAAGAGTGGCCCAACTGCAGAAATATTTAGGGACCAAAGTAAGCCGGTTGTAGGAGTAGCCTTATTATTATTCATATTATCCTTAATATCTTGGAGAGAACGGACAGTCAGCAAAGACTTAAAACTCCCTCTCCGCCTCTCTCCCTTCCTCTCCTCCTCTCTCCCTTCCTCTTTGTAGGGCATGCCCCAGGCCCATTCTCCCAGCCCCATCTCATATTCAATGATTTCTTTTGCCACTGAACCTCATCACAATTTATCTTTCCTGTGTCCCGTAGCTTGGCACTCACTAGAGAACTAATAGTCTAAGGTAGCCATGGTGGTGTATTTGCATAATAAAGGATGCCTTAGGAAATGTAAGTTTTTATGCCCCAAAGTGACTGCCCTAGTAGAGGTCCTAGACTCCATGGATTACTAGTGGTAAAAAGTAACTGTGGGAAGGAGACCATTTAGTACCTGAGATAGACTTCTAAGACGGCCCCCAGCGATCCCCCTCTGGAATCTATGCCTGTGTAAAACCCTCCTCTTGAGAGTGGACTGTAGCTAGTAATTTGATTTTGCCAATAGAACACAGCAAACAAAATGGAACAGTACCTATGGGATTAGATGACAAACATCCTTAATTTCCAACTGTTAGCAGACTTTCTCTATTGCATTCTTGGTTTGCATGTTTTAATGGAGAAAGCTGCTGTATGGGAGGCTCACGTGGCCCACAGCCCTTGGTCTGACAGCCCACAGAGATGGAGGCTGCCCAGAACCACTGGGCCAGCTTAGAAGAGAATCCTTCACTAGTTGAGTCTTCAAATGAAACTACAGATCCTGGGCTGATGTCGTGATTGTAGCTTTGTGAGAAACCAAGAAGCAGAGGACACAGCTGGGCCATACCCATGTTCCTGACACACAGAGACTCTGTGAGATCATAAACGTGCATCATTTTTAAGCCGCTGCATTTTGGTGTGGTTTGTTATTCGGCAATTGATAACTAACACATGCCTCACAGGGTGCCATTTGTGTGGCCACACACTCTAATGCTTGTGAGTGATGCCTAAAGGTGGGAACTCTCTTTTTGATTTTGATACAATTGTTGCCTGACAATAAATGTTTGTTAATGAAAGGTAGGAACAAATACATTTGTGTATGAAAAACCACTAGTCTCCAGTCCTCTGCACTGTTCAGCTGGGAACAAAAGTGTGTATTTGGAGTCTCCTTTTGCTTGGTGGGAAGGGCCGGGGGAGAAACATTGGTAATTCCATTGCATCGGTAAAGGTACAGAGATATGACCACATGGCCTCGGGTGTCTTTATATCAATTCCTTCAGCAGCCACTGCCTTATACCTACAAAAGATGGTCTGCACATTTGTGTCATTAGAAAACTTATCCACACATAGATATTCCTCATCTTTTAGTTTTTGTAATTTTAACTTTCTTTAATAGTTCACTATGTGTTAGACTTCAGAAGTATCTTCTATGATTGTATATATCAGGGTATTATCTGCTTAATTATAAAGCTTTATGATTCTATAAATGTATTATATCTTGCATTATAGTAAAAGAAGAATTACAATATACACATGCGTGATAAATTTGCAAGTGTAAAAACTAGAGTTTACGCTTGTGTTACTCTGTGTTTATTATTAAGCAGTTAAATTCTAAAGCCAGTCTGCTGATTTTGATAGTGTGCAAATTGATAATAATGAATAATAATGACAAAACTCAATTGTGAGACTTTAGGGTTTGCCAAACATGGAAGCTCTTCATATTTTGAAATGAGGGTATGCAAGAATGAAGCAAATTCAAACTGATGTGTTTGCTTTCAGCACAGAGAATATGAATTAGAAAAATCTGGAGGTGGAGAAATGGCACTTGCTGCCTCTCTCTGAGATTAATGTTTATTCAGCAATAAATTACTTCATTGTAAACCATATGCCTGGAGGAATTTAGAGATTCTCTGATTTTCCATGCACAGTCTTGATACAGGGATATTATAAGATTCTGAGATCTTCTATCACTAAGTAGCATTGTGCAGTTGTTTTGAAATACTTTACAAACAAAGAAAGTAAAAAATGTAGGTAGAACGTAAGAGTAAAACATCCAATAATTATTGGCAATCAAGGTATGGAAATATTTCCTAAAGTAGTTTAAATCTAGCATGGCTTATGGTGGTTTTTACTTAAATTATAATTTTGTTTTTTTTAAACCTGTAATCAGTCCATGTAAAGCAGGTATATGTTTTAAACATAATGGTTTAAAAAAGCTTCTTTTTATGCATAATAATCACGATAATATTTGAGCCACTTTAACTTATTATATATAATGACTATTAGTACATTACATGAATATACCAGAGACTAGGTCTGTACTGTTCTTTTAATTATAGATTTAACTTTGATATAGCAAGCTTTGAAGACAGAGAGGGCTGCCAATTATTTTTCTCACTGAAATTAAACATTTTAAATTTCTAGTACTTAATACAATGAAAGTTGCATAATGGCACAAGATCTTCATTATTCACCAGAAAGAATCTGTAGAGCAGAATAATACATCCCTTGAAAGGATAATTCTTTAAACAGAAGTAGTGCAAATTTTGTCTCTAAATTGGGGATGGTATTAGAACTTAACTCGTGGTTGTAGTACTAGCTGATATTAAATAAAACGATGATTATAAAATGCCTAGCACAGTGCTAAGCACACAGGAAGGGCTTGCTCATTTCAGATGCTATCCTTTTGCAAAAGCGTCTCCATTTTACTTATGTGTCATTCACGTACACACAGTTACAGCTCTGGAACTCATCTGATCTTCGTGAACCCTTGTATTCATTTTCTAGGGCTTTGTAACAAAGTACTGCATACTGGGTGGCTTAAAACATCAGAAATGTATTCTCTCACAGTTCTGGAAGCCAGAAGTCAAAAATTAAGGTGTCAGCAGGACCATGCTTCCCCTGAGACTCTGGGGAGAATCCTTCCTTACCCCATCCTAGCTCCTGGTAGCGACTGTTAATCCGTGGTGCTTGTTGGCTTGTAGCTGCCTCACTCCAATCTCTGCCTACGTCGTCACATTACGTTCTTCTTGTGTGTCTGCCTTCTTAGAAAGACACCAGTCAATAGGATTAAAGGTCCACCTGACTTCAGTATGACCTTATTCTAACTAACTACATCTGTAGCAACCCTATTTCCAAAAAAGGTCACATTCTGGGGTACTGGGCTTTAGGATTTCAATACGTATTTGGGGAGGGGATATAAATTTAACCAATAACAGCACCCATCTGCTGACAAATTTTTAAAAGTATATGCAAAAACCATGAAGTATTTGTCATAACCCAGTAAATGCAACCTTTTGCAATGATGAAAACAGCTCCTTTAGGTAAAGTCTCATTCTCTTTGGGTAATTGCATAGTCTCTCAAATATTCTATTTTTTCTCTTGCTCTTTGAAAAGAGGTATTGGGTACATGGGGCAATGTGTGCTAAGGAAGGAGGGTGTTCTCAGAGCTGCATCATTCCTACTGCACACGGCTGGCCTGTGTGGAGCCTTGGGCTGGGGTCACTGTGACACAAATGGTTCTCTCTGGCATTTTTGGATAGCATGCCACATGTATGTATATGTATATGTATTTGTATTAATATATGCATATACATAAAATTCTAATTGTGATAATATACACATAACATAAAATTAACATTTTAACCATTTTCAAATATACACTTCAGTGGCATTAAGAGCGTTTACGAAGTTGTGCAACCATCACCACTATCTAGATCCAGAACTTTTTCACCACCCCAAGTGGGTATATCACTCCCTTTTCCCCTTTGCCTCAATCCCTAGAAACCACCAACCTGCTCTACATCTGTATGACTTTGCCTGCCCTTATATTTCATATAAATGGAATCACAATATACGGTGTTTGGTGTCTGACTTCTTTCGCTTAACATAGTGTTTTCGAGGTTCATCCATGTTATAGATGTATTGGAACTTCATTCCTTTTTATGACTGAATAATCCAGTGAATGGGTGTGCCACAAAATGTTTATCCTTTCATCTGTTAATGGACATTTAGGTTGTTTCCATCTTTTGGCTGCTGTGAATATTCATGTGTCAGTTACAGGGTGGACATGTTTTTGTTTCACTTGGGAATATATCTATCAGTGGAATTGCAAGATCATGTGGTCATTCTGTTTAACTCATTAAGGAACTGCCAAGCTGTTTTACACAACAGCTGTACCATTTAATATTCTCACCAGCAATGGATGAAAATCCCAATTTATCCATGTCTTCACCAACACTCATTATTTTACTTTAAAAAAAAATTTATCCTGATGGGTATGAAGTGGTAGTTCTTGGTTTTGATTTGCATTTCCCTAGTGACTAATGACACCGAGCATCTTCTCATATGCATGTTGGCCATCTGTATATCTTCTTCTGGGAAATGTCTATTCAGGCCTTTGGCTCATCTTTTAGTTGGGTTGTTTGTCTTTTTGTTGTTGAGTTATAAGAGTTCCTTATATATTCTTGACATAAAACCTTATCAGATATATGATTTGCAAATATTTTCTCTCATTTTGTGGGGTTGTTTTTTTTTTTTACTTTCTTGATAATGTCCTTTAATACACAAAAGTCTTAATTTTAATAAAGTGAAATATATTTCTTGTTTTTCTTTTGTTGCTTGCATTTTGGTGTCATATTGCCAAATCCAAGGTCATGAATATTTACCCATATGTTTTAAGAATTTTATGGTCACTAGCTCTTATGTTTAGGTCTTTTCTCATTTGAGTTAGTATTTGCGAGATAAGAATTCAACTTCATTCTTTTGCATGTGGACATCCAATTATCTCAGGACCATTTGTTGAAGAGACTGTTCCTTTTCCCATGGAATAGTCTTGGCATTCCTGTTGACTATCATTTGATCATAGATGAATGGTTTATTTCTGGGCTGTCAGTTCTTTTCCATTGATCTATTTGTCTATCCGTAGGCGGTGTGTGATACTGACCATAGGAATGGTGACTCTGCCATTAGTCTCCACTCCAAAATCCATACAAACTACAGTTTCTTCTCCCAGTCCAGACCCCTGCCATCTTTCAGTCATCAGCTTTCATATTCTGTGTGTGTCTTTTTATGTAGAAAACAATGCTATCTTAGATTTATCCATTAATTACCTTTTGCAACCACCTCTGTCCTTAGTTGAACACAATGCTGAGCTGACAGACTGGGATTCCACTTGGGCCTGTGGCCTCCCTCTTGTTCCATCTTGGGGAGGTGAGCTAAAAATCCCAAATGCCTAGTGTTTCCTCAGTCCTTTCTGGATGACTGCCATTAGAATATTGGCATTTCCTTCTTTCTCTACTCTCTTCTTCAATGCTCATCACTCTTCCCACTCCACCCGCTGGCATACAGAGTGGAAGATGTAGACAGGATATTTTTTATTTTTTTAGAGTTGTTATATGACTTAGTGTTTAACAGCTTAGCTTCTAGAATTAGTCTTCCCAGAACAGGAATCTTATCTGACACTTTCTAGCTGTGTGTCACTGGAGCAGATTATTTAACTTCTCTATGCCTCAGTTTTCCACACTTTCAATGGGAAACTAATATTAAGGAATTCAGAGTAGGTATATGAGGAATAAGCGATTAAGTACAGGTAAAGTGCTCAGAAGAGCACGTGGAAGATGGCAAGTACTCAATAACAATGAACTCATATGTCCTTACATTGTATACCTGAGCTTCCCTGAGCTGATCCAGGAGTTGGCTTTCTGTTGCCTCTACAAAAGCTGAATATCCGACTTCAAGCTATTCATTGTCAAGTTTTGTTGGCAGATGGGGCAGGTAAGGGTAAGAGAGATGGAGCAGCTAACTATGAAGGAAAACTCAATCAGGAAGTTACGTTATCACAAATACTAAATAAACTGTTTTACATAGGGTGTGTGGAAGAGTGAGAGAAGTACAAAAATCCAAGAACAAGCCAGAGAGTCTAAAGTCACGGGAAAGCCTGTGTTGATACACTTGCAGAGGGAAATCAGTAAAGGGAAAGAGTGGGGAAATAGTCTAGATTATCTTTAAGGCTGTTGGACCCGTTAAAAAAAATGTACTGTCGTGTAGTCACGTGCTGCATAATGATGTTTCAGCTAACATAGCGTGCTTATACAGCAGCAGTCCCTTAAGTTTATAATGGGGCTGAAAAATTCCTATTGCCTACAGAAGTAGCTGTCATAGCATCCAAACACATCACATTTTCTATGTTTAGATATGTTTAGATACATAAATACTCACCACTGTATTATAATTGCCTACGATATTCAGTAGTCACATGTTGTACAGGTTTGTAGCCTAGGAGCAATAGGCTGTACCATCTAGGTTTGGGTAAGTACACTCTATGTCCACAAAATGATGACATTGCCTGACAATTTCTCAGAATATGTCCCTATTGTTAAGCGACACATGATTGTATATGGTGTTGAATTTTTTAATTTCTAGAAAGTTTGCAGTTAAGCATAATTTAGGAAATAAGACCTTTCCGAGTCTTATATTAATTATCTATGTTATGTAATAATGTAATAATCAGCAAATATTTAAGGTTTAATAAATAACAAACTCAACTGTCCATTTTTTAATGTTATATATATATATATCTATTTGTTTCATTCAAACCCAATGTTGTTTTAAATGAAGAAAGACTCATTAAAGTTTGAAAAAATTCTAAATGATCTGTCAAATATATTAACATGAACTATGATGGGTAAGAAGAATTATATATTTATTGTAGAAAGGGTCTTATAGTAAGTCAGTAAAGGTTGTTATTCCTCAGGCATTGGAGTCACATCTAGGTTGCTCCTCTGAGGAATTTCCATGTTAGGAGGACTTATCCTTAAGACCCCTCATTTAGCTACGTTCTACGATTTTCTTATTTGAATTCCAAAAGTAGTCGTATAATTAGATATATAACTGAGTTCTAGGTTTTTATAAGTAGCCTCAGGACTTCCTTTCAGAAACCTTAGTATTTGGAGTTACCAAAGTAAAGACATAAAGACTATCTAGTCTGCATTTGTATTATACTTCCTACCCATCCTCCTGATTTCATTGTGGGTTCAAGACACAAGTAACGTGACATCTTAATTTATATAAAGGAATGGTAGGAGAGCATTATCAAAAACAAAATGGAAAGAATAAGTAGCCTCTGTAAATGCTATGACCTTAATTTGGTGAACAGAGATTTCTTTTTATCTTCTTTCTGTAATTACTTGACATTTTGTGCAACTACTTAGCACCTGTCCACGAGAACTGAAAACTCTCGGGCTGACATTGAAGATCAAACATATATATGACCTATATCTCTACTTGGGGAAAGCTGGAAAGCATCCTAACTTTATTACCAGGAAGCTCTGTTTAATAGATAAGAAATTCAGGCTGCAACCAGACTGGAATATTACCTTGTCCAGGAGAGTAGTGGTCATTGTCAATACCAGCCACAGCAGCTATGGCTCCACATTTCTCTACTTAACTGGGAAGTTTAATCCAACTGGCTGTTACCTGCTTATGAAGCCAACACAGAAGCATCATCTTGAACTGGAAGGATCACTGAAGAATTTAACAATTTTTAGATTGAAGGGACTTTTGTCTCAATTCCTTCTTTATACTGATCTTTAGGCACATACAAGGTAGTCAGTACATGTTTGATGACTAAATATGTGAGAAAATAATGCATAGATGCAAAGTGAGTGAGCAGAAATAGTTATACAAATATCTCAATAAACATTCCAAATATGCCTCGAATATAAGGCAAAAATTACTCTTCACTTGATTATTCTGTGTGTGAAGACACAGGAAAAAGTTATTTTTATCTAGTTCAACCTCAAGGTGCAATTTGTTTACATGTATCTTTGTCTCACCACTACGTGCCGTTTGTTCTGTGTATTAAATTCTTGTAAACTGCTCCTAAACTAAGTGAAAAATAGTGTGACACCTGTAGTATCTTTCTCATTTCTGTGATGACAAGCTTCCAACTCTTCACATTTCTCTCTCAGAAAATATTCTAGTATTCATATTTAGCTATTTGAAAAAAATAGCACAGCCTATGAGATTTTCGATCAATATTTTTTAGTTATAAACTAAGAAGAATGAAATCCTTTACTTCATAGAAAATGTTTTCAGGATATTATACCAAGTTACATGAAAATAAATTTCACGGTGGAATCCTGGTGGTGTAAGGGCCCTCAGACAGTGTCCAGCTCAGCTCCCTCATGTTCCAGAGAAAGAAACTAGACCACAGCAATATAAAGCGTATTTCCTTAGGTCACATTGCCAGCTAAAAAGCTAATGCATTTAAAATGAAAATCTAGAATGGTCCTTTGTGGGGGCTTATTTATTATTCTTTTTTTAACAATTTCCTGCATCATTTTTGCCTTTGTCGACACAAGTATCTTATAACAAGAACACATGCAATAAAATATTAAGTCATAAAGCAGTGAAAACAAAAATAAACTTAAACAAGAATAGAAATGCAAAACCCAGAAAAAGAAGAATACAAAATACAGGATATGGAAGCTTACAATATTAGCTTTCATTTGGGTCTAATATTTGAATTTACTATAATCTCTAAGTATCAGACCTCACCAGCTTGTGACACAGAAAAAATAAAGCCACACTTACTTTTAATATCCAACTTGCGAGAGTATGAGGCCCCACTGGTCTAATTTTTAGAAATGACGGCCTTTCAGAGTGACTCTCAGAGAGACCAAGAGGTCTCCAGAGTTCTGCCTTGTGTTTGCCTGGAAACAGTTTCTCCAAGTTCTCCATTCTTCTCTCCAACCCCGACTGCTGGCTCGGTCCCTATGACACGTGTGATGTAGCTGTGTCAGCGGGCGCAGACGCCTCTGTCGAGCATCACTCCCGTTCTTTGCCTTGCCGCAGGCTGTGGTCACAGTGGTCTCTGCCTGCCCCTCTGGAGAATGGGACTTGTTTTTCCTTAACGATCCACAGCACGAATGGGGACAAGATTTAAACTTTAAATAAAATGTTTTTTTCATTTTTTTAGCTAATGAAAGGGAATCACACACAAAGAATAACACACAGCTGCTAGAAAGGTTCCGAATAGTCACAGAAGCCTTTGTAGGTGGAGGTAGTAACAGATATTAGAAGAAATTTTATTAAATAAAATTTACAGCCAATAAAGGAAAATGAATTTTTGACTTGAAGTATCAGAATATTTTCTATATTACTATTGTTGCAACAAGCCCATGCACTGACAGCTGACGCACAGAAACTTCGGGAAGAATTTCCTGAACCATTTTTCTTACTAATTTCTGGAAATTATTTATGTATTCTGGAATAAATCCTTTGCTGGTTGCATTGATTACATATATCTTTCCCTACTATGTAGCTGCTCTTTCAGTCTGTCAGTGGTATCCTGACAAACAAAACTTCTTAATTCTAATGGAATTCTAATTCTTATGAATAGTGATTTTTGTGTCCTATTTTTGTCTACTCCATGGACAAAGATATTCTCCTATTTTCTTTTCCTTTCACATTGAAGTCCTGTATTTTTTTCTTTATGGCTGAGATAGAAGTCAATATTAACTTTTTTTCACAAGGTTTTCTAATTTATGTCTACTTATTGAATGAAACACTGTCTTTTCCACAAGATATCATCTTTGTGGTATAAGTATCTATATCTATGTGTAACTTTGTTACTTTGTTAAGATTTTCTTAGCTATTCTTGACTTATTGCATTCCCATTTAAATTTTAGAATCTGCTTATTTAAGTTGACAAAAAAGGCAGAGATTTTTACTGGAGTTGCCATGAAATTTATAAATCGATTTGGAAGCATTGACATTTTGCAATATTGAGTCTCCCAACTAGGAACGATGTATACCATTGCATTTATTTAGGTCTTCTTTAATATCTCTCAATAATGTTTTGCAGTTCTTAGAGAAAAGGTGTTTCATGCCTTTCTTTAGATTTGTTTCTAGGTACAGTCATGTGCTGCATCAAGACATTCCAGTCACTGATGGACTGCATATACAATGGTATGTTAAGGGTATACTACTGTATTTTTACTGTACCTTTTCTATATTTAGATATATTTAGATACACAGATACTTACCATTCTGTTACAATTGCCCACAATATTCAGTAGTCACATGCTGTGCAGATTTGTAGCCTAGGAGCAATAGGCTGTACCATCTTGTTTGTGTAAGTACACTCTATGGTGTTCCCACAATCCCTGTCATTAACTGACACATGACTGTTATTTGATATTTTTGATGCTATTGTTGAGGAAATTTAAAAACTCATTTTCTAATTGGTTTATTGCTGGTATATAATATACACTTGATTTTGTATATTGACATGCAGCCATGTGTCTAAGTATACATATCAATTATAAGTTCATCTGTAGTTTCTTTTGATTTTCTACATATATAATGTCAGAGTTAAGGTGCCAATACTGGGAGCCTGGAGGATGGATCTAAAGGTGGATGGACCTACAAACTAGCCACCTGTAAAGCATTGTACACGTTTCAGGCAGTTTGTCTTCTCTCACTGCTCAGGAAAGCCACAGTTCCTGGTGCACGGGTAAAACAGAGTCCTATGCAACTATTACAGTGATGGGATTAATGACCATGAAGGGCACATGCAAATACTCAGGACCTAATTATTTTATGACACACAGGTCTATATTTTCTTGGTTTAAATCATTACATAAAAAAATCCATTCTTGCAGAAGATTTGAAATTAAGCAACTTCTTTTATTGTTTATGTTTATTTTACAGAAATGAAATTTGACAGAAGACTTTATTGCAAAGGCCCCATAACTACCAGTCTAGTTTAATAAGTTTCATGATCATCACTATAAGAAAGTCTAGAGTCCATGAATGAAAAATTGTCATTTTACAATGAGACACAAGAATTTTGAAACACTAAATCACAATTTTCCACTCTATAATCATTAATCAATTGCCTAATTAATAAATAACCTTTTAAATGGTTTAGCCTTCACTGGTTAGAATCACTTATGCAAATGAAAAATATTAATGTCAAATTAGAGCTGGCGAATAAGTAGTTATGAATAATTTGATAGATGATAACAGCTTTTTTGTAAGATTTTGAATCACTCATTGCAATGAGCAGACTATAATTGTCAGAGTATTTGCATATTACTTTGGTTAGTACGTGGACTATTTTAAAATCGAGTGTTTTGCTCTGTCCTTCCATTGGAATTAATGGGTGGTGCCTTTCACATTTGCCTTGCTTCCTATTATTCCACGGATTTTATCACTTGATCATATACTGTACAACATAAACAAAATTATTTTTAAAACTATTTAGTATAGGAGAAGAAAATGTACCTAATGATGTTTGCCCACTTGGAACTTGCTTTTTAGAAAACTGCAAATAAGGTTGATATAAACTGTGGACTAGAATTCATAATCTCATTCAGCTGATGTTCAAAGGCAGTAAATGCAAAGGTGGTATTGAAAGCAATGAACTTAATAACCACATTCTGGGGATGACATTAGCTCTGATAATATTACAGATAAATGCAGGCAGCTATGAAACTTCGTGTCTTTGCTTTTTAAAGTTAGAAATGGAAGAACTGCTGAAATCCACAAGGTGAGTAGATAATAGCCACTGACCCTGGAATCAACAGACCCTGTATGAACTGCATTAGGTTGTTGCATGATGAAATGAAGGTGATAGATCCAGTACATTTTCAGCAAAAAACAAGATGGGATGTAAATTTAGTGTTAGATCTTAATATTCGTCTCAACAGTGAAAATGCTTCCACGACTATTTTGTCTCTCAGAAAAAAAAATGTAGTTCTAACGTTTCCTTTAATTAATCTAAATTCTACTTTAAGACAAATATAATTTAAACGCACATAAAAATGATAGGTGTTTGTAGAGACATTGAATCCCCTTTATTTAAAAATTTTGTACCTTCTTCGTGTCTTATTATTTATAATTACTTTAAAATAACGAGTTATTTCTATCAAGCTTTGATAGATTACAGATATTTTTAACATTATGCAATCTTTGTTGCCAGATAATTTCCTTGAAATTGGGTAATATACAAAATATGAGCTCAAGATACTGATTAGAAAAATAAAATTATTCTAATTATGGTTACTGGGTGCATAATGAGATGTTACATTGCTTTTTTGGTATTTATTGAGACTTCAAATGTTCTGTGTTCTGTATAGAGTATATTAAGTAGCTTGTGTCTTAATTACATTGACAGGTTTCAGTACCTCTGCTTCTTTTTTGCCTGCTCGATGTATGATTTTCTGAGAGAGATGTGTTATAATCTCCAACTACAATTGTTGACTTTGTGATTTCTCCCTGCAGTTTAACTGTAGCTTGGTATACTTTAAGCCCACATGGTTAGTTATTCATACATATGCCTTTATGATAGGCATGGTCGGGAATCTGTTCTACTGTTTCCTTTATCATTGTATACATACGTAACAATCTTTTTTCCAACATGACAAATTTGCTTTAAAATTTGTTTTTTCGGGTACTAGGATTTCTACCCATTTTCTTTTGGTTTGTATTAGTTTAGTATATCTTTTTCCATCCTTTGATTCTGAGTTACTCCGTTATTAATCTCTATCTCTTCCTTGTCCTTAATTAGAAAACACGTTAGCCTATCCTCATGTCCCACTGTATCCTAGTCCTCCATCCACCCCTAGCCATGTCATGTAGGTATTTTCTTAATTTCAGTTTTGTGTTAGTTTGAGTACGTTTTCCTTCATTTTGTCCAGGCTTTATTTTTTTAAACACAGCAACAACAAAAATGGATTTCTACTTTCCATAACAACCTGTATGTTGTTTTATAAGACACACATATCAGCTAACATACTGTATTTGCTTGCCAACTATGAGAAGTACTTTTCTTTATTTTATAACCAAAATTGAATGATTACCCTGAATTGAGACAGGATGAAAGCTTGTTGGTTGTAGATTTTGTAGCAAAGACATTGATGCTAATAGTTAACGCTTAGACTCTTAAATCATTCTGATAATTTCTATCATATCTATATGTAGTAGGGAAATTTTTCCACAGTCTTAGAGTTTTAGGATGGAACTACAATGTCAGGGTGTTGCCAGCAGTGAACAATCATTTATTTTTCACCAGAAAGGGAAAATAGAAACTTTCTGAGAAATATTTGCTTGAAAGCCTAGAAATTAAAATTAAAATCCTATAGGGCAAAGCAAGATAATTATTTTCTTCCAATATGCAGACCTGACTAAAGTTCTAGCCCTGTTTAAATCAGTCATATTATTAATGAATATTTCAACTTGTTCCATTTTTGAGTTAAGCTGATTATATGCAATAATTGTTTCTAGCTTTAAATTAGGAAAGTAGCATCATCACCACAATTAAAAAGCAAACAAAATTCATTAACTTTTCCTGTTTGCTTGAATAGTTCCAAGCATATATTTTTAAAAATAAAAACATTCAAATTTTTCCTGCAAAATTTTTCTCTAATTTAATTGCTTTATTTCTAATATTATAAAAGCATTTTGAAAAACATTTTTTAGAGTTTAGGTAAATCTAGTTGTATATTCTATTATTCACTTATTAGAAAGACACGTTAAAGAAGTTGCTATTTCAGTATTGAAACACAGCATGTGTTCTTCAATAAATGAATGAACACATACATGATATGATTTATATATATAAATATTTATATATATAATATAAAGACATATAATATAATATAATGACATATTTATTTAATTTATAAATTAAGTAGTATATGAAAGCATTACTTAAAATGTTATAATGTCAGTGTAAAAATTAAATTCTTCCAGAAAGATTGAAATTGTTCATTTATAACATCCAATATCTTTTTGAATTTATATTACTTCACTAATCTGAGAACATTCATATAATTGAACATGGGCATTGATAATGCTGTTGCAATAAAGTAAAATGAAAAGTTTTTGAGTACCTTCCATGGCCAAAGGAAACTTACATAAAAATAGTGAAGACGTTTAGAGGTGTAGGTGAATAAATATATAAAACAGAGTTGTGTTTCTCTTATGTTTTGCATCCTTCCTCACTCAAGGCTAGGGGAATTGTAACCATTTGATTGAGATTTATTTGCAATACACTATCACAGGGGAAATAAAAAGTTTATTTGGAATGACCTTTTAGTTTCACAGTGTAATCTATTGCTTACATGGTATGTCTTCTCCAGCTCTTCCGGGTCCTAAAGTAGGATCCCCAGAGAAAAGCAAAGTCAAAGAAGATAGATACCGATGTTCATATTTGCAAATGGGTTAAATTCCTCCTGGGAGAAAGGGAGATAGACCAATCTTCAACAATCTAGAGCATCGTGCTAACATAGGGTGGCAATCGTATTTATGCTACGGTTCAAAATCTAATAGCCACTGTAGAATTCTGTTCACTTCAAGGGTAAGCTTTCTCTCATAACACAACACCACTCTCAAACCCTACTTTTAAGCTCAAACCAGGAAGAAAGATGCTCAGGATATGAGAATAAAGAGATGCTCAGAGAGCAGAGTAAAAAAACATATAATTCATTTATATTTATATTTTCTATATTTAGTCAATACATTTGTGTTTAGAAACCTAAAATATATAATTTGTTATAGATTGCTCTTCTGATGCATATTCTAATTTAAGTCGTATATTTGTAGGAATATATTATTAGACATTTTGAATTCATTCATGAGATTTTTTTTTCTTTTTATGGCATACGACATGTCAGAATATGGGACATGAATCCTTTCAAGGAACGTACAGTTTAGTGGCAAGGTAAGCCACATACATAAATGCAATACAATGTGAAAAATGAGCAACGCGCAGGAGAGACGCACACAGGGTACTTGTGAAGTCCAGGCACGAGGACAGGAGAGGAGGTATGATAAACTTTGGTAATGACAAGACAGGCTTGTCCAGTTCAATTCTTATTTTTTCCCCCATTTAAAGGAAAGGTTAATAAACAAAGTGCTTTTTCAACTATTAGCAAATAGAAAAATTTATAAATGTTTCTGACAGGGTAAAAAACTATTGCTTGGTAAAACAAATCAGTAATAATTTTCATTTGTAGGAATCCTCATTTGCCTGCCAAAAAGATTTACAGGATGTATATAATAGAAACTAGAAGAAAAATGTATGATGACAAGGGTAGAAATTACGTATTATGAAGAGTTTCAAAACAGTTTTATCAGTTTTGTAAACTATTATTGCCTTCTCACTGTTTCACAATTTAAACTATGTAGAAATATTTCAAACATTTAAAAATTCAAAATGATGACAATGAGCCTGGTAAAACCAGACCTGACTGTGCTTTTCTTGTCCCTTGGAAGTGTCATTAGAGTTTCTGTCTAATGAAGATTGTGGCATCAGTATTCAGGCTTGTCACCTGCTCCTAGTAAAAAGAAATAAGAATACTTAGGGACAGTTTGGTGCGTGGTGATGTTCCAGAAGAGTAAGACAAAATGATCAAGGGCTGAGTTATATAATTAGGTGTGCTGAAACTCTGTGCTTGACTGCTTAACAAGGTTGTTTTTTGGTTTTGTTATTGGTTTTTTTTTTTTCTTTTTTTTCTCAGTGGGGTTATCAAAGTAGTTTGCTAGGGAAAAATACACATTTAGCAACAAGCAAATATGCATGGCATGCAAAGCCATTACCTTCTGGCACCCGCCTCGTCTGTCTCTGATCCCTCTTCGCTTTCCTGCTACAGGGGACTGCACGAGATCCCAAATCAGCCTGTGCTATTTTCCTTCTTCCCTGTTGTGGGAATGCCCTAGTTTACCCTCTGTCTCCTTTGCACATTGAACTTGCCCTCGGGAGCCAGCACACACATTGTTTTCTGTTCCCGCTCTGCTCCCCTCCCACTCATTAATTAAACAAGTAATTACTGAGCACCTGCTAGACCTCAGGCCGTGTGCAAGGCGCAAGGCGCCCAGGCCCCAATCGCTAATGAGACAGGTTGCCTCGTCTCCCCGGAACTCGGGATCAAGTGAGCGACAGGGCTCGGTGGCCCACACTGCCGCTAACCCACTCCCTGTTTCCAGGCACTCTTCTGAGAGCTTTGATATGTGTCCTGGTGTTAATCCTCAGGACAGCGACACCATCAGGTGGGCCCCATTCTCCTCACACGCCATGCAAGAGGAAGCATTGGTGCTACCAGCGCCCACCCGGACGTGCCAGACACAGACATGCAGCCCTTTAAGAAGCTCTGGCTCTTTCCATTTTCCCAGGACTTGTTTCACATTTGCTCAATCCCAGGACCCTAGATTTTTCTGTTCCCACCCTTGCCTTGATGCCAAGCACCTCCCTTACTCAGAGGGAGTCTTGCGAACCTCGTGCCAGCTGATACTACAGGACCCGCCCCACCCAGGCCTGAGATAGCTCTGTCTCTGCTTCGCTTCAAGTATGGGCCCAGGTGGCTTTCTGTGGAGAGTAGACAGGTGGTCAGCCTGCTCTCCCGTACACTGGGAAGGGGAGAGTGGTTTGCGAGCAGGGAAGACCTGCACCCTGCTTTTTGGTGGGGTCCTGGGAAGTTCACCAGCTCTCAGGAAGAAAGTGCGCCTGAGACTGGACTCTCATTTGTCACACATGGCACAGAGACGGCCAGAGCCCTCAGACTTCAAGGGTCTTCATGACCCTGAACCGTGCAGTTGTCAGTTGTGAACAATGAGGCTTAAGAATAATGGACCTTTCTCATTTGGGAGAGAACAACTGGGTTCTAGTATTATCCTTCGAGAAGGAGAGGGTCTGTAATGTTTGTACTTAGATTTTCTACCAGCCCAACAGAATGGAGGCTCAGAATGAGATTTGCTTTCATGAAAGGAATTTAAGAAATGATCATGTCTTGTGCATCTGAGTTTATGGTTTGAGATTCAGAACTACAACACAACAAAGGTCCACGAGTGCAGATCCCGTGTCAAGGGCTGTGCTACTGTCGGGGTGCACAGCTGTGAACGAAACAGTCTGACCTGATGAAGCCTACAGTTGAGTGCACAAAACTAATATTAAATAAACAAATGCAAAATAAAAAATTACAATTGAAGGGATGTCAGGAATGATCCCCCAGGATTGGGGTCAGGGAGAGCCTCCCCTGAGGAATTGATCCCCAGGGATGGAGATGAGTTACTCAGGAACGTGGGGTGGAAGGGGAGAGTCTGAGCACAGAGAACAGCACAAGGAAAGCGTAGAAAGAGTCAGATAATTGAAAAGAGACCTGGATGCCTGAGCGTAGCAGGGGAGGAGAAAGGTACCCTGTGGGTTTTACCTGAAGATATAGGTAGCAGCTAGAAACGGAAGAACTTCATGTGTCACATTGAGGATTTGTAGTTTAATCTTATCTGAAGTTGGGAAATTTGAGGACTTTACAGAATGGAAGGAACACAATTGGATTTACTTTTTAAAAGATCATTGGAATAGAGAGTGGAAAGGGCCAAACCAATCGAGAGGCTGCTGTTATAGGAGTGGAAAGAGACGAAGGCAGCTGATGCTGGGATGGTGGTGATGGAAGGAGAACTGATTGCACTTAAAACTGATGTTGGACATGTAATCGACAGGACTTGGGGAAGTGTATGTAGGAGATGATGGAGAAAAAGGCATCAAAGCGACCATCAAGGTGCTGGAGATGGCTTTTACTGTGATGGAGTAGAAACAGATTTGGGAACAAGGTCAAGAATTCAGATTTGGACACGCTAAGTTTAAGAATGCATGTGAAATCCAAGAAGGCAGTTAGTCATCCTGAGTATCTGGGTATTTGTCATTTGTCACATTAAAACCCACACTTAATTTTTATATGTAATAGAGATCTTTTGCTCTTTGTCTAAAGCAGAAGAAATCTGAAGGCCAAGCTCATATCTGCTGATTCCATCTTGAGATACTGACATAAGCCACTGGAATGAATGCAAAGCAACACCACAAATCTTCCGGTAAGTTCTATAAAGGCAGATATGCATCTGCAGAATAATGTTTATATTAGACATCTGAGCTTTAATTATTAATATTTAATTGCCCTACTCACTAGGCCAAGATAGATTTTAAGCCTAAGCCTTGAAATAACAATAACACCCAGATGATTATAGAAAAAGAAATAAAACTGTCTACTATTTGATCTTGTGTCCCTAATCTGTCTCATCCTCAAAGTCACAAAATAGAAAGTACATAAATTAAAGTTTTCAAAGAAATATTCACAGAATAGTGATCTCTGCAGGAATTTATTTGAATGGTAAAACTACATGCTGGCTTCCTTTATGACATTGAGAGGCTAGAGACCCCTTACTGGTGACCAGCAATGGTTTGTTTTGTTTTGTTTTGTTTTTGCTACAATCTCAGACACAACTTTTACTTTGGTTGTAAGGATTCCCATTTTCTCTTTATGTTTTACATATTTGCTCTCTTGTTTCTATCTCCTAGATCTTAGATCTGGACCAGACAAGAGCTCTAAAGTCCTGTGTTTCACTGTCCCACACCATTTCTGTAGCGTAATCAGAATGTGGTATTTTTTTTTTCCCTAAGGCACTGCCATATTTTTCTCTCATCATGACACTTAATTTAAAGGTGGCAGACTGGAAGATGCACTGTACTGTGACAAATTTGTAAGCCACGAATTGATCTCTGCTCCACACAGCAATATGCAAGCGTGCTATCTTGCAACTTACCATAAATTATGTTTTACTTCTTTGCTCATAGACTTTCTGAGAGCTGAAAGGCGATGCAGAGACGAATAGGGGTCAGTTCCTCACTGTCATCCATAGCTGCTGGTAATTTATGGATTAGATATAACGCCTGTGAGTTATGGTGTCTTTTGTTTGCTTGAGTTGTCCTTTGCTGAGGACTGCAATGCCTACATCATAATGTTTGAGTATTTACTATCATGTACTACAAAAAAACCCCTAAGTCATAGAAGCATGGCATTATACCCATGAGCTATAAGATTTAGCCAGTCAAAAAGCCATTTCTTCTTTTGGCTTGATGCCCTGGGGCTGGTGCACAAGGATGCAGCAGGAATAAGAATATGAGCAAGTCTGATTGAACTAAGGTGAGTTCTTCATTTCACAGTCATTAAAAGAACTGAGAGATTTCCTCACAGTAGGCCTTCGATAGATAGACTAGTTCTGCCCATCCTCCATGTCCCAGAAAAACAATAGCAGGAGGCATTGTGCCCACGTTGTTATGAATATGCACTTTTTAAAAAGTAACTGTAAGTAACCAATTAGGAGGAATGGAAGGAATATGTACCTTGCTGTTCGAAAAATCTCAAGTGCAAGTTTATTCTCATTACATCATTTTAATTGCAAAAAAAAGTACAGTCTTAAGTGCATTGACATTGTTACCATTAATTAATATAGAGCACACATACTCTCCCAACTTTGCAAGTTACATCCCGATTGTAAGTTAAGCACTTTCTGTACTCTTTACAATCATTAATAGTAATATGGCAATATTTACCACTGGCCTGAGTCATGAAACACAAATCTACAACATCAATTAGAAGATGATGGATTACATAATAGGAGAGGATTATGTATTTAGAAGGGCTGAAAACAAAGGAACAGGGATGTGCCATAAAAAAATGTTAGCAGCTCTTCCTGCCCATTTAATTATCCCCTCCTGGCAAACATAGCCATGTCTTAGTGTTTGCTTTCAATGTACTTGGCACGTGCATTCACTTTATCATATTATAAGATAATTGCTGGTTTGTACCTTTGTTTTTATATTGATGTAAGTTCTGAAAGAATTACGAACAGTTGAGCTAGGAGTAGTGTGTTATTTTTTATAGCATTCTTTAGACCCTGAAGACTTCTCATATAGTAGGCATTCACTTTTTAAACAAGTGAACGGACGAATGGAAATGGAAAAAAAGAAAAAGGGTAAAAGAAATATATAGTGTAGGAGCCAAAGTATATTATGTCTATGAATGTGATTATGGTGTTTTCTCAGTATTGTATAATTTAATAAATTTGAAATGGAAACTGTCAGAGAAAGGGTTTAGAGAGAACGAAGGAGAAAAAGGAAAGCGAAGGACAGCCTCGAACAAGGACAAACTTTATTGAAGAAGTTCGAGAAGTTACTCTGCTGGGAACAGCAAGAAAGGCACCGCCAGAGCGATTGGGGTGGGGGGCGGATTTAAGGTGCAGTGGTGCAGATTTTAGAACCTCCGGGGACTCTCCAGACTCCTGCGGCTATTGTTTCACAAACCTCAGTTTTTCTGTTAACCATATTCGGTCCCATACATGCTTTTCGAGTTCCTACCTGGAACCATCCTAACAATACATAGGTGGCCCCTGCTGTACAATAGTTCCACTCAGGAGTTTTCAACTTTACAATGGTTTGAAATTGATAGGCTTTCATTAGAAACTGTACTTCCAGTACCCATACGACTATTCTATTTTTCACTTTCGGTATAGTATTTAGTAAATTACATTAGATGTTCAACACTTTATTATAAAATAGGCTTTGTGTTGGATGATTTTGCCCAACTGTAGGCTAACGTAAGTATTCTGAGCCTGTTTAAGTAGGCTAGGCTAAGTGATGATGTTTTTAGTAGGTTAGGTGTATTAAATGCATTTTCCACTTGCGATATTTTCAATTTACCATGGGCTCATCAGTGCGTAAACCCATCACAAGTCAAGGAGCATTTGTATTCTGTCTTCAACATTCGTATGTTAAAAACTATCAATGTCAAAATAGGCTTCCAAAATATATTCTGAAATAGGGAAATCTCAAATATGAGAAGAACATATGCACAGTTTAATAGCACAACCCACTGGAAATCCTTTATCTGAAAAAGTCCAAGTAATCCAAAATAAAGTATTCTGAGTTCTCTGGATTTATTTTTAGGAAAAGACTGTCATTGTTTATGTGAAATAAATATTTGTGAATATTTTTTATATTTGTGCTTAATTCAACTATACTGTGATACCCAGATAGACATGTTTGTAGGGTAAGTATATGAATTCCAGTACTATTTTGTTTCTGCAATTTTGTTCTCAATAAATACAACAGCAACAATAACAACAAAAATCAGATGTGCATAGATTCTATTTCCTCCAGTCTTTAAGCTATTTCACAGTTGCCTGATATTTTAATCCTGTTATATGCTTTATTGTTATTCCAATATATATAAAGAGAAAAAATGGAGATGTGTAGGTGGGATAGATCAGGCTGGTATAAACTCTCTGCATATAAATGTATGCACTGAAATGTAGGTATTGTGATACTCACTAAACAAATTCAATTAAAGTCTTACAAAGTAGTTTACAAAGCTGACCATATCTACCATAAAAATGTCAACACTTGTCAGCCTTCTATGTCCTCTTTTTGTTTCTGGTCCAATTCAGGCCACTTCCCATTTGGGGAATTTCTGGATACCAAGACTTAATTTCACTGAATTTTGCCTGTTACAGTACAGTTTTCCTCTTTTTTGTCATAAACGTATATAATTATGGGAAATGTGGATTAAAATAAGGAGAGCAGTGATTCAAGAAGGTAACAGGATAGATTCTACAAAACACAAGACCATTTCAGGGAGTCTTAAGATAAAATTCTAAAGTGAATTCTTGTAAAATGGCTATGAGCTTTTGGAAAGGAAATGGTAATCATTAATCATTACAGGATAGGATGAATTAACTAAGTTAAGAAAAGCCAGCACAATTCACAAGTGCAAAGATGTGGAAACAACCCAAGTGCCCATCAATACATGAGTGGATTAACAAAATGTGGTATATGTATACCATGGCATAGTATTCAGCCATAAAAAAAATGACGAACTGCCTATCGTATTATCCTGGATGAAGCTGGAGCCCGTTCTAAGTGACGTATCACAAGAATGGAGAAACAAACACCACATGTACTCACCATTAAATTGGTACTAATGTGCACATATGAAAAGTAACATTCATAGGGTGTTGGGCAGGTGGGAGTGGGGAGGAGGGGATGAGTAAATTCACACCTAACAGGTGCAGTGTGTGCTGTCTGGGGAATGGGCAGGCTTGTAGCTCTGACTCGGCGATGCAAAGGCAATTTATGTAACCAAAGCGTTTGTACCCCTGTATACTCTGAAATAAAAAATTAAATTAAAAAAATAAAGTAAAAAAAATAAAAAGTTGATTTTGACAAAAAAAAAAGAAAGGGAAAATTATTAAATACTTTTTGAAATAGTACTTTTAGGCAGGATGATTTGGAAAATGCTATAAATGTGGCATATCTGAATTTCAGTATGCAATGTGACAAAGACATTTTCTATAGTACTCTGGGCAAGATGGTGAAATGTGGATTGTGTGGGCATTGAAGTAAATTTGTAGGTGACCGAAAAACGTTTATTTCACAAATGCTACTGCTGGTTCATGATTCTCCTGCACAAATGTCTGGGTGGCCCTGCTGCAGGCCTGTGTCCTCAGGCCTGTTGTGCTATTTCATGGTATGGTGATCAAAAGAAGGTGAAAAGGAGCCCGTCTAATGATATGGAACTTAACAGGAACTACAAAGAAATGGTGAGATAGTACCTAGAATTTAAGAGGAGTCCATGTGAAAAGACTTATAGCCCTCACTTTCATTATTTTGCAAGTTATGGTTTTTTTCCTTTAAAAAAAGTATTTAAGGGGAGACAATCTATTTTCTTGAACTAGGAAGTGTTGCAGAAATCTTAGAGCAAAGAGCATTTTTCTTCTAGTGTAGCTGCCTTTGGGTTGGGTCTTTGCACCAGGAAAGTGAGGATCACTAGGTTGTAGAATTTGGGGAAAGAGGAAAATGTCAAATTCAGGTATTTACCCAGAACTTGAATGTGACTTCCTCTTTTTAAAATTATTTTTTACTTTTCCATAACATAAAAACTTTTAAAATAGAAGATTTAAGGTCAAGTTGGATACATACTTTATGCTAAGATCTACTTAATACTTATTCACTGATAAAACCCACACCATTACAACTGATTCATTATAATAAATAGTAAGCAAAGTCAGCACAGTAGAGTTAGACACATTTCTGAAATTAAATAGAAGGCAAATGTAGTTAAAAGCAAACAAACAAAAATGTTACCCGAAGGTGAGAACAAGTCTTTTATGGTACACTATTTTAATAGATACTCATGTTTAATTTTAAAGATGAAAATACTGCCACATTTTAAATATAGTAAATTCTAGCACAATTTAATGAGAAAGAATAAGTAATATTCAATAAAACTAAAAAAAAGATGTATTAAAACCATGGTGCATAAAGTTCTAATGAAGATTTTTAATTTCTTTTGATAAAATGTAGTTAAACAAAGAACTACCATATTGAGTTGGATTGGTGTTATCTGAAGACTTTTCTTTCTTGAGTCAGAGGTTAAAGAAGTGATTGAGAATTTCAGATGGAATTAAAGGACAAAAGGTTAGTCTCCTGCAGTTGTGTTGACACAATTGGGTCACGTGGGCCAGCTGAACCTTGATTTGACAAAAAGTACTTGTGCCTGCTCCAAAGCAACATGGTTTATGCAGTAAAAGCTTATACATGGGTTTCCAAACATTCCTGATGAATAAAGTTAGACATGGGCAGACTGTCTCAAAGTCTACATTTCAGTGAAGATGGCTGTTACTTTGAATGCAAAGTAAAAAGGTGCTCCATTAGTTACACCTTTCAAGGGAGCTGGTAGATCTTTGAATGTGACTCACAGAGCCACATAGATTAAAATAGAAATGATTGGATAGTTATTTAAAACCTTCAGAAAAATATTTCAAAGGCAAGATGTTACATGCTTGACTCAGACATCCTTCATTATAAGTGAAATCTTTGTTCTTGCTACAATTCATTAACATGATTATTATGGGGATTTGGTTAAGTGTGCATGCAAAAGGACAGTTACATCTTTAAATGGGGCTAATGGCAGCTGCAATATTTTGGACAAAGAATTGTATAGAATCAAAATCTAAATCTTTACATGCCGCGGCTGAACCTCCATCCCCATCTCATTTGTGTTTGTTTGCTTAGCTTTCATGAATTTAAATTACATTTCTAATAAAGGCTCATAAACATTATCATACATGTATTTTCTTTCAAAACTTCAAGGCATCCATTGACAATTGATTATTTATTACCTCGCTGTGACAAATTTTTGGCTGTCTTTATGGCCATGCTCATTTGGATGACATCCTTTGACCTGATTTAGTGAATTTGAATTTGGCAATTAACAAGCAAAAACCAAAACAAAACCTTGCATTAGATTGGATGTAGTGAAAAGTCTGTGGTTAACCCATGTGTTACTCTACCTTTCATGCTGAATTTGTTTTTCTATTTCTGCATAGCTAAGGAAATCTACATAAATTATGTAAATCACCAATACCTAAAAGACAAGCAAAACACACACATGTGTGTACACATTCACACATACATTTGAGATTTAATGAATAATTCAAAATTTGAAATGTAAAAAGCTTTATCAGATAGATTTCTATATGAGAAATTTGATCAACACAGCAAAATAAGTCATCCAGTCGAAAGTCTGCCCCATTTAATGCTGGCGCCTGAGCACTCCTGGGTGATCTGACGGGTACCTGAAAATTTTGGCAGAAGATCATGCTTCTTTTTTTTGCTCTGAGCTGTGCCTTATATACCAATCTTGTACTTTTACAGATGTTTCAGTTAGAACCACTTCTATACAAGAATACTACTGAACGTTTATATTTTTTAGCTGCTGTGATTTCTTTACTCCCTAATTAGCCTGCAGCCGCAGGCATAATTACTGCTATGGTTCTCTCTCCAAGAAGGCTGGGGTTGGCGCCTCCGGAGGGAGATTGAAGACTGAGAGAGAAACTTAAGGAACTGTTTCAGGTTTTTGATCAGGCGGGGCTTAAAAGTGGAGACAGGATAGCTTGCTGTGAAGAATAAGATCTTCTGGTAGTCATGGTAGAAAAGAATATTAGGAAAAGAATGATGAGTATTATCTTTAAGTTGAAGGAAAATTTGCATATTAGAAGCTTTCCTCATTTAGACCACCATATGACTTACGCAACGCTGGGATGTTCAAGTAAATTATTTGTGTGCCCTTTTATCTAATGAGATATTCTTAAAAATACAGCCTAGGACTTTTTTAGTCTTGGTAGTTTATCCTAAATCATATTACAAATGGAGTAAATTTAGTTTGGCTTCAGCATAGCATAGTAACAATAGCATTTAATATTCAATGAGGGTACAATAGACTGACTATGGCAAGTGATAATTTCATTTATTCCTCCTGACCCTTTGACTCAGGTACTGTGCTTTACAGATGAAAAAACTGAGATGTAGAACATTTAAATAACCTACCCAGGCTATAGGATTCAAGTTCTTACTTTCACATTTAAGTTGTTGCTCCTCATCCCCAAATTAATAATTGCATATTATTATATAAATGAATGTGTGTTATTAACTAGTAATGTTTTTGTTCATTCATTTATTCTATAAATATGTATCAAGCATCTACTCTACAGCTGTGCATAAAACTGCCAAAAATCCTTCCCCTTGTTTAGTATACATTCAAAGGGGGAAAGTGGACAATAAAATATGTGTAATGAATAAGCAAATGGTATAATCAGATACAAGATCATAAATACCATTGATAATAGAGAAAGTAGAGTAGATATGAGGCATCTGGAATGCTGGAGAGGGCGTGGGAGAGCAGATTGCTGTATTAAACAGGGTTATTTAAGAATGTGAGATTTAGGCCAGGTGCAGTGGCTCATGTGTGTAGTCCCAGCACTTTGGGAGGCTGAGACAGGAGGATCGCTTGAGCCTAGGGGTTTGTAGTTGCAGTGAACTGTGATCACTGCACTGTAGCCCAGAAACACAGTGAGACCCTGTCTCAAAAAGAGAGAGAGAGAAAAAAAAAGAAGAATGTGAGATTTGAGCAAGGTCTTGAAGGACATAAATACTTCCGAGATGTTACAACAGGATTGACAACAACCCTTTCCCTCCTGCCCACTCACCTGTCCCAGGTTGATACGGGTGTGTGAGGATGTGTGACCATTGCCATACACCTGGAACAGAATGACAGGATAATACGATGTTAAAGTTGCTCCTCTTTACCAAAACAGAGCATTTCCACCTGGGGTACATCAGACAACGTACCCCGTGGTGTGATCGTATTCGGTCCTTCCATTCTCTGTGTAGGTCAGTTCCTCGTTCTTCATGATAGATTTTCCTCGCCTCTGAGTGCAAGGTCAATGCCTTGTTAATCTTTATACACCCCTGTATCCACTTCTACAAGCCCCAGTATTTATTTCAATGCTTTGCAGAAAAGTACTAAATGAATTTTTATGTATTACAAAAATATATTTTTCATTCTAAAGATAAATTTCTTTAAAAAGAATCAAACTTTTTGTGGACTTTACCCACCAACTAGAACAAGAAGAATCAATTTGTGGGGAAACTTAAAGTTCTTTATTTTAACCAGACTTTTGCTAGTGGTTTCTTTTGTTTTCGTTTTTGCTTTTTTCTGGTACCCAGAAGAAAGCCTTAATATGCAAAAGAAAGTGAAGAAAAAGGTCTAATGGCTGAGACAGTGAGGACAAATGTCTTTCTGTCCTTTTTATGGTAAACATGTCTTTATTCCTCTTACTTACCAAATGCTGGTGGTTCCATATTGGGCTACTATTTCCTATGATAAAACTTGAAACATTTATCTATGTATTTATGTATAGTTTTAAATCGACTCAGACATATGGTTGCTTTAGAATGGGCAAATAGTTCTTATAAAAAGCAAACTATCCATCAAAGCCAGGAACATGCTGGTGGGAACTTATGCTGCGCTATTGAAAGGGGAGCTGCTGAAAATAGCCAGTGCTAAATGAGGTAGTGAATTTGTTGATTGGTTTGTTGTGATTATTTTCTCCATCATTTTCCAAAAGAAGGAGCAGACGTGAGTTCTTGCAATTTTCTATTTTTCCTTGCTCCCCAGATTTAGCTCATTGATTGCATGATTTTCTCATTGCTTATCTTTCCAGAAAGTCTGTGGCAAGGAGATATTCTCTGCCAACCCACATGGGAAGGCAGTGACTAACAGGGAATGTGTGTCACTTCCCCAGGGACCAATCAGCTAGACATACTCACATGTGTAAGTCAATTGAAAAGAGATCTTGGTAATTATAGACATGAGTAGATTTTTTTTTCTCCCCATGGTGCACCAGGGAATTCTAAACAATCGTCTGATTAGTCATAGAAATATGTCACCTCTGCAGACTTTCACGCTATACTTCAAATGAAACTATTAATTTCTCTTAATGGTGTAAACATGTATCCTGTTTTATATTCATAATCTCTTTGTTCCAAACATACCAACCATTTAAAAAATTAGTGCTAATGTTCAGCTGTTATGGTATCTGACATAACATATTCATGCATCAAGCAGTTAGTCATTTTTTAGTGTGGACACTACATTGTTCTTCCCTCCAAAGAAGAATCTAGATTTGCCTCAAATCTAGAAACATGACCAGATGTACCATTTGACAATAGATCAGAAAGCTTGATACTTAATTTTTGGGAAGCAATAAAGAGCTTAGATGTGCCACACCTATGGAACAGATCAAGTAACCTGAAGTCAAGAAGTGCATACCTAATTTTGAGTTCTTAACAATGAACACTTTCCAGTGACATTTCTAGGAAATCACACAAATTAAGTGCAGTGGTCAAAATAGTTAGATGGCAGCCTTGAAAGTCTTAACACTGGTGTCATACACTTCATTCTCTTACCTACCTTTTTTCCCTAGTTACTAGAATTAGGGAAAACTGGCAGAAGTATGAATGGGAAAGTTGAAGGCAAGTAAGTGATAGAGTATTCATTTACAGCTGAGCCTAAGCTCTCCCCTTCCCAAATAATGAGATGGCTACTTATAATGCCATCACCCATCTGGAGGCAGCTGCCCTCTGATTCCCTTCAGAACTCCGTGGAAGAGATTAACTTAGAGGAATGCTTCTATGGAAGAGGTTTTCCTCTCGCCTGTGACCTTCTGTGCATTTCTACTGCTTTAGTCTTTGTCCACACCTGTGTTGTTTTCATGTGGTTTTCTGGACTCCAGATTCTCTGCCTTCAGTCCAGCTTTACATATGCAACTGCCAAATAAGCTTTCTGAGGCAGCGCAGCAATAAGCACATTCCTATTTTGCTCAGGACACTTTACTCATGTGCAACTACTGCATGCACAAGTATGATACAGACGTTAAAACAAATATATAATTATAGGATAATTGGAGGAAGAATTTATCGAGTAGCAACTAGGATTAGGTGATGTGACTATGTGAGTATCTTCCAATTTTTTTTTTTAGTTTTTATATTTACCAAATTTTCTTTTTTCTTTTCTTTTCTTTTCTTTCTTTCTTTTTTTTTTTTAGACAGAGTCTCACTCTGAGGCAGTGATCCTCCTGCCTCAGCCTCTTCAGTAGTTGGGACTACAGGCACACAGCACGATGCCTGGTTAATTTTTCTATTTTTTTAGTTAGAGATGGGTCTTGCTCTTGCTCAGGCTGGTCTGAAACACCTGAGCTCAAGATATGCCCCCGCCTCAGCCTCCCAGAATGCTAGGATTACAGGCGTGGGCCACTGCACCCGGCCTACCAAATTTTCTATAATAAAATGAATTATTATTAATTTAGTAACCAGGTAGAAAAAATATTTTAAATATATTTATAATATAATATAATTATATGTTTTCCTTTTTCTAGTTCTCTCTGTTTTATTTTGTGTAATAAGAGCAGTAAGATGTACCTGTGGGTTTCTTTAAAGTCATGGTCTTTGAAAGGTCAAACAGGGCTTGGGAGGGAAAAGGAAATGGGAACTGAGAAGCTTAGACTATTAGAGGAGAATAAATGAGGTTTTTAGGGTTTCTCCATTATTTATTCCAGCTCATGACATAAACAGTTACATAAAAAATTCAGGCTACAAGACTAACTAGGAATGACAGGTATTCTTTCCTGGAGTGTCCTGTGGGCACATATCCTTAGAGAACCAAACGTCGTGGTGACAAGGAGCTGGTCCGGGAATTGCGACCTTGGCCATTTCCACTCAAGAACCACTGCTAACAGGAAGCTTTGATCAGCCTCAGGGAAGCAAAGCTCATTCGCAAGGAAAGGGCATGAAAAGAACTAGGAGCATTTGAGAGCCCAAAATAACAGAATAACATTTAAGAAAAGGATTTCAGTTCTTAGGGTGAGGTGGATGGAGGAGGGAAGAGTAAACAGGAAATGCAACCCTGACTGGAGAACCTGTCTCAGGAGGGGGAGGCAAGTTCGGTCCCAGGGCTGCAGAGTTCCCCAGCCCTGGGGGTGCCATTCCCATAGTAGTTGATGTGACTGGTGCACCTCTGAGGTTGAAGAGTGCAGTGGCCCCACAGAGCAGAGCATCCTGTCCAGTATTGTAAATGGGGTTCCCTTTGGGGAGGGAGTGGTGGGGTTGAGAGCTACCAAACAACAGTCTCCGAGGGAGCAGAGGGGCAAAGGAGAAATTAGCAATTATTGGTGACTGACGTGGCACAAAGGACTTGGCAGTGAAGGCAGAGGGACTAGACCCTCACTCTGGAGGACTGGTTTGATTCAAAGGAGGGAAAGAAACTTAGATACAATCAAGTAGAAGAGAGTATTGGCTCTGGTCTGCAAGTCCTTGGGATGGTTTTTAGGCTGTGCAATGTACCAGATTTTGTGTGGTTTACTTGCTATCTCTGTGCCTCAGTTTTATTATATTATCTTTCTTGAAGGAGTGAATGCATGTGAAGCACTTGGCCCATAGGAAGCGGTCAGTAAATGCCGGCTACTGCCGCTTTGCACTGCTCACCTCTTGCAGGCTACATTTTGGAAGCACAGATACGAGCCTGTAACTAGACATTCTCAGAGAACCCAGCGAGCAGGCACTGGAGAGAGAAGAGAGGAAACTGGGCGCCCCACTTGACCATGTCCCCAGATTCCTGAAGCAGGTGGCTGTGTCCATTTGGAGGCTTAGAGAGAGATCTTTTCCAGTAGTCCTCCTCTGCTGTCTAATGCATTTCTGCGAAGAGATGGAAGCCTATTTATAAACACTGATCCATTCAGATCCGCAGACGTTGTGGGTTGACTTTCCCACTTTATGAGTTTGCTGAAAGCATAAAGAACTATCACAATCACCTTTTACGTAAAGGTAATTTGGGTAGTTAATCATAGGTGGTTTGGATAGTTAATCAGAAGGATGGCGTATTGGACAAATTCGTCCTATGAACCAGGCATTTGTTGGGAGGCTGTGGGTCCTGCCCAGGTCGTCATCCTCCTGTCACTGCTCTGCGGGCTTTTTGGGTCTGGCATCTGACTTCTGCAGTGAAATGTTAACAGAGAGGGGTCTTCATTACTGATGGGTTGCCACACACTGTGGGCCCCGCATCCCCAAATGGGGACTGCTCGACTGCCAGGAAAATGGTGTTTGGGTCCTTAATGACTGCGGAGTTGAGACAGGTAACCTCATGAATCCCTTACTGCTAGCCTTCCAGGAGGAGGTGACACAGTCCACTGCTGGCTGGATTTCAAGTGCTAGAAAAGCTTGAGATCGCCTTTTGCAGTGTTAGATGCGGTTCAGATGGTGAGAGCTAGAAAGATACAACATAGTTAAAATTACATCCATTACCTTAAGAGCAAGCAGTCTAGGGAAATTGTGTATTTCAGTTCTTAACAGTTTGTCAAGGCACACTGCCACTAGTTCTTTTGTTTGAGAATCAGTTCATGTTTCTGATTCAAAAAGTCAGGAGCAGGGCAAAGGACATTTAGAAAAGGGAAGAACTTTGTTTCAGTGTGTAGATACCATAAACCTGGGAAAAAGGAGTTGTAAGCTACATGTTGCTTGGTGTCCTCTTTTGCCCTTAATAACTAGAGAAGATGAATTTAAAACTCCATTTCATATATTCTGGAAAGTTCAATGTGCTTTCCAATAATTCCATGAATTTGTGGATATGAGCGTGAGTGTGAGAGTGTGTGTATGTGTGTGTAGGGGATAATTAGAGTAATTTCTGGGTCCTAATTCTGGTCTTCGTTGCATTCTTTGCTGCCATTCCTTAATCTCCAACCTAGCATTCATGTAAATGTTGAACTCACTCCTTTTCTTAATGTTTCCACCAAAACCAAAACAAAACCGCAAACCAGAAGCCTTTAGACTGTATGACTACAAAATATTTTGAAGATCTAGTGAGCCACAGGAAGATTTTATTACCAGAACGTGACCAGCTCAGAGCTCAGCACTAGGTATTCCCGTTCTTAGGATGGAAGTTGCGCCAACCTTTTGTAATGCCCTGTTCTCCTCTATCTCTCCCATTCTCCTCTGTGCGCCCTGTTTCCCCTGCTTCCTCTCATGCCCCTCCAACTACTATCACTCTCTAGAAAAGTACTAATCGACTATTTTATTTTCCCACTTCCTGCTCCCACATTTTCAAGGTACCACCCTTCACCCCGAACAGCTTAGTAAGGTATCTTCATAAAGAAAGGAAGGATTTCCAGTGCCAGCTTTTAAGATAATTACTCAAATATCCTGACACCTGATTTTTCACAGGTTTGGTGGCAATGTGATGAAGTCCATTCCATTTGGAATTTAAGTAACAAAATCTTGCCTATACCCCAAATACCCCGTTTGTCCTCATCCCTCTTCCTTCTTCTCTGACCAGTCACAGGTGTCCCCTACACCTCTCTTCCTCCCTGGAACACATGAGACACAGCCAGCCTTGGTTTTCCTCCCCGTCAACAGCATGGAAACAGATAATCCTTAGCTCATAAAGGCAAATGTCTGATCTCTCCCTGGCCACGAGACATATCTTAAATTGACAAATGCCTTTCTTTAGAATGTGGCAAAGACCTGCCTGACATTCTTCCTTAGGGATAAAATATTATTTGTTTTTGAGAGCCCTGGAATTTAGAAAATAAACTTCCACGTGCTCTAGCTTTCAGGACTTCTTTCTGTTTGTAAAAGGAATATACAGTCAAAGTCAGAGTGGCAATTTCTGAGTCACTTCACACATTCAATAAAGGCATGTTACCGCATGTCTTCGTCCGTCTGGTCTGCTGTAACAAACTACCAGAGACTGTGTGGCTTATAAACAACAGAAATTTACTTCTCACGGTTCTGGAAGCCGGAAGCCCCAAATCAAGGTGCTGGTAGATTCGGTGTCTGGTGAGGGCCCACTTCCTGCTTCAGAGAGGGTGTCTTCACACTGTGTCCTCATGTAGCAGAAGGGGCAAGGGAGTCTCTGGGGTCTCTTTTATAATGACACTAATCCCACTCGTGAGGGCTCTGCCTCATGACCTAATCACCTCCCAAAGGCTCCCCCTCCTAATATCATCCCAGCGGAGATTAGGTTTCAACACAGATATTCAGTATATCGTATGCCATATTCTGATCCAGTGCTGAGATTGGAAACAAACTAGCAATTTGGTTTATCTCAATATGTTTATTTCCCTGTCAGGGTATTCAAGAACAGTAAATGTCTGATTCCTTAAACCATGTTCAAGTTTCAATTTCTTGAACTGCCTTATCAAATTCCACTTTTAGAAAACATTTTTGGTAATGTCAGTGATATATTGCTGAATGATAAAAGGAATTTACGCAATGGGTGTTTTCTTATGAAAATGATGTACGTGTATATTCACTTTCCCACCAACCTAATTACTTGCCTTACGGGTGTTATTGAAAGTGTTCCCCACAGAAAGCCAAATCTTCATCTCTGGGTCTGTCCACTGGAGAACACAATCTAAAAAACTGTATCACACATAATTCTGAATATTCTTTCCCATCCACCTGCTTGTTCAGATTAAAATTTAGAAGACAGTGTAGGAGACGGTAGAGGCCAACAAAGAAGGAATCTGGGAACTTGAAGGAGCCTTCTCTGCATAATCACAAACAGCTATTTGGACTTGATATGAATAAGAAATAAACTACTATTATGGTTGGATATATAGGAAATACATTTGTTTGAATATATTAATAGAAATGCACACACAGACATACACACAGACACACAGACACACACACTGGACACATGTTGGAATTGATTTGTTACAGAAGTTCCAAAGACATTTTTTCCCCCACCATTATGATGGGCCTAATGGACACTGAATTTTCTTCCAATGTTTGGTTACACAGTATTTCTCTAGCTCAGAGATCGGCAAGTTATGGCCACAGGCTGAATCCAGCTCTGTGTCTAGTTTTGTATGGTCTATAATTAAGAATAATTTTTATGTTTTCAAGTGGTCGAAAATTTTTAAAAGAATAAATTTTATGTCACATGAAAATTATATGAAATTCATATTTCAGTTTCATAAATAAAGTTTTATTGGAACATAGCCATGCTTATTCACTTATGTGTTCTCTGCACTGCTTTCATGCTACAATGGCAGAGTTGGGTAGAGACCTTATGACTCACAAAGCCTAAAATGTTTACTCTCAGCCTTTTACAGAAAAAAGTTTGCTGACCCTTGCTTGCAAGAATAGTCTTAAGGGCCACTCCTCTCTGCCAAGAACCTGTTCAATCTCTTTGCTATTAGTTCACTAGTTTCTTCATGCATTCATTCATTTTTCCATTAAATGTTTACTGAGTGCCTCCCTACTACCACGCTTTGTGCTGCACATTGGGATGATGGACAAATAAAATTATAGGATTACTGGGAACACAATGGAAAGAGGAAAGAAGAAAGGTAATACAGGAAGAAGGAGCATACGAAGGCCTGGATGATGAAATAATGATTATAATAATGACCACACTGTAGCGTACAACTAGTGTAATAATTTCTAGTTGAAACAGAAGGCGAGGTGAGCACTGTACTACACCCTTTCTGTGATTGCCTCATTAAATGCTCAGAGCAACACTTCTGGGTAGATTAATCACAATTAATTAAAATTTAAATGAAGAAACAGGTTTAAAATGATTATATAACTCATCCAAGGCACACAGGTCAAGAGTGGTATAATGAGAACTCAAACTCAGGTCCTTATCGCAACATCTACCTGGCTGTACTGGGAAGGTGCATTGAAATCTCACAAATATCTAACAACATATTTATTATTATTATTAGAATCAATTTTTGATGATCCGTGATGTAGAAGAGATATGGGATTAATCCTTTTTTTCTATTAGGTAGTATTGACAGGGGAATCGGGGATTAGAGATGTGCTTTCCTTCCCAGTAAAACTTTGTAATTTTGGCAGAGGAGCTCCCCTGCCTTGCTCCACAATGTTCTGCCCACGCCCGGTCCTTACGGGGTGGGACAAGGGGAGGTAGAGCCACCAGAACTGGATTTTGGCGTGTGGTTTCAATGCACGCCCTGATTTTCCCACCTAAATGTTTATAATTATTCTTAGAATTTCTGTTTTAGCATGTTCTAAATGGCTAGATGTATTTGTGGGACTTCTATTATGCTGCATCCAAGTTAGGTCTTATTTGATTCCGTTTTACAAGTACACAGGAAAATGAGACTCACAGAATTGCAGTAACCTGCCCAAAACCATGCAAAGTTGTAAATGAAAGAAAAGAGGATTTAAGACCAGATCTGTTTTTGTGTGAATAAATAAATAAAAAGCAGAAACAAACAAACACGAAACACTTTGTGCTCTGTGTACTGTAATGGGTTGTAGTCTGTGAACAAAAGGCATTGTGTGCATAAGCCTTATGCTCAGAACTCCATTTCTAGCAGGTATCTTTTTCTCTTTATCTTAGAATAAGGACTATTTTCTGTAATGTAAGAGCTCTGTGTCTCTCACTCCTGTCCTCTCCATCGGCACTGTGGCTGTCCCTGTTTCTCAGGGCTCCCTCTACCTTTAACAAAGTTTAAAACATGTAATGATACTATTAATTGGGGTGTATGTTGGGAAGATTGTGAGTCCTCTCCCCTTCCAAGCTCTGGGAGGATTCAGTGTTCAAAGGCTTCTAGTCAATACCTTAAGATGAGTTAGCATGTCTCCAGAATTCGGAAGTAAAGTTAAAACAGGAAGAAACAAATAAAATAGATAAGATTAGCTTCCGAAATGGGACTTATTTTAAGAGATCTGTTCATCTTTGGCTGATTGGAAATACCTAGCTCCAATTCAGTGAAGGCAATGTCTCATAAAAATATGACCAAACTCGAAAAAATATTTTGCGATTCCATCAAGTTCATCGTAAACTTTTTTTTTTAAGAAAAAAGAGTTTTAATCTGATGTCATCTATGTGGAAAAGGAAAACTTAAAGCATAGATTTAGGAAGGATTAATTCATTTCTATTCAGGGTAGGCACAGAAGTTTTTTTGAAAAGGTACATTATTTTTTGAGGAACTGTATTGTCTATTATGGGGAAAGATTGTTTTTTAATTCAAATTTCACCATGACATGAATTAAATATTCTTCAAACTTATCTGCCTTCATTTTTTCAGAGTCCATGCTGATCAACAAACATTTTGAAGATAAATTCCGCTTCCATAGTACATTGAGTGCAATGGACAGTGGAAATCAGTATTAAAATAGCTAAAGATTGATAAATTTGCATTCTAGTTTAACTTCAGTAATTGATTAGAGTTAGCTTGTCTTACTGAATTCATTTAATTCTACATTCCCTGAAAAATATTTAATTTCTGGACTAGTCTATGATGTGTGGTGAACGGGTGGGAAGACTGGAAGGACCTGGCTGGTCTGGCTGTGAGATTCCTTCAGTGACAACTCCGTAGCTTCACAAATGCACTTTACAATGTTCGCTTTCTTGTCCAAACAGTTCTTTTGTGTAGCCATGTTTAGACATTGACAACACTGCTGGCCAATGTATCTAAAAGGCCCATATTCTAATTCATTGAAGAACATAAAAAATATGGAAACTACTAATTAGTATCTTTTACACTACTGGTGAAATAATTAGCAGATAGACTGATCTAGGTTCCACTCTTAACTCTGGCTAAACAAAATCATATTTTAATAATAAAGAGAGAGCTGGGAGGAAAGTAAAAATAATCAGCTTTCATTCTGCATTTCCCGTTGAGGTGAAACCAAAGAGGTTAAAAGAGTTTTAATTGTGTGGTTTATATGAGTAGATAAACCATCTAAACAAAAGTGTGCCCACCTACATTTGTCTATTTCTTTAAGATGTAGCATCAGTCCAAAGTTTTGTTCTTTGTATCATTCTGTTTTGAACCCTCCATATAAAGTTGTTTTTAATGAGCGATGACCTCCTCGATTTTCCATACAGTCTCACAGGTGGGATTTTAGTCCAGGTTGAGACGCTCACATCAGTAAGAACTATAGTATAGTTCATCAGTCTTGTTAATGAGCTGACCGTTGGCCTCCCTCTGGTCTGACATCCTGGTACTCCTGATCTTTGCCGAAAGGAATTAGTGTGGCATTCTGTGGAAATCTCCAAATGGGTTTAATTGGAAATTTTCAGGGTAAGATAGAATATTCAATTTTTAGCTTAATGATGATGCTGGGACTATAAACACACCAGATTTGAGTTCAGTTAAGGTAATTATGTGGGCAAAAATAAAAGTGCAATTAGGTTGTTCCAGCCTCTACGAAGTGCAATTATCGAGAACACTAACCTAGAGAAAATAGGTTCATTCTTTAAATTTTACTATGTCTCACAGGTTTACTCCTTTTATTTTCATCCAGTGGGGGGTAAGAACTCCCCAAGACACTTCTCAAACACTAATTTAAAATATTCTTTCTTTTATAAAAACCTGATGTTAAAAAAGCAGTTCTTTTTTAAAAATCAAAGGAAGACAGCTATCTCTTTTTTTTTTATGAACAATGAAAAAAATGTGAGAGAAGCATAATTTTTGATGCTATTTGTTGAACTGAAGAAATAGCATGTGGAAAAGAAAAGACATGAATTATAATAAAAGTTTGACACTTTTGGCCAGGTTGATTGTTTCCAGGTTGGTTACTGATAAATCAATTGCTTTGTCACAAAAAAAGTTTCATCTATTGTTAAAACATCCCCAATGTCTGGAACACAAGATGACTCGTCTGATCACTTTGATTCTCACGATGATTGAAGGAGGCTGAGTTCCTGGCAAGCCCCAGATTGCGGCAGTGACTGGAGAGATTACACCTCACACCTGGTAATTCTAGTTTATGAAATACAAAATATCCATTTCAGGACTGTCAGCTAAATAGAGTTGCTAGTTTAACAAAACGAAAGTACACATTGGTAAGAAAATTTGAATTTGTTTAAAAGTTGGTGACTATTACATCATTCACGACAGAGGATCAATACTCAGAAGAGGATATAATTCTTTATCCTATTAAATAGTTCTCCTCCTCCAGATACCAACCCGTGTGTTTACTCAACCCATTACAAACATGCTATGCCATGAATTGTTTCATCGAGTCCTTTTAACCCAACAATTTCAAGGACCTTTCCTAAAAGAATATATATGTATATATTTTTTTCTTTGAACATTAAATGTGGAAACAGAAATTTTTCCTCCTTTTATTTTTTCAGTGAGGTTTATTTGCCTAAATATAGGAAGTAAAGCTAAGAAGCTAAATGATTACTTCTGGACTGCATTCAGGAACATTTATTTTTCCAAAATTTTTATTCATTTTTCTTATGTTATAGAAGATTTTATTTACCAAATTAACTGAATCAACTACATGTACTAAGTGACAAAAATAATGGTTTTCTATTTGCCATGCACTGTATATTTAATTTCATATTATTTCATTTAACTCGTACAGTAATCTCAGAAGGGAAGTATCATTACTGTTTTCATTTTATAGAGGAAAAAATGAATGTTAATGAACTTGCTCAACACTGTGCAACTATTAAATGGCTGAAGCAATGTGTCTTTTTGTTCTTCGGTTAATAGAAGCGTATGTATAGTTAACAGAGCACTGGAGTTAGATAAATTTACGTTTGAATTCTGGTTCCATCACTTAGTACTAGCATAACCTTGGGCAACATACTTAATTTACTTCTCTAACCCTTGGTGTATTTATCTCTAAAAGGGGGTGATAAGAGTATTGCCTCCCAGGATACATTTATGGGATTTAAATGTGATAATGGATACAATATTTCTAGTGCCATGCCTAGAAAATCTTACATTTTAAAACTTCAAAAAGTGTTTATATTATTACAAGCGTAAAGTTAGTAGAAATCTAACCTGAGGCAGTACTTGAAGCTTTAAATTAGCTTAACATGGATACATGTATGTAAACCCACATTTTTTGAAATATTAACACAAGCAAACAAGCAAGCAATTCTTAGGACTTCTGGAATCTTGAGAGCCCAGGCTGGAAACTTTATCCAAGAGCATAGTTTATCAGCTATTTTCATTTCTGGGCCTCTTAACTATGACCAAAAAAATTTCAATGTCAGAACAGACAAGAATAAGAGAGGGAATGAAGTAGTGTGAGCAGAGCGTGCTGATGATAAGATGCCCAGGGAGATAACCTTCGCAGTGGGATTTCATGAACCTCGGTTTCATGCAGTTAGCCTATGTCTAAAATAAATTCTAAGGAGAAATACTATGAGATGTTTCAGATGAAATGATAGATTCAAAATTAAAAGCAATTGTATTAGTTTTCTAGGGATGCTATAACAAATGGGGTAGTTTAAACAGCAGGAACTTAGTGTCACAGTTCTGGAGGCTAGAAGTCTGACAAAAAGGTGTTGGCAAGGTTGGTTTCTACTGAGGGCCGAGGGGGAGAATCTGCTCCATGCCTCTCCCCTGGCTTCTGGTGTTTTGCTGTCAATCTTTGTCATTCCCTGGTTTACACAAGCATTACCCCTCACAAACATGCCCCCGATCTCTGTCTTCATCTTGACATAGGGTTCTCCCTGTGTGCTGTGTCCAAATTTCCCCTTTTTATAAGCACCCCAGTCAGATGAGAGGCCCACCCTACTCCAGTATGACCTCATTTTAATTAATCGTATCTGCAACGACCGTGTTGCCAGGTAAGGTCACATTCTAAGGTGCTGGGAGCTAGGACTTCAATATGTGAATTTGGTGTGACACAGTTCATCCCATGACAGCAATCATCACAGATGGATATGCTGAGCCAATCCAAGACAGGAAAACTAACATCACAAGGAAAATCATAGTTTTGTATTAAGTTAAAAATTGCTTTCAGAAAAAAATGAACCAAATGATTGAATGACGGGAATGTGTGTAGGAAGGCTCTGAGAAATTTAATTAACCACAACTTTTAAAAAGCTGACAAATTGATATAATTCCTAAAAGCTATTAAAGCAAATAGAGCCTGCATTATAAGAATTGTAGTCTAGATCAAAAGAAAATGACAATCACCATCAAAACTTCTCCTTGAAGAAACAAATAAGGCTAATTGATGAAAGTTAGCTAAACTTAATATTCCCATAAGCTTTCTGTTGAATAGTAGAACAAGTACTGAATTCCACTGCAATGGAGAACAGTTAAGTAGAGGGGAATAGCTGTGGGTGTCACAAATGGAAGAGCTTAGAAAAGCTCTTAGAAACAAAATTTCTGCCAAATATGCTAAATTTTATTTCAATACTTCATTTGATGAAAAGAATGGAAGTAAACCTGCCTTGAACAAAACTGAAGGGGACTGATCACCCCTCTTTTCAGATACCTTCTCTTATACATTTGGTAAGCAAAGCTGTGGGCCTGGACGAACCTCTGGGAGCTTCAGATATCTGTCTTTAACACCTCTCTGTCAAACTGCATGATTTTATATCTGTTTCCAACCTGAAAAAAAAAAAAAAGGACTTTCTTCTTCAGGCCTCACAGTGAGGTCTTTCTGGCTATCCTTTGGTTCTCAGCACAGCACATAGGCAACCGTCAATTTTATTTATGCATTGTTTCCTCTGTATATTCTAAAGTTTTAAGAAAAAAAATTGTATTTATTTTTAAACTACTGTTAAAATATTGCATTTATTTATGTGGACCAATAGAACTTATTGATCTCTGAGAATAAAATGGACATACATATCTGATTATATGGTTATTTGAAACCTTTACAGAAAAAAATCCACAAATATTTCTATTTGAAGTTAAATGCTAGACTCCTAGAAGTGACTTGCAACCCTGTTTATTTGTACCTCTTTAACATTTCCACCATGTACTATTTTATTTATAACACTCTGAAGATTTTTTAAAAGAAATATTTGAGAACAAAAGAAATAACAATTCAATTTTGAGGCACCTAAAATTTATATGGAGAAGTAAGCAAGAACTTTTCTATCTTATGGTATAGAATTTAACTTAAGGAAAGTAATAAATTTGGAATTCACAGTCAGGAACAGGACAGACAGAAGCGTATCGTTCATCTCAATTCTCGTTTTCCAAATATTAATTTCATGCTGTTCTTTCCTCTGATTTTTATTCTCTTGAAAAAAGTTTCTATTAAGGCATTATAATTCATAATTCAGTATATGCCTATTTATTAGGCAGCACTAATTTATATATTCAAGTTTCATTTACACATTCAACAGATATGCATTAAATGCCTACTATACATGCTAGACTATATATATATACATGCATACTATATGTACCTACTATACTATACTGTGTCAAGAACTGTGAGGCAGTGAACAAGTCTGACATGTCATCTCTCTCATGAAGACTCCATTCCAACAAACGAGACATTGAGTAAGAAACTATGGTTCTCTAAGATACAAAGACGACCCAGGTGGCCCTAATCCAGTTTTTAAGACAAGCTTCCTGGAGGAAATGGCATTCATACTGAGGAAATGGAGGACAGAGAGTTGGCAAAGCCAAGAGGGTGTGAGGTGAGGTGGAAAAAACATGTCAGGCGGCAAGAATACCGGTATAGGGCCCTACAGGACATACTAGGGTTTCAAGCCTTTAACTGGGGAAAAAACAGAAGCCATTGAAAGTTTTCATAATGGGACCAATACGCAGGGCTGATGCGTGTTGTGCCGTGTTGTACACATGACAGTACATGTCAGGTAATGAAGAAGAGAGCCCCATTTGAGTGTGTGCCATTCACATTGTGGACCTCCTAGATTTATATATTTATTATGGTGATTTTCTGGTAGATGGCGATAAAATGTCTTGTTCTAACAAAATTAGTACCTTCTGATAAATTTTTTGACAGATGGAAATACATCGTCTTGGGGAAAGTGCCCTTTAAAAATTAATACGATGGCAGTGCATTCTGTCTAGTAGCAGGCTCTGGTGGTTGTAACAGTTTGCATTTTAAAATATCCCTCTCTGGTGAACATTTGGAGAATAAATTGGAGGAATGAAGTGGATGTGGAAATACCATTTAGGAGACCATTGCTTTGTCCATGTGAGAGATGATAGTGGTTTGGATGATGGTGGTATAATGGCTAAAAGCCAGTAGATTTGAGAGGTACTTAGGGAAGAGGATCAACAGAACGTGATAGCAGAACAGAGGTAATTGGGAGACTCCCAGAGTGCTGGCCCTTAATTGACCAATTTCACTTGTGATTTTTTTTTTTTTAACAGAAATTAATCATCGACCTCTCAGAATTTTAGCTATACTCTTTCCCAATCTTTGGAAACCTTTCTAATTCCAATTCAAGAGACTCCCTTAACAAGACTTGACTTCTTTATTTGGGGTTGAAATACATCTCTTGGAATTCTGTTCCTGTCAGCTTTGGGCTTTTTTGCCTGCCAAAGCTACTGACACTGCTGAACAGTTGGTGTCTGTTATAACCCTCGGTGTGCCTCTGACCATCCTATTTTTCTGATTTCTCCAGCTGCTGTGTGGCTGGGTTTCCTCCCTGTCTCTGATGCTCCCGGGAAGCTTAGGCTCCTGATTTCCCATGGAAACTCATTTAGTTATTTCCTCTCAATTATCATACACTCTTCAATTCCTTTTGATTTTTTCTTCTGTTCTCCAACTAGAGTTCATTGCCTTCTAGCTTGACAACCATTAACCTGCTGCTGTTTTCTGTCTTTGTTATTAACAACAATGTTGAATATTCAGTAAGTTGACACCCACTCAGAGGAGCTGGGCAGCGCGCGCGCGCACACACACACACACACACACACACACACACAAGCTCACAGGCTTTGCAATTGGAAACATTACTCCTCTTCAAGCCTTTGTAAAGTTATTAGGAGCGTTGATGGAAATCCAATCAAGACTAATTAAGTTTTATTAAAAAATAGCAAATATCTCGTGTACATTCAAAAGTCAGGTATAAATTCCTTCTTTATATAATTGAGCAAAACGTTATTTTATCTAAATGTTTAAAGCCCAGCCATTTTACTGTTTATTTTTTAATAACTTAAATATACTCAATTTCTCTATGTAAGAATTTTTAATTAGACAGAAATTATAAAATTAAAAGTCTTGTTTGACTTTTTTTGTTTATTTGAGGATTTTACTTTAATGGAAAACAGGAAACAATGATGTCATAATAATTTCTAACCAAGAGCTTATTAACAAACAGAAACAGCCTGCAAATCCATGGTGGCCTTTGATATTGTCGTATTTGCCATAGGACATGGTGACTCTTGATGGCCAAATGATGACCTCCCTGTGACCATTTCAAATTTAGTGTGTTCTTTGCTCCATAGAGAGTAAGGACTACAGGAAAGATGTTTAAATAAGGAAATTGGAAAATAAAAATCAAGATGGGGTGTCTGGTTAACATATGGTTAAAAGAGTGTCCAACAAATGATAAGAAAATATAGCCTAACTGAAGCATTTCATGCAATTGAGCGTTTAACTGCACACAACTCCCCATTGTGAACTCTGTTAGAAAACATTCGCAGCTACAGTTAATTACAGTGTTCTTATTTTCTTTCTTATTTTCTTTGATGTCTATCTTTTGTACATGTAGTCATTAAAGAATGTCAAATGGTCAGGTAGGAAAAATAGAAGAAAATGACACACAAAGCAGTCACATTTGTTGTATGACATTCTCTAAAAAGAATAATTGTCTCACATGATTTTGAGATTATATGTAAATTTCTATCATGAATTGCTGTCTAGCTTCCGTTTGTATCAATTGCCTAATCAATTGTGTTTTAACTACACACATGAGTATACTTTCTAAAAAAAACTGCTTAGCTCTGTTTCTCCTTTTAGCTAAGATACTCAATATTTGTGTGAGGGGGTCCTCTGCAATATTGGTTTGCAAGAAAAATTATCAAGTTGGGTCATTGAGAACAACACATCAAGAAATGATGCAATGTAATATCGCTATCCCATGAATACTGTTAGTTTTTCCAACTTAAACCAAGAGGTAGACAGCTCAATAGAGGTAGTTTGTGCCATCAGATGTCAGGAAGATATTCTTACAGAAAGAAAAGAACTAATTTTTGTTTTTTTTAAGACAGGGCCTCATTCTGTCACCCATGTTGGAGTGCAGTGGAATCATCACAGTTCACTACAACCTTGAACACCCGATCTCAAACGATCTTCCTGCCTCAGCCTCCAGAGTAGCTGGGACAACAGGAGCACGCCACCATGTCTGGCTAACTTGTTTTTTTCTTATTTTTTGTAGAGATGAGGTCTCACTATGTTGTCCAGGCTAATTTCAAACTTCTGGCCTTAAGAGATCCTCTTGCCTCAGCTTCCTAACGTGCTGGGGTTACGGGCATGAGCCACTGTGCCCGGCTCAGAACTAACATTTGTTAAAGTAGCAGCTCTCATTATTCTTTGGGATCAATGGTTCCAAGAAAGCAGAAACAAGCTTGTTACATAGAAGCTTCTGGACTAAATGGAAATCCAGGATCAGAGCTTGCAGGAAGAGAGTTAGACACACTGTGGGCCAGGACCTAGTTGAGCAGACAGGGTCAGGAAAAGAAATTATCAGATGGAAGGACACAGTGAGATGGTTAGGAAATACATGAGCTAATAGCTACATCTTTTGGAGGTTCAAAAAGTAGAGACATACAGATAATCAAAGACCAGCTTTTCATAATCAGAATCACTGAAGGGTATTTAAGAAAGAGATTTTTTAAAGTTTCTCAGGACATTTATTGTTGTTATTTTTTTTTTTTTATTTTAATAGATTTAGGGGATACAAGTTGAATTCTGTTACGTGCATGTATTGTGTAATGGTGAAGTCTGGGCTTTTGGTGCCCATCACCTGAGTAGTGTACATTGTACCTCATAGGTAATTTTTCATCCCTCACTCCACTCACCCTCCCTGCTAGTGAGTCTCCTATGTTCATTATGTCACTCTGTGTGTCCTCGAGTAGCCATAGTTGAGCTCCCACTTACAAGTGAGAAAATGCAGCATATATTTTTCTGTTCCTGAGTTACTTAGGGTAATGGCCTTTAGTTCCATCTAAGTTGCTGTAAAAGATATTATTTCATTCTTTCTTTTCACAAAGTAATATTCTAGTATTCTGTCGTGTATATGCGTGTATATATGTGTGTATATATATGTGTGTGCATGGATATAGATATATTTTCTTTACTCCTTGGTTCATGGGCACTTAGCTTGATTCTATATCTTAGTGATTGTGAGTTGTGCTGCAATAAACATATGAGTGCAGGTGTCTTTTTGATGCAGTGATTTCTTTTCCTCTGGGTAGATACCCAGCGGTGGGACTGCAGGATTGAATGGTACACATAATTTAGTTCTTTGAGAAATCTCCATACTAATCTCCATAGGGGTTGTACTAATTTACAGTTCTGCCAATGGTGTGTTAGTGTTCCCTTTACCACATTCACACCAACATCTACTGTTTTTTGATTTTTTCATAATGACCATTCTAATTGGAGTAAGATGGTGTCTCATTCTGGTTTTAATTTGCATTTCCCTGATGATTAGTGATGAACGTTTCATACGTTTGTTGGCCATATGCATACTTCTTTTGAAAAATGCCTGTTCATGTTGTTTGCCCACTTTCTAATGGGGTTGCTTGTTTTTTTCCTGCTGAGTTGTTTGAATTCCTTGTGGACTCTGGATATTAGCCCTTTGTCAGACACATAGTTTGCAAATATTTTCTTTCATTCTATGTTGTCTGTATACTCTGTTGATTATTTCTTTTGCCGTGCAGAAGCTTTTTAGTTTAATTCAACTAAAGGAAGATTTACAATCTCATATTGATAAAGATCAATACCAACCTCGACTGAGGGAAATTTAACTGCCAAACAAATGTGTGACACTTGAGTTTTCTGTGTTGGTGAAAATGCCTATTCTGCTCACAGTTAATCTCTACTTCTGAAAACTTTTGCATTCCATACAGGGTGATTCAATTAGAGAAAATTACCTGAATGTTAGAAGAGAGATTGGGAACCATAATGATTATTGAATATTAAACAAATACTTTTATTAAAAAAAAACTGAAATAGGCATTTCAGTCAGCTTGGTAAGAAATAAAGACATAGACAAAACAACAATGTTACTAGCTGCTATTAGGTGATTGCATGAAATGTCTTATACTGGAGAAAACAGTTAAATTTACAAATTCCCACTATAGGGAGACATTTAATATCTATAATTTATAGATTTAGCTCACATAATAGCACTACAAAATGTCCATATCTATTAAAACTTCAGTTAAATTTTCCTCAATATTTTCCACAAAAAATGACATATTTGACATATGAGTTAATCCTCATATCTATTTATGTTAGTAGATTTTTTTAAACTGGGAAATTGGCCCAATATATGTGCAACCAATATATTTGTTGCCAAGACATGTGTTAAATATTTGTATCTATTGAGTATTATTCCAAGTTATTGAAGTAGTCACTAATATCAGAAAGAAATTTAATAGATTAATTATTTATTATGTATTTTCAGAAAAAATAAGAAAGCGAAAAAATTGTAGAGACATTGAATTTTGCCTGTTAACCATTAGTTTACTATAAAATCCTCAGATTTGTATATGCTACTCTGTACATATATAGTAAGCATTTATTATTATGATGGTATGCACAACCAAATTTTGCAAGACAGAATAGACCCTGAAGTTCAGGTAAAACACATATATTCTCATAACTCAGTTGTCTGGATCCAAATTTAAAGTGCTAAAAAGGTTCCATAATTGAGAGCCCACGCTGTCTGACATGTAGCCACTAGCCACAGTTGCTATTGAGTACTTGAAATGTAGCTTGCGTAACTGAGGGACTAAATTTTTAATTGTATCTAACTTTAATTAATTCAACACTAAAATTAATATAAAAGATTTTATTAGTAATAGATTGATTATGTGTTGACATGGATAAATGTGTTGGATATATTAGGCTAAATAAAATATATTCATATAATTTTAAAAAAAGAGATAATATTATTCTTAAAAAGTTTATCTTTTACCTGTGATATAACTGACCTGAATTGGAATCACATAGGGAAGATGGCAAAATATAGAATAACTTAGACTAAGTTCTTATTAATCCAAAGGCTCATGCGATTAGATAAAATAAGTGTTTCCAACTAGAACATAGCGATGACTTAGGTTTGCTTATCCCTTATGTTTTTTATTGTGTCCCACTAAGGTATAAACCTTCCCCATTATTTGCAAATAAATGAAAATAATACTTAATAGATTTTTATTTAAAAACCAGCAAAATCCTTTTTGTATTATTTTATTCTGAAGTTTTATCACACCAAAATTTAAATGAAGGGGAAATTGAAGAAGAAAGAAACATAATTGATATAAATAGCACAGAGGAACTAGAAAACAAGAAGACTGCTTTAGGCTACTAATTAAAAGAGACAAGATAATTTGCAGTGGGTGTGGATTCAAGAATAAAGTGAAAAGAATACAATAAATTATTCTTGATGGAAATTAAGACTGCTTTTAGTAGTAATTCTTATATTAGAATGTAAGTATGACTCTAATTAAAATAATACCCACAGTCGTTAAGTAGAAATATGCCTGCGAAATTAGCATATTAACAAGACTCATATTTTTTCCAAAATGTACTTGTACTATTATTCTTGAAAGGGTCTAACACATTTAATAGTATTTGGATCCTATTAGAAATGGTATAAGTATTTCATACGAAATGCTATTTAAAACCTTTCCCAAGAACATATAATTTCCATAAGACTAGATAAAAAACTTCTTTTCTTATTCTTACTAATGCTTCTGACCTCGATTTCAAGCAAATGCAATATGCTATCCCATGCAACACTGTTAGTTTTTCCGACTTAAATCAAGAAGCTATATGGTAGACAGCTCAACTAAAGAATATGATGGTGGTTTGTGCTATCAGATGTCAAGAAGATATTCTTGCAGGAAAAAAAATAACATTTTTATGTAGCAACTCTCAATATTATTTATGTTATTTCCTCAAATACCTCACAAAACCCTTGTGAAGTAGTTATTATTACTGCCATTTTCCGTATGTGGAAGCTGAGGCTCAGAGAGGTTATGTAACATTTCCAAGTTGACATAATTAGTACTGACAATCTCAGAATTTGAACAGCAAACCTAGCAAGCTAAAGAAACAACCGTAAGAGTGTTTTAGCATTTTTCCAGCTATTCAAATAATTGATCTTAAGTAAAATATTAAAAGGCTAAATGTCTAAATTCATTAATCCCTTAAAGATACTGCAGTAAATTAATTTGAAAAGAATTTAATAATATTTTAAAATTTTATTTCCCTATTACATGTGTGATAAATTTTGAAACAATGAAAAAAGGCAAGAAAAACACAATATTGACATAATTTAAAGAAAGCCTCTCAATATTTTTGTGACATTCTTCGCAATGTTTGCTGTTTTTCATTTCAGTTTCTTTTGTTCTATTCTTTTTGTTTTCTTAGTTTACATATTTATGGTCATAATGTATTATATTTAATATAAACTTATGATAAATATAAATATTTAATATATTTATGAATATAAATATATATTAAATCCCGCTTCTGAGTTATTTTAATCTATCAGAAGTATACACTTAATCGATGATAATTTATTGAGTAAATGTACTAATATATTTAACTATTGAGGCATATTTCATATTTAATGGGCTCCCACATTTTGCTATTATAAATAATATCAAGCTGCACATTTTGTACATAAAGTATTTCATACATTATATTTCTTTAGATAGATTTTTTTTAGAAATTAAATCACTGGATTCAAATATATAGATACATTTAGAACTTTTGATAGATTTAGTCAAATTGCTTTTTAAAAAGTTTAACCAATTTATGCTAAATAAAGATGTTTATATTACCTTAGCCTGGGAGCAGTACTATCATTAAAAGTAGTATTTCGTTTGTACTTCTTCGGTTATTAGTGACAGTATTTGTTCCACAGTTTATTAATCTGTTTTAATTCATCTTATGAACGATTTTATTTGCTTTTCATTAATGTTCCCTAAACACATAATTGGGTTGGCCAATTGGCTGGATGCATGGGATGCAACCTGCAAGCATTTAAATTCACCAAGTTCTTAGACATGACCACTTCTTTAGCTCCATTCTGTCAACTTTTTTCTTCCCTGTATAGTATAATTAGATTTTCAGTGTGTCCTATTGTGTCTGGTCCTTTGTTACGTGTGAGGGTTTAAAGATGAATAAGCCTGAGTCTCAGCTGACATATTTCTTAAAGCCACGGAAGAGGCAGGTCCATAAACAAACTATAATACTACGGTGTGAACAGAAATGACTCCTCTCAAAGCAGGCAAAAGCGAGTCATCAGGGAACCCTCACAGACATCCTTTCTATTTTCTTTCCTTTTTGTTTTCTGCCATTTATACTGTCAGGAGAGAATGTCGTAGAAAAACATAGGAAGTAACAGAGTTCAGGATGCTCAGTCAGCTATAAGGAGAATTTTTATATGCCATATGCTGTATCGGCAAACTAATATTCCATTTCTGTCCTTGGGAGGCATTTAGAGAATTGCAGAACATTTATATTTTCACACTTACTCAGACTTGTGCAGTTAACCAATGAAGCCAGAAAGAGCTAGCGTTGTTTATCTCATAATTAAAAGATATTTTAATTTTCTTTTCTTGCTTCTTAGTCTGAACCTTGGCCCAGCGCAGGGAGAATGAGGAGTCTTGTATAATCCCTCAAGCAAGGCGGCTACTGTGACCTGCTCCAACAGACATGTTTGAGAATGGGGACTCGTCCAGCACACACGCAAGAAGAGGGCAGTAGTCAGCAGAGACTAACTGGAATCACGGTGAAGATGAAGATCTAGTATAAAACTCTGACGAATAGATATTATAAATAGTTTGTTCTTGCTAAGGAGCCGGTGGTGGTTAATACCAGAATAGTACAATGTTTCATGTACTTTTCAACTAATGTACACTCTTTAGAAAGAACACCTTCAACATAATCAGATACTGCTGCAGAAGATGCCTGAATGGGATAGACACTGGTGACATTTGATATTAACACTGGTTCCCACCATGTACACTCCTGAATCCCAGAATGGTACATGAACGAAGCCCATTCTTTCTTTTTCTTTTTGTTTTTTTCTTTTTGAGGATTGTGGTAAATTATACATAACATAAAGTTTACCACTTTAACCATTTATAGATGCACAATGTAGTGGCATTATCTATTCTTTTTGGAGTGTGCTAGTTTGACATTACATTTTTAAAAAGGTACACATAAATTGCAGTAAGAATAGAAATGAGAGCCTTTGTTTCAGCTCAGTGAGATCAAGGATAGCTACTGAGATGCTATGACATCTGAACTGGGCCTTACACAATAAGTAGGAGTTTTCTAGACAGACAAGGTAAGGAGAAATGACATTCCAAATAGATAGAAGCGTACGAGCAGTGGCATAATCATGAACGTGGAGGACGTGAATTTTCAGTGGGGGAACAATGCTCTGTCTAAGCAGACTAGAGCGTAGGCTGGTGTTGAATTAATAGGGAACGAGTTTTACTTTAATTGTTTATTTTTTGAGGCTCTAGCCTGTGAAACAAGAGATGTGGAATCTATTTCTTACTCCAACCTCTTACCCTCTCCTGAATTCAATATCCACACATTGTTATGAGAGGAGTTGGACTGCATGAGTGGTTGGCAAACATTTTCTGTAAAGAGGCAGTAAATATTTTTAACTTTGCAGACGGTCTTGGTCTATGTTGCAACTGCTCAATTCTGTCATTCCAGTGTCAACGCCATAACGGATAATCTGCAGACAAATGGGCAAGGCTGGATTCCGCTTGTGGCCACAGTTCGCCACCCCTTGGACTAGATAATCTCAGAGACTTCCTCCTGCACTAATATACTTCCATCATTCTATTTCTGTTTTCCAAGTTCCGTTACTTCAGATAAGTTTAATCACAAAGAAGCATATTTTTGGTTCAGAGCATTTAAAATAATTTACATTGTAGATGTTCTTTCCATTGCAAGGAGGTAACTGAACACCATTCCTCAGCTGCTGCAAACAATGAATGTGGATGTGCACCCTTCTGTGTTGAAGGATATGAATCCTAGACTGCTACAAGAAGTCAGATATAAGAGTCACAATGAAGCTAAAGCTAATGACGTTGCAGAGGAGCAAGACTAATCTTTCTGTGGGCAAATCTAGGTAACATGAAATATAAATTAATAATTTACCCTTGACTATAGCTACAGGGTTTATTTTATTGGTAGATGTGTTCTCATTTATTTGGGTTTTATACGGATAAATGGCAAGGGAATGTAACTCTCTGATGTACTAATCTATTTAGTGTCTATATAAGTCAAACTTAAACATGTGTTTGAATAGTGCATACCTAATGAGAATTATCAGGGAAAAATAAGATTATTAACATTTCCAGTCCAGTAGAAACTAAAGCCAGCCTGGAGGTGAAATAAAGACAATGAGCCCAGTTCTTATCCTACATAATCCTATGGAGGCATAAACTCATTAAATAGTTTTGCCTTCATAATCTTTGTGTGTCTTTCCACAGAGCGAACACTCATATTAAATGGTTGCATGCAAGCAATGGGAGGAGGGAGAAAAGTTCTTGACTGATGAAAACTTTTGAGATATCAGTTAGTATTAAAACAAAGGGAACTTTTGGAAAGTGCCATTGTTAGAGCTAGTTTCTTAAACCTGTGAATGTAGATTAGAAGATATTTTGATCTCAGTCTACCTCATAAGAGTATTTTAAGGAGAAATGCAGTGATGTCTGGAAATAAACAACTAAAACACTTTTATTGTATTTTTAATTATATGTCTCTTTTCCTTCCATCTTTTGTGAGAGTAGAAGTTCAGTGTATGGAGACAGAAGTTCAGTGTCAGAATGGAGAAAAAGATTGCCCTACACAGCCAGTATAGAGAGCTGCAGCTTAGCTTTGTGTTCTGTCAGAATTAGAGCTCGACTTAGGTACGTGGCCTCCCAGCTAGGGACTACATTCATCTCTGTCCCTTGCAACTAGGAGAGGCCATGTAATGAAGTTCGTGGCAATGAATAAATGTAAGTAATGCAAGCCATGTCCTCATTTCCTGTTACATAGACATGCCGATGACCACAGCAACTTTAGAGTCCTGTGTTTAAGTTGTGATGTTGCCCTGAGCAGCTAGGGAGGGCCTCTAGATGACGTCCTGGGTTAGAGCTGCTCCATCAGCCTGGTTAGACCAAAGGTCAGCAAACTTTTCCTTCTAAAGGTCAGGGAGTACCTATTTCAGCCTTCGTGGGCCATTTGGTCTCTGTCACAACTACTCATATCTGCCCTTGTAGGGCAAAAACAGCCATAGGCAATACATAAATGCATGAATGTGTTTATGTTCCAATAAAAACCTTATTTGTGAACACTGAACTTTGAATTTCATATAATTTTCATGTGTCACATCTTCTTTTGTTTTTTTTCAATACTTAAAAAATATAAAAATCATTCTTAGCTGACAGGTCATATGGGCCCAATTTGGCCCATGGTCTGAAGTTTATCCAATTCTAAGTTAGACAGTTTTGTGAGAGATATATACACTTCTATTTTTAAAAATCATTGTATTTTTGAGGACACCTGCTTATTAAAATAGCTTAGCCTTAACTCTAAATTTGAGACTATCAATCACCATTTGCCTTATTATCCAATCATTCAGAAGTTTCTTCTCCTTTCTCTGTTCATGCTAGGACACAGAGGGAAGGTGAGCTACACCTATCTTTCTCCTTTAATTCCCTCTCCCATCCCTCTCCTTAATAACTTTGAGTCCCCTGCTGAGACATTTTTAAGAGCATGCTAGGAACTCCCCAAGGTGTCTTTACAATCATTTCAATGAGTTAGAACTTTTCCTTTTTAGAAGAAATTATAAGGATTATTGATTTTTCACGAATCATTTGTGAATAATTTTTTTAAGTTGTTGCCCATTGTTATGGACTGAATTCTTCCCCCCAAATTTATATATTGAAGCCCTAACCCCCTTGTATTTGGAGACAAGGCCTCTAAGGGGGCCATTAAGGTTACATGAGGTCATAGGGTAATTGATGGGTCCAGTGTCCTTGTAAGAAGAGGAAGAGACACCGGAGACCCCTCTCTGTGCGCTCACACAGGAAAGGCCACGTGAGGAGAGCTGGAGGGCTGCCATCCGGAAGAGGTCCTCATCAAGTAAGCTGACACCCCACTGTGGGTCTTCCCTCCCTCCAGGACTGTGACAAAATAGATCTCTGCTGTTTAAGTCACCAGTCTGTGGCATTTTGTTTTGGCAGCCTGAGAGGACTAACATACGCCACATATGGCTATGGTAATAGTTTGCTAGGAAGCTATTTGTCCCTGTACCTTTTACCCTTACCCTTAAGCCCATTAGTCACTAGTGTCAACAGTTTTCTACATATTCTTTCCTCAGACGAAAAAAAAATTCCGTAAGAACATATGTATCATTTCTCAGCTTTGACTTTCTAAATATATTTTGAAAAGGAACCGAGAAGAAACCCCAATTGCAAGAAAGAAGTACTTTAGAGAAAAGAGACTTTTCTGAATTCCAAGTTTCCCTTTAAATATCAAGAGCTGTGTTTGGCAAGTCTGAGAACATCAAGTTCTAGCTACATATCTGAGACTATGAAAAGATACAGGATATGATGTAAGGAGAGATTTCTATGACACAGCAAAGAAAATAGGTTTTCCTTGTATGGGAGAAGGAGCTTGAGGGATTTTGTGGGTGTGGGTCTAGATGGTAGAGGGTGATGGGATCCCTAAAAAATGCCAGAGTGCTCTCACTCCCTGGCCTTGGTTTGTGGGGTGGAAGGTGGAGGGAGGAGGAAACCACAGGGACGAGAACAGCAAGGGTGTGTGGTCTGAGGACTCTGCCTTGCAGAGGATGCCACACGAACATCCTGCGTGGGCAGCTCCCGTGATCAGCAACATCTGCGTGATGTTTTCAGGCAGAGAAGAAGGTAAAAAGCCTCCCAACTCTCCTCTGACTCCAGTGGGGCAGAGGTATTCTGCAGGTGCTCAGAGAATTTTTGAGAATTAAGACGCAAAATGCCTATCAGGAGGCACTGCCTTTTGGGGAAGATGTGACCAGGCTCCCAGTAACAATCATGGTGCCGCGCAGATGCTAAAAGATGCAGTGACTCCTGACATCAGCAGAAGATTCACTGGTATGAAAGGGGGAAGCCCTAAAACCAAGTGCGATTAGCCATCTCCTGCGAAGCCAGCAGAGACCGAAGGCCAGGTACCCCTTTTCCAACACACACGTCCTCTTGTAATCCTTTTGCCCTGAGACAAATTCTAGGCAAGAGGACGAGGAGAGTGTCTCTAATACTAGGAATCAGTCTAGATATAAAATTTAAATTTTGCATTGCGAGAAACTAAAATATTAAATTTGTTTAAATATTTACCCAAGAGAGTGTAGAGAGTTTAGACCAGAAGTGACTGAGTTACCTCCAAGTAGCAAGAAGCTAAGCTATGTGGAACAAGAGTAAGTTGAGTTCAATGATGGAAAAATTAAAATTTTATGTTTGCATAGCTAAATTGTGCCTATAACTCTGACAAGACTCCAGTGAATGGCTAATATCTATAATACAATAAAACAAAAAGATTGCCACAGTTATTTATCTAAACCACTTCATGAAACAGTCCTAATAAACTGGTAAACAGCCACTATTCACGATAGTGACTCAGCTGTGTTTCAAATTTCTGAAATTCTTTCTGAACCATAAAAAAAATGTCACTGTATGTTTGGGAAGTTTGCAATAGTGAGTGAATATTTCTATACTATGATCACTGTAAATGGGTGATGCACATATCCTGCTAGGCAGGACATTTGGCTAAATGCCATGCTGGATTTCCCAACAACTCCAATAACAAATTTATTTTGATGAACATTGTTAAAATTTTGATATATAAAAGTTATATAAAATTGTATAATGATGATTTTTCTCATAGCGGTATTCAATTTAATAGACTGATAAATTTTGATGATGCCACTGTCCTGTTCTAATTGATAGGCTATCACTGCCTATCAATTTTAGGAATTCCTAGCCCATGTGTACCTGACTGTCTAGGACATAGCTCCAATGGCCGTTCGAAATTCTGAATTGGCTACTTGCTGTTTCCCACTTGTTCTGTACGTCCTGATTGGTTATCTCTGCCCCTGCTTTCTCCCCGGCATGATTTCCTCAACCCCTTTCTTCCTCTCTCCTCTCTCCTTTGCCATTCATTCCCTCTATCGCAAAGGCATCCTCTTTCTAAAGAATGCCCTGATCTAGTTTTTGGAATGTGCCCTCCCAGTATCTTATAACCCTTGTTTGAACTCTTGGTGCCTATCCTATTCTGTTTATATCATATTTATTATGACATTTTCTTCTCTGCATCCTGTCTGGTAAGCTCCTTGTAGTAACAATTGTGTCTTATGCTTTTTAATCTCTGCCTCCTCATATTACTATGTTTAGCGTAGTCTGTGCTCAGTCAATGCATTTTTCTTTAAATAATGGATCAATGAAGTTACACTGCAACGGTGCCATGAATTGAAATATCTGTGTTTGCTCCATGAAAGAATGCTTTAAGGGAAAAAACCGACATGCATGGATTTGCATGTGATTAATCACACGTCACTCTTTTGCTTTCAAATTTTCTTCTGGATAGGAAAAAAAGAGGAGAAGTGTAGAAGTTTGAGGACTCTATAGAGCTGCCAAAGGACACAGAAAATGAGGGAGAGTGATGAAAGAGGAAGCTTCCAGGGATAGAATGGGCCCGGGGAAGGAGGAGTTGGTGCCGATGGCTGAGATGGTGGGAGCAGCCTGGCGAGCAGAGAGGAGAGCTTATGTGTGGAATGGGGAAAGGACAGAGACAGAATTTAAAATATGGACAACAGCTCAAGGCCACAGCCCATGTAAAAATGAAGAGAGAAGAGAAAATGACACATACCTTAAAGATACAGTACAGAAATGCAGTATGTGAAGTTAGTAAGATAAACTGTATCACAAGCAAGGAGAATGCAATTAGTTTCCCTGATAAAGAGGGTTGCAATGGAACACCGAGCTGGGCTGGATGTAGGGTGGAAATCGTTTGTATCGTTAAATATATGCTGCAGTCATCTGGGTGTTAGAAATAAAGTAGATTGCTGTGCCGAGTTCTGTCCACATAGACTATTTGTCAGGTTTTATATATGCCTGTAATGGACCCTCATTTCCTCACCTGGGAGAGAGCTAATCAATGGGTAAATTGGTACAAGAAACTAAAACTATTTAGATGCCATATCTTGGGAAATCACCCAAGGCATTGAACTGAAAGGAGCTAGACAGACATGGGGCAGGCAACTCAGAAATCATGGCGACTAGCGACACCGCTATCAAAGGGCCATTTCTTGTTCCAGAAAAAAACAGGATCTTAAGGAATTCTTTCAGGTGTGGCAACTGCCTAGAATAGAATTGAGCCTTGCAAAGGTGTTTGTGTGGGAATTGCAAGGCCATGGGCAGAGCTGTCCAGGGAAAGCCCATGCATTAAGTGCAATAAAACCCCTCCTGCTGGAGCTGAATGTCCTCACCTCACCCCCAGGCTGCCCTTTACCCCGGACACGGGGGATCCCCCTCAGGCTTTCTCCACTAGGCTCTTCCTGCTCACCCCATGTTTATTTTAAGAGTGAATTAGCAACACATAAGTGTACATATAAGAATAACATCTATTGGATGTCGGGTAGGGAGGGAGGGGGAATGGGGAGGGGCGAGGGGGAGGAGGGGACGGATATATGCATACACAAAGGGCGCAATGCGCACCCTCCGAGAGATGGACACGCTTGGGACTGGGACTTGGGGGGAAGGGGGGGCAAGGGCAACATACATAACGTAAACATCTGTACCCCTATAAACAAACAATAAAAAAAAAAAAACCCTAGAAAAAAAAAAGAGTGAATTAGATTATGGATGAGAATGCATTTTGTTTGTAAATTAAGTTTTCAAAGGCAAGTTGTTTTATAAATTAACTTTCAGGCTAATGGTACCCAGAGTATTTCCACTAGGAGTATCAGTAATCAGTTCCTCTTTTCTTGAGGAATAGTTTGGACAGTGGGGGTAATTTTCTTCACCCTCTAGATGTCCATTTGGAATGGATCTTCTCGTTTCAACTTTAAGAAACGAAACTGAGCAAAACAATATTGGGCCCTGGAGAGGAGGAATGACTGCCGGTGGGGACAAACTGTGAATTATTTACCTCAACTAGCACAGAAGATCTTTTTTATTTGTATATTTGTTTTTCTATTGTTGCCTTCAAACTCATTCTATTATATTTCCCTTTTCTGCCATGGCAGGCATCCTAATTGTCCCCTTAAAAGTTCTTTGATGTCCTGTATGGGACCCCTGACCTGGGCAATGCCTTTCCTGTATGATCCCTTGGTAATCTCTCTCGACTCTTGCTCTGAAGGTCCCGGGTCCTGGAAGGCCACCTCTTGAATGGGATCCTTGCAGGATGACGTGAGTCTGGCTGAACAACATCTGCTTGGCTCACAGGAACCCTCACCCTGCCCCTGGGAGCAGTCCTGCTGCCACTCCCGCTCTTCCTCCCCCCTTCGTATTCTGTTGTCAAGACTCAGTCACTAGTTACGGCTTTACAGAAGCCCTGACACTCTGGAGAATGCAGCCATGCTCTCTAGCGCTCTGTCTTTTGAGTGCATGGCGTGAGTCCATGAGTTTCTGTCCCTCAGCACCCAAGCCCTGGGTCAGATCTCAGTCTCCTGTCATGCACACAATCCCAGCTCTAACAGAAGCATACATTTGACTTGAATTTGTGGGGAGCAGGAGAGGTCATTGAAGCTGCCACAGAACTTTTACTCTGGTGAATTCCATTCTAGGAAATCTCTCTTTCAATGAATCTTCCTTCGGATATATTTTGTAGTCCTGTCTTTTATGGACTGGAGGTAGGTGATTTGGTGATTTGGATTGAAAGAGACATTGGGGCTACCTCTTGCTAAGTCCTGCTCAGAGGATGAGGTCACTTATGTTCTATACAGCCATCATGTGAGAGGACCTCAGGCAAAACTTTGAGACAAAAAAAGGTCCATTGGTATTCTTTTACATATGCTTCCACAGCATTCTGATTAAATGAACATAGAAATTATCAAGGTTGTAATTTTGCATTTATTTTGGCAGTCATTTGACTACTATCTATCTTCTCAGCTGCACTAAAACACCATGAGGGTAGGGCCATGTCTGTTTTGTTCGCTATTACATCCCTGACATCTTAGACAATGTCTAGCATATGGCCTTTTTGAATTAATGATTGGATGAACTAAGGACTAATTAGAGAATTAGAAGTCTAGGTTTTTTAAAAATATATATTTACTCTTTGTTTCATTGAAGAGATTCTTATATATTGCATATAAGTAAGGGTTGTCTTTTTTATGAATTAAAAGGCAAACATCATATAACCTATCAATTTTATTATAATTCTAAAAGCTCTTCATAGTCATTACTGAGGAATAAATAAAATATACATTTATTCATTCATTCATTCACTCAGAAAAATTAATGATCACTTACTACTCAGAATTATGGAGATGGAAAAGCATTTGATTCCGTTCAGGCGTGCACAGTGGCGGGGATGAAGTGGGCAGTCAGTCACAGTGAGATGGGGTCTATTAAGGCAAAGCTACGCATTTGTGGGTATGCGTGTGCATTTCGGGGATACCTATGATGTTCTAGGCCCTTTGTTCATGTATAATTTCTTATTTGATTTTTCACAACTTTGCTGAGTTATGCTTTATTATTCCCTTTCTTTTCCAATGAGAAAACTGAGGCTCAGTGAATTTAAAAATCAGTATATTCTTCAGGCTTAAGTCTATCTGATTTCAAAGCCAGCACTATTTTTCCCCTACGGCACATCCCTAAAAACCACAGCTTTAACTCTCTGTGGGTGGAGAGCATCCAGAACTGATTAAGTTAGATAAGTGAGAACAGAAACATTAATAATTATAACTATATATATTATTTTTGGGGTACTTGTGCTGTGCCAAGCATCATGGTAGCTTTTTTTTTTTTTTACAAACAAACCCTCATTTTACCCTAAAAATAACTCTAAGATATTGGCATGAGCATTCCTATGTCATGTAAGGGGACAATGAGGCTCATCAAGTTTCAGTAACTTGACCAAGGCATGTAGGCAGCAAGAGGCAGAGCCAGGACTTGAAATCAGTTATGATGCTTATAAATCTATGCTCTTAATAACTTTTTTAAAAAAATGGTTCATCTGGGAACTTTTTTTGGCATTAACATGGGCCAGATGAATATAACCTGTTTGATGACAAGTAGACAATGGCCTTCAGCAATGTCAAACCATAGTGCATTTCAATGCTGAAGTTTAAAATTTTTTTTTTTTTTTTCTGGCTCCATATGGACTCCCGGGCTTTCCACGTCCCTGAAGGTATGTTTTATATCTTACATTTTGTCAGGATAATTTTGTCAGACAATATTTACCAGTGATCAACTGGTGTGGAAAAATCCAACTGCTCCCTGTGGGGAACTATGGAACATTGGTTAGTATAAATATTATCAGCAAGGACCTCAAAGGCCTCTCATGTTCTTGTTTCTTCAACCAAAATTCATTCATCCATGGACCAATCTGCTCCTAAATTTGTAAACAGCTGTCCAGTAACAAACTCACTAAAATGGATAATATTTTCAAGCAATTGGCTGCAGTTTCACAAATGTTTGTGTTGTCAACCTTCCCATCTCAATGATGTTTATGAACTGTCAGGGCAACAAAAGTGGAGAACACTTTTTATAAATGTAAACATGGTGACTTACGATTCAAGGTTCTGATCACCTTTTGAGCTCTTAAAACACCTATTTGTCTTTCTGACTTAGATGGTGTGTCTCCTGAGCCCCGAGACATATTCTTTATGCCTGGTACAGTGCCAGATTCATCAGTGTTACACAAATAATTAATCATCATAATGAGAGCTTGCAGAGGTAGACCTGTAATTATTGAAGGGCACCTTGACATCCCAGGGAAGTCTGCTTTGAAAAAATATGTGTGTGTATGTGACTGATAACCATACTGTAAGGTAAATCATTTCATGTTTTAGGTCCTCAATTCCTAGTCTAGAAAGGAAAGATGTTGGATGAGGCGCTTAGATGTTGAACGAAAAATTCAGAAGCTAATCCATACATAGTCCTTTATAATCTAAAAATTAAGTTTAGACAATTACTTTATTTTTCTGGGTTCCATTGACTTTCCTTGATTGTGTATACTTGTATACTATACTTTGCAATCTGACTAGATTCCAGTGTATAATATTTGATGTCTTTATGTTTCCTCCCATTTTGGTAGACTAGATATTGAAGAGCAGTAAGTAGGCCAACATTACTGAAAATGTGCCTTATTGTTTAGTAGTGCAAGAGAGTGGAGAAAAAAGGAAGAATAATATCACAATAAGCCATAATTAAGACAAAACTCCCTCCCCCCCAAATTTCCTTACAAGATAGTGGTACGTTCCAAGGTAGTGGGTTAATTCAACTCCACTCAACCCCTTACCTGAGTGTGCCTGCTGTGTCCGAGGCACTGAATTGGTATTCCATACCCAGGGCTAATTCACTGTGAATAGCATTGAAGGGGGCAGAATTAAGAGGAAAACTTCTGGGTCATCTGGCAGAAAGCATGGGGCTAGTTTTTCAATGGGTAACTTCTTCATCCAGGGCCAATGCAAGGACATAAAATTCTAGGAGGCAGGTAGAATCTGAAACTGAGAGCAGAGGATTTGCACATAAAGAATAAGGTGAACAGAAGGGAAACTTCACTAGTTCATAATATTATTCAGTCCAATCTTGATGCAGATTTATGGTGAGCATCGTCCTTCTTTAGAAATAGGCTGCATGACATGGTTGGAAAGATCACAGAGTCAGAAGTAAGCATATCTTTGGTAAATCCTAACTCAGTCACTTCTAAGCTATGCAGCCTGTGCAATAGCCTTAATCCATCTGAGCATTAGTTTTCTTAGCTATAAAACAGAGTTAATAATTCTTGATCTGTTTCATGAAAGAGACAGTTGTAAGAATAAAGAAATATAAATTAAAATGTTTTAAAAATTAAGGATTATTTAAATACCAGCCATTATTATAGATGTTCTTAAGGTTGATATCAAAAAGATCTCCCTGGAATCCCATGTGTAGTCAAAAGTTATAACATTTTTTTCTCCTCTTTAAACTCAGATGTAGCTGAAATGATAAAGGATTATTTTAGATTTGCTTTTTATTCAGGTATTTAGTCACATGTGTTTGAGCTTCTTGAAGACAAAGGAAGGGTAAGATGCTGGCGCAAACTTAGATATTATTTTCTGTATCACTGCATACTAGAAATAATTATTGGTGAAATTTTAAAATAAAAATTGATACCTGAACACTCTATGAGGGAGATTAGCAGAGGAAAATGTCTTTAGCTTTTTTGGTCAGTGAGGTATGTATCCTTTATGACTTGGTCTGAATCGATATTTTGTGCACTGAACACAGACCCTCCAACGTGTTTATTGAGAATTCATTGTGAAAACTGTACTGCCTTGGGCACTATGCAAAAGGGAAAGAAAAAAAGGGTGTTGTGGGTAAGGAGGACTTTCATGAGCTTTCTAGAGTTTCAATTAAGCAAACTAGGTCTTTACTGTGTTACACAGATGTTATCTTAGGTTCTGGAAGAAGTTTTCTTCCATAAAGATAGCTGCCATCCTAAGTGTGTTAAGATGTCCTTTAAGTAGCTTCTATTGGGATCATTTCTGCCAGTAGCCCCAGTGAGGAGTCAAGGACTCTGCTCTGTTAGCAAGGACAAGATGTCAAGGAAGCTGAGCCGACTTTCTTACAAGGAACCACGGAAGGTAAGGGGAGAATATGTATCTCTGCCTACCCAGAGATAAGTGTTCTAATTTCTTTTTCTGTCTTCCCATTAGGGATAGAATGCTGTGCTGTTTTCTTCCACTTCCTTTTTTGACCACACCGGATGGGAGAAGGGAATTTAAGGAAATGTACAGCCTGGTGGTTAGAGGGAAGATAGAAAAGCATCTACGTCAATTGAGTTTAGGTTGGTTTGAACATCGATGGGATGTGTTAGGCAGTATGTAGAGGGAGAAGAGGAAAGATGGTAAGAAGGAATCCCAGGGAGGACAGAGGACAGAGGACATGGACAAAGAGAAGGCACATGAAATTGAAAAGGACCCAAACGATAGGGACAAAACGCTGACCATTTTGCTCGGCAATTCAGAGCTCATTGGTGTCTGAAGCCAAATAATTTTATTCGTTCCCTGCGAATGGTCCAGACCTCTGATTATGTTTTCTGTGAAAGGAATTGAAGGGATGGGTCTCTAATTCATAGAAGGGCCTCTACAGACAAAATCATGAAGTGTTTAGAGTGTGTCCTAGGGAACTAGTCCTTTATTCTGCAAATCTTTACATCCTGCAAAAGCTTCTCAGTTCCTTCACGCTCTCTCTTTATCACCTCTCTCTTATCAAAATCTGTTCTAAAGCAACCATCTGTTACGCTCCGTCACTTTGAGGAGAACATGACTGGTAAGGGTTAAAGTATTACCTTCCCTTGGTTTCTGTTTTGTTTCTTTGTTTTGCCTTTTCTTAGGGGGAGATAGATGAATGGATTTCGTGTTAAAATTTCATGCATTGGTACTCTTGGTGAGTAAGAGAATATCCGACTGAGAGAGAAAATAGTACGGTAGTGCAGACATGAATTTTGCATTTGCCTTTGGGCAATTTAATTTCCCTGAGGCTTTTTTTTAAAATATGGGAAATGGGAATAATAACAATTGCTATCTCATAAACATATTTTAAGAATTTCATAAAAGAAGTTTTTTTACACTACAAATTGTTCAATATATGTGATATTATTATCATTCTTATTCTCCAGCTCGTTTGGGGTTTGCTATCAAGGGAGCTGTATGTACAAGGAGCAATGCTCAGTGAGACACCAAGTACCAAGTGACCTCTGGCTGCGCTGGTGCCAGGAGACCCTCGAGGGCACCCTGGTTACAGATGCGTTTCTGGCCCTGCTTTTCTCAGGAGGCGTGAGCGAGGATTCCCGCTTCCTCTTCGCGCCCTTCCATCTGCCATGCTGAACTGAAGAAGTTGCTTGTGGCCCGATTTGCCCTCCCAGCCTCAGCAGAGAAGCTGGAAAAGAGTGGAGCACAATGAGGATTTCCAGGTTGTGCTTCGAAGAGCAGCCCCTCCTTGACAGCTCACCTGTCCACACAGACAGAAGGTCTGACCACCAAAGGGACTCCCGGGGGCGGGGGTCCAGCAGCGCCCTCTACTGGCCAAAGTGGTCCAATGATCGATGTAAGTGAAAAGTCCTTCTAAGGGCAAAAGATGTGGCCTGGGGCAGAAGTCGCTTCCTTTATAAAAACGGGGTAAGATCTGAAGTGTTCCAGCCATCTGAAAATCTGAGTGGATCATTCAGAAAGAACTGAGTCAGGCTCTGAGGGTAAAATTATTTCAGATAGTTCTAGCACTCTGGCACTCCACTGTTCAGAGAAAAATTTCCCTGAGTCCCCATTAATTCTAAAATTTAAAAAATATATGTGAACAAAATAAAGGAAACGATTAATAGAAACTACGTAAGTAAAGAGTTATCAGTGTGGGAGGGTGAGTAACTTTCTGTGCTTCTTTGTGCTAGATGGTATCAAAGCACGATTACAAAAATCAGTAACAATATAATATGAAATAAGCAGAGACACAAGTTAAAACTATTGAGAGAACACCAATTTTGTTTTTGTATTCTATTGATTATAATTTTTTGTATATATGTAATGTAATATTTACAAAAATGTAATGGTATCCCTCTGGTATACATTATGGATTTCAAGTTATTATTGCAGCAGTAAACAGTATTTGGAGTAAGCCATAAATTTAGGATCATTAAAATGTCCTTTTATTTGTATCTCTTACTTAACAAATATGATCACTCTATCAATCTCCTCAGAAAAATTTCTGTGCAATTAGCGTTTTGGTGTTGACTTTGAGCCTTTACAATAAAGTCATATACTCATTTTTAAAAAGAAAATGTATTTCCACTGTATAGAAAGATGTCTGTTGAGAAAACAGATTTCCCATAGGCACAGATTTAATTTCGAAATGCTAAAATATGCGGACCACAATCCTAGCTAGTATTAAGACAAATCACATTGTACAAGGAATTATCACTAACAAAGGAAGGAGGTTCTGAAGGCCATTCCCAAGGCAAGAGCTGCAATGCTGAGGAGGAGTCGTCCCCAGGGATGGCTGATATCAAAGGATCTTTCTACTTTAAGAACAGGATAGAGCACGGAGCAAGATTGATTGTCATGTTTTAAGTGTAATCAGAGTGAGGGAAAAAATTGAAAGGGCTTTTCAAGAGTTGAAGGAAAAGACCTTAAGACAGAACCAATGGAGATTAGAGCTTTCGTTTCACAGCCGTACTTGCTTTCACTTACACACATTCCTGATTCACACAAAAGACACAGTCACCCAGGGACATGGAAGTGGCTAATTTTCTTGTTAGAAGAAAATACCGTTAAGTGTGCCAAATATAAAAATATTCACTGCTTGATTCTTTTTTAATTCACTCTACTAACATGTCAGACTTACTTTTTAAAAAAAAAAAAAAAAATCATCAGTGTTAGCAACTAGCATCTAAGCAACCAGGTCTGCTCTGTTAAACTGCTATTTCAATTAATTCATTCAACAAACATTCACTGAGTACTCCTCATATCGGACACTAAGATATTTGTTAATGATACAGCAGTGAATCAATAGGTATAATTCTTCTTGATGCTTATACATTTGCCGGGGAGATGAAAAAAATCAAGTCATCAAGTGAAGAGTGATAAGCACCCGCTTGGTATCGGAACATACAGAAGTGGTTTCTAATGTCCGTGGAATCAGGACAGGCTTTTCTGAGCTGGAAGTATAAATCAAAGTTAGGTAAAGCAGAGAGGGGAAGGTAATGTAATTTATTTGTTACAAGATACTGTATCAAACATGCAGTAGGTATAGTTATAAAAAAGATAACTCAGCACTTATGGATCTTACAATTTAGTAATAATGAGAATGTTATATAAATTTACTGAATGCTCATTGTATGCTAGGTGTTACCTAAGTACCTTACTTGTATTAATTCCTTTAATCTTCATAACAACTTTTTGAAGAAGTTACTGTTATTTACCATTTATAGTTGAGAGAACAGAGAAACAGAGATATTAAATAACTTGCACAGCTCTTGCTGGTCAGTGGAAGATCTGAGATATTAACAGAAGCTGTCTGGCTCCAGAGCCTGCACTCTTAAGAAGTGTTTTATTCTCAGAAAAGATTGACATATAATTGCAAATTTGTAAGTAACTGCAATGCAAGGAATTACAGTGATTATAAGGCCATCTTATAGAGGAGCTCAGCAGAATATTTAGGGCTTGGTGTGGCCTTTCCTTTTCAACCACTCACTCCTATGGACATTAAAAAAAAATTTTTAATTTTCATTTTTATGGATATATAGTAGTTATACATATTTATGGGGTACATGTGATATTTATGGGGTACATGTGATATTTTGATACAAGCATACAATATGTAATGATCAAATCTTGGTAATTGAGATATCCATCACCTCAAATATTTATCATTTCTTTGTGTTGGGAACATTCCAAATCTATTCTTCTAGCTATTTTGAAATATACAAGAAATTACTGTGAGCTCTAGTCCCTGTATTGTGCTACTGAACACTAGATCTTATTCCTGCCATCTGACTGTATTTTTGTACCCATTAATCAACCCTTCTTTATACCTCCCTCCCCACTACTCTTCCTAGCCTCTGGTAACTCTCTACCTCCATGAGATCAATTTTTTTTTAGCTCCCACATATGAGTGAGAATATGAGATATTTGTCTTCCTATGCCTGACTTGTTTCACTTGACATGCCTTCAGTTGCAGCCATGTTGTTGCAAATGACAAAATTTCATTCTTTTTTATGGCGGAATAATGTTCCATTGTGTATATATACCATATATTTTCTTTATCCATTCATTTGTTGATGGACACTTAGGTTTATTCCATACCTTGGATATTGTGAATAGTGCTACGGTAAACATGGAAGTGCAGATATCTCTTCAATATACTGATTTCCTTTCTTTTTGATATATACCCAGTAGTGGGATTGCTAGATCATATAATAGTTCTATGTTTAGTTTCTTTGAAGAACTTCCATACTATTTTCCATAATGGCTGCACTAATTTACTTTCCTACCAACAGTGTAGAAGAGTTCCTCTTTCTCCACATCCTTGCCAGCATTTGTTATAAATATTTTCTGTCTTTTTGGTAATAGCCATTTTAACTGGAGTGAGGTGATAACTCATTGTGATTTTTGTTTGCATTTCCATGATGATTAGTGATGTTGAGCATTTTTTCATATACTCGTTGGCCATGTATGTCTTCTTTTGAGAAGTGTCTATTCAGCTCTTTTGCCCATTTTAAAAATCAGATTATTTGTCTTTTTGCCATTTAGTTTGAGTTCCTTATATATTCTGGTTATTAATCTTTATCGGTTGAAGCTCATAAATATTTTCTCCCATTCTGTAGGTCAGCTCTTCACTTTGTTCATTGTTTCCTTTGCTCTGAAGAAGCATTTTAGCTTGATATTATCCTATTCATCAATTTTATTTTTGGTTACCTATGCTTTTGAAGTCTTACCCAAGAAATCTTTGCCCAGCCCAATGTCCTGAGACATTTCCCCCATGTTTTCTTCTAGTAGTTTTATGGTTTCAGGACTTACATTTGAGTCTTTAATCCATTTGATTTGTTTATTGTATATGGTGAGAGATAGGGGTATAGCTTCATTCTTCCACATATGGATATCCAGTTTTCCTGGCATCATTTATTGAAGAAACTATCCTTTCTTCAATGTTTGTTCTTGGTGTTGTTAAAAATAAGTTGACTATAAATGTATAGATTTATTTCTGGGTTCACTAATCTGTTCCATTGACCTGTTTGTCTGTTTTGATGCCAATTCTATTTTGTTTTGGGTACTATAGCTATAGTGTAATTTGAAGTGAGATAATGTGATTCCCCAGCTTTGTTCTTTTTACTCAGAATGGCTTTGGCTCTTTGGGGTCTTTTGTGGTTTCATATAAATTTTAGGGTTGTTTTTTCTATTTCTGCGAAGAATGTCGTTGGTATTTTGATAGGGATTGTATTGAATCTATAGATCACTTTGGGTAGTATGGACATTTTAGCAATATTGATTCTTCCAATCCATGAACATTCCATGGATTTTTGATAGGTGTGTAAGAGTAACCCACAGTCTTCCCTTGAAGCAAGGTATTTCTGTTTGATTGAAAGAAGATCCACGGCCTCTAGATTCCATGCCATGTAGTATGCAAATATGAAGACTAATAAAGAAAGTTAAAAACAGATGTTTCTCCTAGCGGAAGTTCATTCCTATTTCTGCACAACATAGGCTGTAGAAAGTCCTGCTGGCTGGACCAAACCCATTTTCAGAAACCAGTTCTGTGGAAAAGCTTAAACATTACTAGTTGACATCTCAAAGTAATTCTGCATAAAACAAGAAGAGATTACCTTCATTCGAATGTTTCTATAGTTACTGTATGTCTACATCTAAAGTGATACAACTTACTGTGGGTTCTGTATTGCTAAAATTTAGGCAGACTTGCATCACAATGACTCAACAGTTTAAATCTGACTACGAAGTCCAATGAAGGGATTGCCTACTATAATTTTTCAATTATGTTAAAATGCTTCTTCAATCACTATACTTAAACACTTCGTGTGTCTAGAAATACAGGTTATCTGATGAAATTTAATCTCACTGGAAATCTTTGATGATCTATATCAAATTAAAATTAATTTAACCAAACTATCTATGCTGCAAATTAATATTAGGCAATTACATTAGATAGAAGCACTATGAATATGTTAATTGTTTTCATTAAAAAACTGATTTCCTTAATTACTTTCTAAGCAAATATTCTTTACCAAACTTTTTAAATCCAATACTTAAATCCAATAGGTAATGAGGATGTCCATTTTACACTAAATGCATACTTTTTAAAAATGTAACTTGTTTTGCAAGTTTAAAATATGTTTGCAAAATCCAGAACTGAATATGATTTTAGAAGGCTATTTGGATTTGAATAATGTTATAAATTTTATTAGGTGAAAACCATATCTCTTATTTATCTTCCTTTATTAGCCCAAGGCTTCTGAGGACACCGCTTTCTATCTTCCAAAGAAAAGGTCTCTTTCATCTCATTAGTGGTGACTGCTGTGCAGATCTCCATGGTTTCAATCTTGCCAAGGTAGCCCTTCAAGTTCATGGAGAAGGAAGGCTTTGAGGTTTATAGGTTTTTCATTACCTCCGGTTTTTCAGTGCTCGCGTCACTAACTTCTGTGAAATTTCTTGATGTATCTCAAGTGGGGATTCACAGGGTTCATGAAATATAAAAGACAGAGCTAATATAGAACCTATTTCCCAAATGATTTTAGGTTTAAAAGTTAAAGTGTAAATGTTTCAGGATTATTTGTTTATTTTTGATAGATTATAATTGTATATAATTATGAGGTACACAGCGATGTAATGATATATGCATACTGTGTGGAATGGTTGAATCAAGCTAATTAACATACCATCACCTTAAATACTTATTATTTATCCCTCCTGACTAACTACAACTTTGTACCCTTTGATCAACATCTCTCTATTTTCCCCAACCTAGCCTCTGGCAACCACCATTCTACTCTATACTTCCATGAGTTCAACTTTTTTAGATTCCACAAATGAGTGAGATCACAGAATATTTGACTCTCTGTACCTGGCTTATTTCACTTTACATTATGTCCTTCAGGTTCATCCATGTTGTTTCAAATAATTGAAATTTCCTACTTTTTAGAGGCTGAATAATTTTCCATTGTATATATATACCACATTTTCTTTATCCATTCATCCATTGTTAGACACTTAGGTTGATTCTGTAACTTGGCTATTGTGAATAATGCTGCAATGAAGACCTCCCTTCAATATACTAATTTCAAGTCCATAGGATACATAGCCAGAAATGGGATTGCTGGATCATATGGCAATTCTATTTTTAGTTTTTGGAAGAACCTCCAAAAACAGTTTTCCACTGTTTTAGTTTTCAGTGGACAGATCTTTCACCTCCTTGGTTAAATTTATTCCTAATGTCTTATTTATTTAATTTTTTTTGTAGCTATTGTAAATGGGATCGTTTTCTTGATTTTTTTTTTTTTTGGATAGTTCGTCTTTAGTATGTATAATAGTAATGCTATTGATTTTTGTATGTTGATTTTGTATCCTGAAACTTTATTGTATTTGTTTATCAGTTTTAACAATTTTTTGGTGGAATCTTTAGGGTTTTGTGTATATATGATTATGTCATCAGCAAACAGCAACAATTTTACTACTTCTTTTTCTATTTGGATGCCTTTCATTTTTTTCTCTTGCCTAATTCCTCTGGTAAGGACTGCCAGTATCATATTGTATAGAAGCAGTGAGAGTGGACATCCTTGTCTTGGTCCAATTCCTAAAGGAAACGCTTTCGACTTTAACCAGTTGAGTATAATGCTGGGCGGGGTTATAGGCTGGGTTCCAATGTCAGGCAGTTACTGCTCAGGATGGCCAGAACCAGCTGCTATGCTTGGCAGAAATGCACAGTTGACATTTGCCTTCCTGCTGGGCAGAATCTTGGGGTGGGCTCTAAGGCTGACGTGAACCACTATTTCTACTTCCAGGTGGGGCTGGTCTAGCCCCCATGCTTAGCCAAAATGTACCATAGTGGGTATCTCACTCCCTAGGTGGGGCTTGGGGTCTTAAGACAGCTCGGTCTTTCTACAGTGCTTCTGGGAGTGATCAGCTCAGCTTTGTGGGTGGGCTATGCTGCTGGTACCTCTGATCAGACACCTTTGGTGGCACACGCAGAGCTACGACCAAGATACGGGCGCTGCCGCTGTGAGCAACACCTCCTTTGTAAAATCTGTCTGACCCCAGGCTGCCTATCCATGCCATACCTTCTGTGTGCCCTGTATGCGAGACCAGAATGGGCTTCCCAGGAGGCATCTTGGAGTGCCAGGGAAGCAGGATGTCTGCCTCAGGCTCTCTTTCCTCACTGTAGAAACCTTGAACCCAGGGGAATCCTCTCTGTGTGGCACTGTGTCAACTTAGGAGGGTAGAGGGGCAACACAAAGTGAGATCATTCTGTTACACTCCTCATGCAGTTTTTATTCAGTTCTTTGATCTATGTGGGTGTCTGAGGCTTATTTCCAAGTTTTGGAGTTTCACCAACATATTCTTGTCTACAAATAGTTGCTAGTCGAACTTTCTAGGTGGGGGGAAGAGCCGGGGACTTGCTATTCTGCCATCTTGCTGAGGTCGCTCCTATTGTTCAGGATTTTTAATATAAAGCTATTTGCCAGGTTAATTGCTGAATGTTGTTTAACACTCCTATATGTGAAGGATATATTATATTGTAAAAACATAAATCTGGAGTCACATGGAAGAAAAGAAGAGCAGGAAGAATTACCTTACATAAATTATGAGGTCACATATGCACTCTGAAACATTCTTTTCCTTTTTCTACATAAGGGTCAATTCAGAAAAATAAAATGTTTGTACAGTGTATTTCTTAAACGTTATTTCTTCTTTTTCTGTGTCAATTACTGTTGCTTGTGCTCAGTTTTATTTTAAACAGTTTTATGGAGGTATAATTGACATATGCTAAACTGAACACATTTAACTAATCTTGACATATGCACACATCTATGAGGCCATCACCGTAATCAAAATAACTAGTATATCTATCACCCCCAAAATTTCCTCTTGCCCCAGTAGTTTCTTGCATGTGACCTTTCCCATGACCTCTCCCCTCCCTATATAATATATCATTTTTTCCCTGGTTTCTTTTATATATGTCTTTTGGAATAAATATTTTCAGATTTATCCAATGTGTAGTATGTTATCAATAGTTCATTGTTTTTATTGTTGACTGGTATTTCATTGCATGTGTCTCAGGTCAAAAAGTATTTTCCTGTTTTTTTTTTTTTTTTCTATAATATTCAAGGGATTCAGCTTAGTCTCCTGGAGGAGGAGGGAGAGCAAAGATCCTGGAGAAACAGTGATAGAGTTTCTGGCTGAGACTGAAAGGAGAGGGGTGGTAGGTTTTGGAAAGAGCAAGGATCCTTTCAAAGTGATCAGCAGCAGTACTCTGGGATGTGTCAAGAACTCAGAAAGCAATCCTTCGACTTGGTACTGTTAAAAAGGCTAATGAAACTAACAAACAACATACTATATGAATTCATTTCAAGTTGCATAGTTTCTTTATATTGCTCTTCTTGGAATAGGGGTCTAATCTAGGCCTGTAACTTGTGCTGGCCTGTGGGCTTTGACCTGGGGTATGAGGTATGTGTATTTGTGTGTGCTTGTGTGTTATAGTATTAATAGTAGTAGTAGTAGTAGTAGTAGTAGTAGTAGTAGTTTTATTGCAAGCAGTTCAAAGCTGGTTGCTGTTTACCGTTTCTTTTCTTCTCTGTTTCACCTGACAATTTTCTGAGTTAACTATTTATGCTGCAGAAAAATTAAAATGAGATATGCAAGCAACTAGTTGCTGTATCAACTTTCTATTTTGACTCAATTTCACTCTATATGATAAATATTGTTTCACAATTTGCAGTTTGGGATTCCAGCCACTTCTCAGTTTTAGTATAGCTCCTAGTGTTCGTACATTTAAATAGATTTCCATAGGTTTTAAGAATACGTGTTTACTCTGATACTGTTTTACTAAATCTTTAGCTTCTAGAGTGTGGTTTTCTTTTTGGTGTGTTAATACCAAGAACACAGTTTTACTTAAAACAGATATTTTTGTGCCCCTCCCCATCATTTTTTCCAGGAAGCAGTCAGAGCCACAAGCACAGTAGGAATTTACATGTAATTTATAAAATCCTGCTCCTCTCATTTCTCAGACTCTGGTGAATTTGTTCCAGGCTTCCTTTCCTCCTCTTCTAAGCCTGAATCAGTATCAGTTAACAATGCTTGGACAACATACTGATTGGTTTCTAGGATATTTGAGCTCCACCACACAGGTTGGCAAGGCCCTCTCTCATTGGCAATGGAACAGTTTAATAGTGAATGAACTGAATCAGGTTGAGTTGGATTTCTACTGGATCTTAATTTTCCTACCTATAAAATGAGAAAAATGAAAGATTCCTGAAAAGGGACCAAAGACGACATCTTGAAGCTGTATGAGCCACTTATCCCTGAGGCTGATGCTTGCTTGACTTCACTAAGCTCAAAGCAGAGGTGGACCTTGAACCCAGGTCTCCCCTATGTCAAGTACATTACATCAGATTCATTATGTGGCATTTTCTTCTGTTCCTCTAACGGAATGTCAAGGACTATAGTAATTGAGACTTCTTGGGTATAAGTGGGCGTAGAATAATGATGCTGCCGCTTTTTGATAAGTGGATTAGTTTGATACACTGATAATAGATCTTCACAATTTGGACATTTTATAAACAGGAATTATAAGAGACTCTCTTGCAGGAAATTCTGTCCAAAACTTTGATTAAAGCAGCGTAATAGTAAAATAAATTTATATATATAAAACACAGGACTCAAAAAAGATGGCATATGACCAAACTATGAAATTTCTGTTAACAACTTTAATGCATATATCCCAATTTCTGCTTTTTCTAAAAACCTGATTCCTTTTCTCCCAAGTAGCATCAGGTGGTAAATAAATCTAGCCAGATGCAACTGAGAAATTCTTCATCGCTATTTTCCAACAATTGCTTGAATGCAGGGTAAAATTAAATATAAAATTCAGATTCACGTCACTTCCTTACCCCTCCAAATATTTTTTAATAACAAGTGATTGGAAAAATCAAAATACATAGGCATTTTTAAGACCTTTGAATAACTTGCAGATGATGTTGTCAATAATTTATCAAGAAGAAGCAATGCTCTTTCTTAACCAATGAGCTGATGTAGTATTCTAATAATCTCATTTGGAACCATGAGATACTTATAACATATTTTTCCTGGTCTAGTGTAAAGCCTTTAAAAAAAACTTCTGAATTATATTGGTTGTGACTTTTTAATAAATATGACTCTATTAGACACATTTTTAAGGGATTTATGTCATATAGAACCAGAATAAAAAAGCTGTCAACCAAGTGTTTCAAACTAGTTGCTTTGAATGTCAATCTCTGGCTTTTAAAGCTCTGAACAGTTAAAGCTGACCTGTATTTTCATAATTGATGGACTGTCCACATGGCCTAGAGGGCATTCAAATGATGTTCCTAAATAAGTTTCTAGTTACAACAGAGACACATGCAGAAGGGCAGGAATTTCACATTCAGTCAGAATACAGGAGGAGAAAATCTGCTTATATAATAGAAATGATAACCTTGAAATACTTGAGCACTCATATTTGAGAAAAGGAGAAAGGCCCAAGTCCTATAATATGATGAGTCCATGAAGCCTAAAATCACAGGGTAGCCTTAATTTCATGCAATCTAGCTGGAGAGGATCTAGATGGTCACTCCAAGTTCTAAGTACTCTGTTAATCATCCTCATTTTACATTTAAATTTGTGTAATAGGCATCCTTACATGAGTAGATTTTAAATATAGGTAATTTGCAGGCACAATTCTTTACACAATATTTAAACACAACTTCTGAAATTATTCAAGGTTTTATCCTATTGCACAGTTAGATTCCATTTGAGTTGCAAAATACATGTCAAGTTGAAAGGTGTGAAATTATTTTTTAAGCTGGTGCTATAAATTATATGCCAGAAATATAGGGTCACTTTCCCTCGTCATAGCAAATGTTCAGGTACCAAGTTAACTTTTTGAAAACACTTTTAGAGGATACATGGAAATCTACTGTCATGCTATAGGAGGACTCGGGAGGCCTAAAATATGTATGCATTCTGATATATTTAGTCATTTCCACCTAGGGCAGGGTAATACAATGGGAAACAGACCGCACGTAGAGTCAGAACCAGGTCTGAGTCCTAGCTTTGTTAATTTAGTTTTCTTTTCAGTTTAGGTAATATTTAGTGTATTTGAACTTTGCTTTCTGATCTGCAACATGAATATAATAATATATATCATAAAAAACTGTATCAAAAAAAAGAAAATGCACTGAAATGGTGGGCAATATATAACCGTAGGGTAGGCAAGGCTTTTTTGTCCCGTTACCTCAGCCCCAGAGAAGAGAGGCTCTCATTAATGTTGCCCAGGTTTGAGGACACAGATTGGATTACATTTGCTAGTGAGTAACTTTGTGTTAAAATGCCTTTACATAGCTGAAACTTTCTCCTGTCCCCACAGTGCCAGGACACAAGCCCAGCCATCTGATGTCTTTATCCAGTGTGGCAGCAGGGTGTGTAGGGCTTCCGGCTTTGCCGTGACTCGGGCCAGATGACACTCACCATCGCTGGGCTCAAATGTGCTCCTTTTAGTTAGAATATCAGACTTCTTGGTGTGAAGCCCGTGCATGCTTGAATTGCTCTTTTTTAGTTAAAAATAATTTAGACCTAAAGAATTTAGGATAAAAGCCTATGGCCAGCTCATCTTGTTCAAGTGTTTTTTCAATAGAAGCTGCCAGCCCAAGCCCAGCTTACAATAGCTCGTGTCTTTGGATCCAGCAGACACTTTGCATTGTTCTTCACACATACATATGATTTGGAGGCCTTACGGAAAGAGGTGACTGCAGATTGGAGCAAGATTCAGGTATTCCTGGATGCCCTGGCTAAACGCCATATTATTACATTAATTAAAGTCCTGATTCTTCATTAACACCACCACATGTGATGTTGGGCTGCTTTTATGTATTTCTGGTATCAATTATTAATGTTGTTTGTTATTAATATGATCATTTTGTCCTGGATATCCTGGTATGCTGAAGAAAAATGTTACCCAATTAACTTTGTGCTAAACTGTATTATATTTGATGCTTAAAAGTCCTTTGCCTGTTCCCTGAATGTTGAAGGTCCTCGATGTTCTTTCCAGGTCTTCTCTTCTCACTTTCCAGCATAATTTCATCTGCTTTTATGACATTAATTATCTCTACACTGATTACTTCCACATTTATATCTCTGTGCTTAATCTCTTCTTTGAGATTCAGTTCTGTATTGATGTAGCTACTGGATTTCCCACAGGCATCTTAATACGGTTTTAAAAAATTGAATTTTTTTATTACGATCTGCATTGATTTTACTTACTGTTTTAATGAAATCAGTTAGCAGCGTTATCACCTTCCCAACATTTCTTTCCAAACCAAGCCACTCTGTACCATTTTGTTCTACTCCATTCTATTCTGTTCTGTTTCCTCTTGTCTATAGAGTCGCCAAATTCCAGACCATTCTGTATCAGACCTGTGTCAGAACAGAGCCACTGTTCTGTGTGACCATCACTACCTCACGTTAGATCCTCATCGAATGTCGCCTGGGCTCTTGCAAGAAACTACTCCCTGCCTCTCATCTCGTCCCTTTCTAATGTTTCCTCCACTTTGCTCCCCAGTTATTTCTCTAGAGCGGAAAGCAAAAATGTTAATCGCGTCCCTAAAATTCCTACTTGCTCTCCATCATCTACTCAGCAAAGTCTAAATTCCTCATCATCTTACACCTGGGTTTTCATCGTCTGCTGCCTGCCCAGTCCTCTGACCTCACTTCCCCAACATTCATCTCATTCGCCAGTGACTCAGAACATTCCGTTCGCAAAGGCTGGTACGTGTTCACAGATTACCCCTTCCATCTGGACCTCTCCCTTCCTCGTTTGGCAATTCCTATTCATTATTTAGGGCTCAGCCTAATTTATTCCCTTGTGTTATTCCTTGGTCAGTCAGTCACTCCCCAGACACCAACTCCAGCCCAGCACCATCTGGACTGCTCACCAGTTTGAGGTCTTTAATCAAGTACGGAACGCCAAGTATGTTCACAGTGTTTGCTCCACAGCAGAAGATAAAGGCATACTTATGTGTTGGTTGATTGGTCAAGGAGCAAAGAACTTTGCCAATTCTCTTTTTACTTAAATAATTTTTTTTTTTTTTTTTTTTTTTTTGAGACAGAGTCTCACTCTTTTGTCTGGGCTAGAGTGAGTGCCGTGGCATCAGCCTAGCTCACAGCAACCTCAAACTCCTGGGCTCAAGCGATCCTTCTGCCTCAGCCTCCTGAGTAGCTGGGACTACAGGCATGTGCCACCATGCCTGGCTAATTTTTTCTATATATTTTTAGTTGTCCAATTAATTTCTTTCTATTGTTAGTAGAGACGGGGTCTCGCTCTTGCTCAGGCTGGTTTCAAACTCCTGAGCTCAAACAATCCGCCCGCCTCGGCCTCTCAGAGTGCTAGGATTACAGGTACATAAGCAATTTTAAAATACCTTCTTTCACCCTCAATTCCTCACCTTCCAACACCCATCTCAGCCCCCCAGCTCCACTGCAGATGCAACTATTAATATTTCTAAGACAACTTTTTTGTAAGATAATAATCATACATAGATGTACTTTAAACACTGCAGATAAAGATGAACAAATACTTGAAATGGATGAAAATAATTCAAGAAAATGTATTTATTTCATTTGGCATTAATTCAAAATGTCAGTGTTAAATGCTGTCTTTATGAAATGATTCTCTAATAAGTATCACTAATATATTTATGGGAAGCCATCAATTCATTATTGCCTCTATAAAAGAGGAATGTCAAAAGATAAGGTAATGTAATCTCAAAATCTGAGATGTTTAAACTCTAAACTTTGTTAGTTTCTTTCCATAATTAAGAATCCACGTTTGCTGTTTTATTATAAAATATCGCTGAGTAACATTTAACATAGATCTGAAGCTGGAGATCATAAACTTACTACAGTGTAAAATGGTTTTCTTATAGAATTTTCTCCAAAACTGTTTAATAACATGGGATTTGAAACTGACAGAAAGCACTCAATGACTATTTTTAATGTATGTATGTAGGAGTGAATAAGTAAGTGGATGGATGGATTCCTAGGCACTGTCTTGAGAGATAAAAGATTAAGGAGAACTGAATTGAATTTCCTTATTTTGGCAAAAGCTATTCCTTAAACAACTGGCATATTGTCAGAAAGTGATTTAAACTATATTTATGCAGCAACAAGCATCTGTTTTGTAAATAACCAAACATTTTGTTCAGATGGCAAAGTGATATCTTCAATTTAGAACTGACCAGCCTTTGGTGAAATGCTTCTAATTAACCTAATTGATTAATTAAATCCATGCCCAAGGGGTATTTTTCAACCAAAGCCTCCTAATTGTTTATCAATGGGTGTGATTCACATTCTGCTTTATCTGTGAGCTCCTTCTTTAGCTCCTTAAAGACAGTCAAAGAGAGGGAAAAATGTTTTAAAAACACTGCCTCATATTGAGTGGACTCTACTCCATGGGTAGAACAGAAGCCGGCCAGTCACGGTATTTATTAAAATACCGAGCTGTGGAGCCATGGTGCCATGGAACACAGCGCCTCATTCCTATGCAGGTCACAGAGGCCCCTGGCTCGCTGTAGCTGTCCCTCCAGCTCTCAGGGTTATCTCAGAGCAAAACAAATGTGTATAAATCAAATCTTAACATTCTCCTGTGTGTGTGTGTTTAATGTAAATTCATAGCTTTCACTCTTAAATTTATCATTCTTCTTTCTTTTATTCTCTGCATGGAATCACTGCTAATTTCTTACCAACCTCTTTGTCAAATCTCTTGCATTCATTTTCTTTTCTCTGTGTGGATCACATTTACTTTGCTTTAAACACTCATTTCATTTCACTGTGATTCTGCTGTAGACTTTCTCTCTGTGCTATAATTCATCTTATCTGTGGTAATCAGCTTATTTTTAAAGCGTAGTTGTGAAGTTGCATAGTTCCGTTTATGCTACTTCGCACTTGCAACAGTTTCCCATTTGACTACCGAATAAAGTTCACAGTCCTTCACCTGACGTTGAAGACCCTCAATCTTCTGCTCTCAGATGGTGTCTCTGGCCTTATTTCCTTTCTGCCTCCTGGTGTGCAGCTAATCTGCAAAGCGTGTAATGCTCGTTCATTCAAAGAGTGTGTAGTGGAAGCTTCCTGTAGAGTAGGTTCCATTTTTCGAGTCCTAACACAAGGATGGACAAGGCAGGCATGCACCTCTCTACAGTAAACATCACTCTTCTCCCACTGCCTCTGCTTCCCCCTCCAAGGTATTTTTTTTTGTTCTCATGTCTCCACACTCGATTTAGCTGATGTGAAACTGATAACACGCTTTCTTATTTAGGAAGCATTCTGGTCATTCTGACAGAAGGTCATCTTTTTTTTTCTTAATTCCCATGGTATTTGTTTATATCTTTCCCACTGCACATAGCCTTACCACTCCTGGTCTGCTTTCTGTTCTGTGTTGTGGGAGTGCATGAAAATTCCCTGCACCCCAGGCAAGGAATGCCGGAGCTTGGAATAGTCTTCCCAAATCTAAGGCTGCTTTCTTCAGCCATATGGGCCTTCCACAAGTTTCCACCTTCTATTCATGGACAGCCACTGCTGGGTCTACTGGTACAAAAACATATCGTTGTAAGGTTAAATGTAGAAACGCATTTAAACAGATGCAGACTATTCTAAGTGGGCATTCCACACCATTCTGTTCTTTCTATGAGTTTTGAATTTTGTGCTCACTTTTACGTTTCTTCAGATAGAAGACTGCAAAGGGGCTTACCGCAGAGGTGGAGATCAGCAAATGCCACAAATGGCAAGGCAAGAAAAGCATATTGGTTGAAATATCCATATGATTGAAAGAAAAGTGGTATTTTTGCTTGAATCATCTGAGTAATAGATTCTATTGTCCACTTCATGGAATATGTGCAGACACAGCATATGTTGCAACCCTATCTTAAAAACTCATCCTTTTTTAAAAAAATAATTTCAGCATCACAAATATATTTTTTCTTTATTTCTTCTCATATCATTTTACCGCATAGTTACCAATTTGCTGAGAAAGTAGTTTCACAAGAATCCTGATTTTCAGAGCACGGGTTTCCTCAGCTCTAGGTTGTATATGTCCTGAAGTGGAAATAAAGTCCCTTGAAATGATCGAACTCAGTGGAGCTGAGTTTACTATTCAGGGAATTTTAACAGCTGCTTCTTGGTGGACATAGACCATGACCTTTTGATTAAGTTTAAATATGATCTGGCAAGGAGATGAGAAGCTCATGCCTCGTCTTCACCTGCTGTCCAAAGTGACTTGAAACAAAAGCAAAGAAGCGAAGCTATGGGACATTGCTGTTGGAAACTTCTGTCCATAAATGTTGTTACCTTGGAAATTATTTATAGAAATTTCATTGGAATGGACCATGCCAAGAATATTTTCTTATTAACAAATGTTATCGATAATAAGAAGCACCAATTATAATGGTCAGTTTAATTTAAAATTAATCAGTGATTACTTTTCCAACATACTTTACTTGTTAAGAGTAAACATATGTGTAGTGTTCAAGTGTGCAGTCTCAGAGGGTAGACGTGAATTCAGTCTCTAAGAGTCTGTACTTGTGTGACCTTGGGTGGTTTATTTACTGACCCTTTGTCTAAGCCTTGACTTCCTCAATAGTAAAATAAGGACAATAATTCTACTTACCTCAGAGTTAATACTCTGTAAACTTTAGATCTTCTTATTTATTGTTAAGAAGGCATTGAACATTTTGAAGGAAATGATTTTATCTTTCAACATCCTTTGTGACCTTTATAGATATCTGCTGATTTAATGCATCTTTTTGAATCAAAATGTATAATGTATTTTACCATATTACTCTGAGAGCACCATTTAAATAAACAACCAATGTTTCTTCTCCCAGGTAATAAATAAACAATAAGGATCATCCAACAGTTAGAAGATGCGATTGATTATCTGACCTGAGGATTGACTTTGAATGCCAATAGCATTCTTAAGATATTTTAAAATAGAGTTCATTTTTAAAAGCAGTTTTATGTTCATAGAAAAATTGAGCAGAAAGTACAGAGCTCTAATATATCCTCTGCTCACCCCCCACACACAGCCTCCCACACCAAAAGCATTTTTATTGAAAATTTAATTATAAATTGAGGGTTGCTTGCTTTGACATAATTCACCATCTATTTTTTTCTTTTTTGTAATTTCTAAGTTAACAGATGTTATCATATATGCCCTGGTTAAAAACATTAAAAAATTACATTACTAAACTTGAGAAATAGATTTAGGAGTATTTGTACATCAGAGCAATAAGAGACAGTCATCGAATTTAAAGAAAATCTCTGTATACATTGATGATACCCTGTTTATTAGCGTACCTATGAACATAACTGAAAATTTTGGATCAGACGACATAGTATCTATTTCTATAATCTATGGGCTCTGGGATACGTTAGAATATAAAATGTGACTGGTTATAAACTAACTCATTTTTGTGGAACTCTTGTAGAATGTGTTTGATTACAGGAATAAGGCACACTAAGTACGAGTGAGAAAGGAAAAACACCAACTGCCTGTACAAATACACTGCATATTAGCACACAAAAGATTTCTCAGTTAACCAAGGAACCTCATCTGTTCTATCAGGCATTCCTCCCAGAACAAGTTCTTGCCTTTAAATCATCAGTGACTGCTACAGCTTTAGTGAGACCAAAGGAATTAAAACTTAAACCCAGCCATTCCCTCTCAATTCTGAAAACACAGCTCAACTTCCGGCTCTGTAACAAATGCCACCCACCCTTTCCTTTGGGGTTCTCCTTCTCTGACCAGTATGGCTAGCTCCTAACCCCATGCTTAACTTCTCTACAACAGTTACAGACATAGTTTCGGCAGCGTAAGTCTTAGTACCAATGTTTTGGGAAATTCAGCACTCAACTCCTTATGAAACTTGGCGTGAATCTGTCAGTGGAGAGAAAGTTGGATTTCATATTTAGAACCAGCATAACCATTGGTTACACAAATTTCCCAAAGTGAGACTCTGGGAATTCTCAAAGAATGTTTGCGAATTACCAAGTAGAGTTCTTTAACTGCTTTCTTTCCCTTTTTTGTTTTTGGTCAGGGGTACTATGTGTTTTTTTAAAAATATATATTTAATTGTCTAATTTTATTGTTTCTCTTCCTTAAATAACCAGTATGGCTTTAGCTTTTGTGAATCATGACTTTTTGTGTGGTGCTCTAACACACAGTTATCTGTATGTGCGAACCAGAAGCTTTGTCTTGTGTGATGCTCGCTATATAAATATTTGGAGGGGGAATTGAATGAATCATTCTTTCATAAAACTATTATGATATCAAAATATTATAGCTTTATGAAAACACATTAACGAGAAGTTATTACACTGGAGTTCAACCTCAGTAGTGCTGGTTGATTAAGTTCAATTAGCTCTGTGGCATTAAGTGAGTTACCTACGTTTCAAGATCTTACTTAACTTACTTTAAAATAGGGTGATTTGGTCAGGTGATGTCTCAAGTATCCTTACTTTTAAAATTATATAACTCTCAAAAAGAAAGTCTATTCCAGAGAAGAAAATATGACTCAAAATCTGGATTTGCCCAAATACAAAAGAGAAACTAAGTCACTGCAAGTCTTATTCACAAGATCTTCTAATATATCTATTCCTTTTTCATACTTGAATGTGTTTTCCATATGTTCGCATTTGCTGTGTACACATTAGATTATAAAATGATTCATCTTTGGGACATTCAGTGCCTTAGAATATTTTCTTGGCAATCTGCCTATTGAAATTTGACTCTTAGTAATATATGTCTAGTAAATATTTTCATAATATGATTTTTAAATCCCAACTAATTAATAGTAGATGAATACAACAGAAGACACTTAGAAAGAAATCACATTTTGACCGCTTCTAAGAAATACTCTTAAACGAACTTCAGACATGAGTCCTTAAAGCTTGGCCACCAAGATAATAAACACTTGATCAAATCGCTATCTTCATGATATGCACTCTTCTAAAGAATTATTGGTCTCTAACAATACTCACAAAGAGCTATCAGACAGGCTATTAAAATGCAAACTGTGGTATATGTACTCAGAATATAAAACAAACACAAATAGTCACAGTCCATTTGCATCCATTTGCACAATGCATTTATTCTATTTTATAAATAACTGATAGATAGACTAATGGAAAAATATTCAACCTCTTATGATTTGAAGAAAAGGGAAGTGCAACTTCAATCTCAGAGGAAAATATTTCCCAGTGAGTGTTAATATCTAATATCTTGTGCTACCTACAGACATATAATTTTATTTTACATCCTTATTTGACATTTATTTGGGGTTTATTCAAGGATTCTTGGATTGGAAAAGTGCCTGCATATTTGGACCTATTTAAAGATCCAAGACATTTGATTTATGTCAGAAGCGATATTTATAGAAAATGCATCTTGTTTTAGATAGAGCTGGGGTCAGGAAGGTCTCCCTGAGGGGAAGCAGGAGGTCAAATGAAGCAAAGGACTGTCCACATGGACATCTGGGAGAGGGACGTTCTTGACCTCTGCAAGAACAAAATGTGCAAAGGTGGGTTTGCGCCACATGAGTTCAAGTGACAGCGAAGAGACCAACGTACCAACAGTGGAGGAGCAAAGGAGAAACTTGGAGAGGTAGCCACATTTTTAAAGCTTTGGAGCCACAATTAGATTTGATCATAAGAGTAATAGGAGGCCACTGATCTGATTCATGTTTTCAAAGTCACCTCTTACTGTCATCGGGGATCAAGAGTAGGAGGAGCAGAAATGTTAGGATGGAGTATGGGTGAACCAGGTTTGTGTCTGAGAAGCAACTGCCAAGCGGGATTAGATGTGCAAGATCTGTTGAAATGGCCGAAGGACACAGGGAGTGGGTGAGAAGTCAGCAGAGAGAGCCTTCAGGCAGGGATCCTTGTGAAAGGAGCCGTGAGGCCCGACAGCCTGAGACTGCGGCATAGTTCTGGGACAGTATTGGCAAGGCCAGTGGGGGTCCCTGAGTGCAAACTGCTCTCTGAAGGAATCCCATTTCCTAGTCTTTTCTCCCTGGCCACTGTGCCCAGTCATTGGCTGGAAAGAGCCTGGGGGGTGCGGGGTGTCCTGCTAGACAGAAACTGTGGCAGTGGGGGCTGTTGGTCACTGGCTCCTGCAGCAGGTTCTCATGGAGGGGGAGCTAATTGAGCATCTCCAGTGGACACCAGAGTGTGGGTGCTTTGGACTAAGGCAGAAGTGGTGGAGGTAAGGGGATTTGGTTAGAGTTCTAATATATTTTGAGGTGAGAACCAACAATATTTACTAATTAACAGGATGTTAGGTGTGAGAGATTTTTGACTCAAGATTCTGGGTGAACGGTTATGACAATTCCTGAGACAGAAAAGACTTGGAACGAACAGATTGCAAGGTCAGATAAGGGGGGGCAGATAGAAAACTGTTCTGGGCACATTAAATCTGATTTGATTATTCAGCATCCAAGTGGCTATATTACCATGGGCAGCTGGCTGTATTTCACTGGGCAAATGTTGGGCTGTGGGAATTCACATAGGCGCTGCAGATGGAGAGATGGCTTACCGGGTACGAGGATCATCTGGGAGGTGAGGACAGCTGGAGAAGAGAAGAAGGTAATTCTTGAGCCTCGGGAGCTCTACAGCATGTAGAAATTGGAAAAAGAAAAAGAATCTGGTAAGATAGAACTAACCAGATAGGAGGAATAAGTAGTATAATATAAAAACGAGGCTGTGACTCAGAGAACCAGTTATGTAGATGAAAAGGAGGAGATAGTTTTGGGAAATACCTACCTAGGATTATCAAGTAAAGAAAGCACTTCAAGAAGGAGGGAATGGTCAGTTGTTTCACATACTGATGAGAGGTTAAAAGGATGATGACCTCGAATGAATCCTTGCATTTAGCAGCGTGGAGCTCAGTGGTAGCATTGACAAGGGCGGTTTCAGTGGAACGTTGGATAAAACGCTTATTGGAGAGAATGTAGGGAAACAAGGAGAGGCAGTGAGCATAGACACTATTAAGAGGAAATCTGCTGCAACAGGGAACAAGAAGTGAAGAATTGCTATTGTCCCGTCAAGAGTGAGGTTTTTGTCTTCTAACGGGTGACGTGACAGCATGGTGAGATGCTTAGGGGAATGAATTCTTAGAGAAGGCAAAATGTACCATCCAGGAGAGGAAGAGGAGACCCAAATGAGAAAGGTCTTGAATGAACACATGGGAGGGGATGGGACTGAGTGCCTGTGAGACCAGTTTGGCCTCAGAAGCAACATAGGTGGAAAGTCTGTTTTAACAGGAGGAAGGGCAGAGTGTGCGTCAGACACAGTTAAATTGGATCACTGGGTAGTAGGAATTTGTAGACATTCTCTTCTGATCACTTTCTAGTTTCTCAGTGAGATAAGGATTGAGGTCATTGTGAGCAAAAGAGCTGTGGAGTGGGTATGTTGGAGGCTTGAGGAGAGAAGATGTGAAAGTCACTTAGGAGGGAGGGACAGTCAGTGGACTGAACAAATGTAATAATATTGTTGCGTGGTCCCAAGTGACTGCCTGAAATTTATTTCCTTGTATTTATTGTGAGACCAGTCAGCATGTTTAATGTTTTTCCCCATTCATTTCCAGTTCCTTGGTGTTGACAAATAGATACGGGTTGTGTTTAGTCTTGGTTGGGGTTTTGCTGGGCAGGTGTGGCATAGGAAAAGGCACACAGAATTGAGAGTAAATGGAAGGGAGTGATTGTCATGATGGATGTGAGATTTAAGCTGGGAAGTGAAAACACTGAGACCATGAGAGGTAGAATGAATAAACTGTGGGTCTTGTGGGTTTAAAGTATTTAGAATGAGGAGGGACCAAAAACGTGAAACAGACAGAAAGAAAACATTCAGGGAGTGGGACTCTTAGTATTCATATTATGGAGGAGATGGAGTGAGTTTGGGATATAAATGGAAGGTGAGATGAGGGGAATAGAGGAGAGCAGAGAACCTGAGTACTGGTAACATTGTTTTGTGGTCTGAATGTTTGTGTCTCCATCCTGCCTCCAAACTCATACACTGAAATCTTTAGGTGATGGCAATAGAAGGAGGGCCTTTTGGGAAGTGGTTAGTTCATGGGGGCAGAGCCCTCACCCTCATGATGGAGATTGGCGCCCTGGGGGGCCACCTCGCCTCTTCTGCCATGTGAGGATGCAATGAGAAGTGATCTAGGAAGCGGGCCCTCACCAGACACCAAATCTGCTGGCAACTTGATCTTGGACTTCTCAACCCCCAGAACTATGAGAAATACATTCCTGTTGTTTATAAGCCACCTGGTCTATGGTATTTTGTTATACCAGCTTGAACAGACTAAGACAGATTGTCTACATGGGAAGAAAAATCACCAATAATACTGATGGTGAGAGAAACAGCAAGCCAGAGGCTGAAGCCATCCATGATGAAGAGGATGGGGAATGCGTAAAGTTCTCAAGTCATGAGCTTTGAAGGAACTGGAGCTTTTAGCAAGAATCAGGGTGAATGTCTGGAGGTGGTCCGGTAGAAAGCAAGAAACTATTTATTTCATCATAAAGAATGGTTTCGTTGTCAATGGGCAGGTGTCTGCTGATCTATCTTCTGCATTTCATGATATCACAATTTGACTTCTCTAAATCTGATGATAAGAGAAAAATTGAAGTCAGAAAGACATATAAAGATTTTTCAGGTTTATTGTTTGACATGAAACGCTCTGATACTTTTGGTTGTGGTCTCCAGTCGGACTTCAATTATCTGTCCCTTACCCTCAGCCATAGTTACCAGGGAGAATCCACTCAATCTACTCCTGGGGATTGAGGCTCAGAGAATCCTTTGAAGTCTCATCTTCCATCTCTAGTTTTGCTCTGCCTTCTCTCTGATTTCACAATGGTTCCGGGTCTTCCCAGTTTTTATTATGGGCTTTCCCTTTTCATTTTACCTTGCTCTGGGCTTTCTATTTGTGACAGCTTGGAGTGGTCTGAGCCCCGTACAGAGTCTCAAATCCCAATCCCCTTAGAAATCTGGCATTGGGAAGGCACTGCATGATTTGGGGGCAACAATTCTCTGGAACTGTGGATTCCAGGATACCAGTCATGAGATAAATGACACTGCACATGCTCCTTCAGAGAAGGAATTGGATTGATCCAGCTGCATGCATCTCAAAAGGGTATTGGTTCTTGTGATATAATCCTTTCTAGGCAATGCATATAAATATCTGCTCTTTTATTGTTGTGTGGTAGAGCAAAGTCACTACAAACGGCCATTTCCCAATATATGATGTTCTGTTCTCCTGGTCCTCTAAGGTACTTTGACCACTGGTTGCGTACAAGGAATTTGGCTATTCTATTTTCAAACAGCAGTGGTCAGTTAGGTCTAACTATCAATTTAATGGTGCCAATGGCCATCAAAACAAGGAAAATTACACAGTAAGTCTGTCTTTCTTTTATAAAGGGAATCATTTGTATTTCATTGCGGTCCTGAGCACGGCCTTTTCCTGCAACACTTTCGTAACTGTCATTCACACAAGAGGGTAGACCAAGAATGCAAAGGGCATTTTATTTTCAATATCTTTGCTTCAACTATGGAAACACTTTCTATGGCATCACTTTTACTTTTTTTATAACATTTATAGTTCAGAGCGAGCCCAGTAAAAATAATACCTTTCTAGAAAGAGAAAGAAAGAGTAAGCCTAGTGATGGTGATGAATGATGTGAACACAGGAAAGGAGGAGTCACCCAAGTACTCCAGAGGGGGAAACTTTGATTGGACCTTGTGTCTGCATGAAGCTTTCATTTGGTGGGTTTCAAAGTGCTTTAGAATAATACTTTCATGGAATAAAGGAAAGGTAACATGAAAGGAAAACATTTTCATAAAAAGCAAGGCAGTAAAAATGTCACTTGATTTGGCTGGATATTTTAAGGGGAAAATTATATGATTAAATTGTACCAATGGAAGTTTGGTTTAAAATTCCATTAAGATGGATGAACATTTCCAAGGCCCTAAATTATGTACTAGGAAAAAAAAAGAAAACATAATTGTATCAAAAGAAATGAATTGGTTCTATTGTCATTAGTCGTTGGGTACCTTTTAATCTAGAAAGAGACTAAACTTGATTTAAAAACCAGCTTTATAACAAGGTATTAGAGATGATAAATTGAAAGTTTGGATAGGTAGAATAAAACTATTAAACTGAATTATCTTAATAACTGTGTATGAATGTCATGCAATTTCCTAAAATTAAAGTGCTTGCATAGTAATCTGAATTTTCTTGGTTCTTACTATGGTTTTGTGCCTGCCCACTTGCCATGTGTCTGTATCTATCTGTGTCTGTATCTATGTCTGCATCTCTATCATCTGTCTATCTGTATCTCTTTTTCTATATCTATCTATCTACCCATCTACCTATCCTCAAGAAGATCAATTGATGCTTTTAAATTACTGAGGGCAACAAAAGGATATTCCCTATAATTCTTTTAGTTTTTTTCCTCTCCACCATAAAATGTTTGCTTATTTTGAAAATCCTATTTACCCATCTTAGAAGAAGGGATGTTGATCCATTTCAAGACTAATTCTTCCATCTATGACTTCTAATCCTTGGCGAATACGTTGTCTTTCTCCTGAAATACAAGAGCTCTTTTCTAAGTGCCTTCTTTTTTTATCTGTAACACAGTGCCTTTTATTATAATTTTATAGTCAACTTATTATCCCTAATATATTACTTTTCAGTCAGTACAGATTCTGTTACTCTTCAGGAGCAAATGGCCTCAAAGTTTCAGTGGTTTACGATAAATAAAATTTATTTCCTGCTTGTGTAATTTCATTTCATTTCATGTACTTTCATGCCAAAGTACATTTCAATTTGTGACCCAGACCAAAATAGCCACTCAAGTCCAAGTGGTTTATTTTGTAAATGATTGCAGGACAATAAAGAAGTGAGACAGGAAAGGAAATAAAGATAAAAAAGGCTTCATTTTCCAGCGAGTTATTACTATGGGCAATGAGAGCTTAATTCTCCTGTGGAACTCTAGGCACTAGGGTAAAACATCCACCCGAGTAATCCCACCCAAGGGCCAAGGGAGTTGTGCTACTTAAACACGAATCTTCATCAGCCATTGGTGGAGGTTGCATCTCTGAGTGTTTATTCTCTGCAGTTCGGGCCTAGAGAAGGTACCCAAAAGGGCTTCCAAGTCAGAGAAAGCCCTCATCCAAAAAATGCACACATTGAATTTGCGCATCAGTCAGCTGTGCATTGATGTGGTTAGAGAAAAAGGTGACAGAGAAAAATCCACTGAATCCATCGAAGAAAAAACAAACAAATAGAAGTGAAAACACTGTTGGGATAATTTAATAATTTTGTTTTGCCACTATTTTTCTCAAAATTTAGCTAACCCTTTCTGCCATCATCTACATGTGACAGCTAATGTGCCCATTCTCCACCATGCATTAGTTCAGATAAAATACATGTAGTCACTGCGGCACACCTTATTTTCTATCTCTATGCTATTTCCTCATCTTTTCCCAATTTCTCTGGGCATGAAACCTGATAGATTTGTGAAAACCTATCTCAAATGGTATCTTCTTTATAAAGACTTCCCTAAAGTTTGGTCAGAATCAAATCACTCCCTACTGGATGTTCTTTTGTAAAACTTTACCTATACTTTTGTCATCTTATCATATTCTATTATAATTTATTAATCTGTCTTTGAAAAAATTGTCAATATCTTCAACATATGAATTGTGTCAATGTATTTTTACTTATTCTCCAATTGTCACTCAAATAAAGGTTTGCTCACCTAATAAGAAAATACATAAATAGATGCAAATCTGGTTTTCTTGCAATTAAAAAAGTTAATCTTAATCTTGCTTTGGAAAAAATAATACCTGCCTCACATTTTTCAATGTGCCCTTGGAAATTTCTTAATAGCTATTTTTTCATAAATATAGATCATTATTATTATATATTAAGGAATTTATAATTTAACATCTAGTTACATATAATATCACTGATATTTTATCAAAGAAGCATTATTGTCAAATAAGTCTTTAAGAAAAAATTAAATTTATGAGTCCCTAATAAATATTACAGCGTTCTTAGACCGAAAGCATTTATGAAAATAAGTTTAAAGGTATTTGTTACTTTAAAAGACTATGAGTTTCTAATACAAGGAAGGAGTAGTTCATAACTTAAGAACATCCACTTCAAATTGTAAAAAAGAGTTAACTATGTTACCATTTAATCTTATATGCGAATAGTAAAATGTTATACATGAGAATCTTGGAATATTTGTGAATAATGTATAAATAAATAGTCCCTGTTTGGTCTGTGTATTCTGTTAAAAGTTTTGGCTCTGTTCAATACATCTGGCTGTAAAATTCTTTTAAATTCTAGGTTAACATAGAAAGCAATTCAATGTATGTGCAATTGCATTTTCCTTTGAGATTTTTACAAAGGGAAATCCCACTGACAAGTCATATGCAGCCTCGACGGTACACAGAACATTCTGAACGCTCTGATTTCTAAAGCAGTCATTGGGACTACATTGTCCTAATTAAAGTTCCTGGGCAGTTTTGGCAACATACAAAACCATCTTCTAGTTTTCATTCTGTGGTAGGATTTATCATTTATAAAAAAAAATTCCAACCCTTCCGTTCTATGGTATAATTAGTCGAGGTTCATGGCCAAAATAGATTGCTCCCAGAATTACCAGTTGCTCCCAGAATTACCACAAGAGGTCTTTGAGCAGCAGCAGAGCTGTGCTGGTGTACTTATTCATTTATTTGTTTGTTTAATATATAGTTTTGCCCGTCTTGAAGCAGAATTGCAGGCCCTGGTCTTGCTTTTGATGAATGAGGTGTGGCGCTCAGATGGATAAAAGGTGAATATCTCCCCAAACCAGACTTCGAGGTTCATAAATTATTTATAAAATACTTCAGTGTGCTGCTGCAGTGCTCAGGGCCAGTTTCTAATGTGGAGACAAGAGCTCTTTAATCACACACACTCTTCCCCTCAAAAGAAAAAGATTGGCATTTAACAGAGAGCTATAAGCCAGGAACAGGACAGGAGTGTGAATCTCCATTTAGAATAGGAGTTGCTTATCATTTATAGGCCTTGAGAGTTGACTGCCAATTTCAGGAACCTATGCAGTAATAGAAATCATATCTTAAATATATCTAGTATTTTCTCCATAATATCCTGAAAATAGCTTCGATATATTACCAGCATTTTATAGATCTTCATAACAATAAGTAGAAAATGGGCATGCACTATCTCTGTGTTCCATAATCAGAAAACTGTCACCATTTTCCTGAGACAAAAATATGTAAGTTTAAAAATTTTAGTGCCAGGCCTGTAGTCACAATTTACCAATAGCATTTTTAAATCTAAAAATACCTTCAGTGAATATACCATTGGCTAATAAACTGATACTCGAAACATTCCCCAGGATCTAGATGTTTTACAATCACAGCTCGCAGATGCTACAAAATAACCAAGTTATTATTTATATCATTATTTATATTTATAAACTTAATTTCTGTATATTAAACAAGTTAAATTGTCAGTGTGGCCATGCCATAGTCGATATGGTATTTAGACTTCCCTAAAGCATGGGTAGAAAATGAATGAAATAAATCATTTGTTGATAAAGATCTGATTTAATTACTGAAATGGTTGATATAGTGCTGTTACCGAAAGCTCGGCCACTTGTCCTCCAGGCCGCATCAGAAGGACAAGAACAACTGGCTGGAAGAGAATGAAAGACAAGTTTATTACTTTGCTAGCAAAGGAGGAAAAATGGTAGACCTTGTTGTTTCAAAATCCAAATTTCCTGAACATACGAAAGATAGAGCTTTTAAAGGGAGGGCCCTTTAGTTCTAGGCTATTGTGGTTTACTAATTTTTTTTTATTTCTGCATATTATGGGGGTACAAATGTTTAGGTTACATTGCCCTTGCCCTCCCCCAACCCCCAGTCTGAGATTCAAGCGTGTCCATCCCCCAGATGCTGCGCATTCTAATCATCACATCCCTGCCAAAGACAAAGCCCTACCTGGGCCCACCTGGGGGGCTGGCGAAGGCCTGGGATGCAGGAACTAAAGGTCTTCTCCCTGCTCCTGCCAACCACTGTCCTGAGGCAGGGATGCAGGTTTCAGTCCTCAAAAAGAGTGGGGGAAGTTTCAAAGAGACAGAAAATAATTTTGCCATTTTTTTTCCAGGCCATTCCCTGTTACACATTCCCCACTCTCGATTTTACACTTCCATATCTATGGAGGAGGGGTGACTACTCTGTTACAGTATGTTGATAATAGCAGAGTCCTATTTTATGCATTACATTGTATTGCTTCTCATTTAGACTCTACCTTAAAAGTTCATTTGAATGAAAGCATATACAGAAAATTAATCAATAAACACACATTACTATTTAATGGCTCCGACAACCCTGTGAAGTAGGCTTCATCACCTAGATAGTATCTCCCAGGTTTTTCTCTGAAGTAGAACCTAAGACAAGAAGGTGAGTGCAAGCTACTTATTTGGGAGGTGATTCCAAGATGCACCAGGAAAATGTGGAAGTGAGACAAAAGAAGCCAATGCAGGGTAAGGTAATAAGCAGGTCACTGCTGAGGGCAGCTGGCCTAGGTCCTGCTGGCGACCTCAAGAAACCGTCTAGAATCTGTCTCAAAATTGCCCTATCCATGGAGTGAGGAGCTGGGGTATTGATCTGCCAACTTCTGCTCATCATTCACGGAGCGCTGCTCCCAGGCTTGTCACCAACGTAGCACCTGCAGCCTGCCATGTAGGTCTGCAGACTGCGTCCCCACAGTGGGAACCTCAGGCAGAGTCCTGGTGCCCGCAGCCCTGGGGTCTGAACTTCAATGAGGCCAGCGGCCAAAGGGCTTTTTTTCTTTTCTTTGTTTCACTGCTCTTGCGTCTCCCTAATTATTTTAAAGGTGAAGGAGAATAGTAGTATGGAAATAAAAGTAATAATATAAAAATAGAAATAAAAATTAAATTAGGTTTAATTTAGATTAAATAAAAATTAAAAACCAATAAATACAGAAATAATTTTCCTCTGGCTTGATTTAAAAACGTTAGTTCTAAGTGCTTTAGGTTGGAGACACTGTTCCTAATCTGAGCATGGTCCCCCTACTGTAAGCGTGCCTTCCCGCAGAACATCTTAGGAGATGTTATGCTGTAGAAAGAACACATTCTTTGAAATCAGATCGCTCTGGGCCTAAACATGGGCCCCACCTCTCAGCAGCTGCGTAATCCTGGGAAAGCAGGAAACTCTCTTCACTTCTTTATCTGTAGGACAGGGATCCTATCTCCAAGAGTTGTTTGAAAGGATTAAATGATACAAAATACTTAAAGTTCCTGGAAGATAAGACGTGCTCCACAAATAGTGGCCATTTTTATCATCTGTGCAGATGTGAACGTTTGCCAGGATGTTCCAGGATTATACACTCTGTGATTCAGGGCTGCCATCCTGTATTTACTGTGATAAAACTTCCCTAGGACACTGAGAGATGACTTTGCAGGGCTGGCTGAGCCCTGTTTAAATATTTTTCAGCTGTTCTGGATTTTAAGAAAGAAAACAAAATTTTGGATTTTTAAAATGACTTAGCTTATTTAGTCTTGCTCTTTTTTCTCCATATCTAAGGGGGAGACCTTACAAACGTCCCATCTGTGACTTCCAATAACCGCATGATACGTCATTGTCCAGGAAGGGAGGAGAGGGCTGTAGGCTCAGCAGAAATCAGGACTTCCTGTTTCCTTGTTTTCCAGTATTCCCAGGCTTCAGCCCTTGTTTACAGCCTAAAAATGTTCAGCTAGTGTTGAATATTGGGTTCTGCCCTATCAACTAGATCATAATCCACTAAAAGTTTGCAGCTTCTGATTTCAATATTTCAGATGCCAAGTGAAATCTATGAATCCTTGTTCAGAATGTAATAAAATTGAAGATAATCTTTTCTCAGATGGATTTTCACAACCATAGCATTTGGAGAAGACAAAGATCAACATAAAAGCAATTAACAAGTATCTGTGTGTGTGTGTGTGTGTGTGTGTGTGTGTGTTTGTGTGTGTGTGTGTATTAATTGAACATTAGATATAAGTAATTTTTTAGAAAGGATTCTCATCTCTGGAAAACTTTTTCTCCCTCTAGATTAAAAGAGGTACAACTAATTTCCTTTTAGGACGTTTGTCTTTGGGCTTTGGTATTTTTAAATTTGAAATACCTTTAAGAAAATATTTCTTCAATTGTTAGTTTCTCCAAGAGAGTTCTGCTCTTTAGAATCAGATTAACTAATGATTGTTGTTGTTGTTGTTGTTGTTGTTGTTGTTAAATCCTTATATTTGTCTTTGGTGCAAGCATGCTTTAAAAAAAGATTCGAAATTTGAAAATATATTTACTTCAAATAACTAAGTTGCCTTTTTCTAAAATGAAAACTTGTTGTGTTCCATGCTATGACTTGAGGTTTTTTGCTGATTTCTGTTAGTAGTCTTGGCTATTTTCTGTACCTGTGCCTAGCACACACACACTTGTCTGGGACAGTTCTATTTTTCACAGTTGTTGTCACTGTGGCACATATTTGCCTCCCCGTCTTCGTCAAAAGAGCTGGCTAGATTTTAGCTACACTGTAAGATTTATTGTCTTTGAACTACCACTTACACCAAGCTGCTGACATCCATTAATCAGCCTGACTTACTGACCCCGGTGCTATCTGGAGTCGTGTGCTTACATCAGATAGGTTGTAGCTCAAGTGCATCCATTATATTTCTAGGCTCTCACTTCTCTGTACAATCCCAGTTCAATCATGCTGGTGAATATCTAGGGAGCATTTAGTCCTGAGGGGTTCTGTAAGGGGAAGTTCCACATGGGCTGGGACTACACACCCCGCAGGGGTGGGGAACCTATGGCCTTCTGGATCCTTGAGTGCAGCCTTTTGACCTTATCCAAATTTTACAGAACAAATCCTTTTAATAAAGGAATTTGTTCTGTGAAGTTTGGATTTGATCAAGGGGCCGCACTCTGGGATCCGGAGGCACACTTGGGGATCCCAAGGGCTGCATGTGGCCTTGAGGCCGCAGGCTCCCCACCCCTGAAAGCCTCAGAAGTCATTTGCAATCTATAGGCACTGCAGAACTGTAGATTTTAAATAGAGAAGGACGTGTCTTCTGATGATATTCTTAAATCATGGAAAGCTAAAACAATAAACACTCCAAATTCAGTGTGCCTTTGCCTTAGAAAAGGGATGAGTCTTGCATGGTTGCAATTCACCTCACTTACCTGTGGTTCATTGGTTCTGACATGTCACTAAGTTGATCAGCCCAATGATTACTACAGCAATTGTTTGCCAAACATTACTGGCAACATAAACTTAGCTTATACTTGTGATTTATTTTATGATTTCTATCCATATTGGGAACAAATAAGGAATTTGTTTCGAGTAGGAAATTGTACACAATTCTACATCATAATCTGTACTGGTATAATAACCACCACGTATTTGTTTGTTTCTTAATCGGTTAATCTTCACAATATTAATTTCAGGAGGCTTTCCATTTCTATAGTTAAGTGAATTTTACCAATGTTTTATTTTGACAAACCCTGCAAGTGTATTTAATTGTCTTTAAGGAAAGAAACTAAAAGTATCTGTCAACTTTCAAGTAAAATGCTTTTGTTAAAATTAATACTTATTAAAGCAAATATCTTTTGAAAATTCAAGCAATCTATCATTTGCAAACATTTGATAATGGATATTTAGCTTGACGATTTCAAGATGATAAATCAATATTTCCTCTCAAATTCTGATAACATACGTTAAAAATGTTCTTTAAACAATAATAAAACTTAAGATAAGAGCAATCGATAAACCTACCGATGACTTTTTGGTTCCCAGTTGACCTTAATTTAGAAAGCAGATTCAAGAATTAAATTCAAATAGCTAGCAGGAATAGAAAATAGAAGATTTTAATTTTTCTCAAGAAAATGCTTTCTTATCAATGGCAAAGCAGTGAGTTCATTCACAGGCATTTTTAGTCTATCATTCTGTGGGTTGAGAAAAAGTGCAGGGGGCATGTTTAGTTTTTTTTTTTCCCCCTAATGACATTATATCAGAGTAGCCAAGGTATGCTTTTGAATATGATACAAAAAAGTATCCATAATACTTGTCAGAAAGGTAGTTTTTCCCATCATTCAAAATCGTCTTTATGTGGCAGGAGGATCTCTTATGCATCTCTCCCCACTTTCGCTATTTCCCTTCCACTTCTGCTGAGAGGAGTCTTGGTTAAGAGAGGGAAACGGGGCAAGCCAAGGCTTTGTTGGTATAGCAGATAAAAATCCCCAAATTTCATGGGTGAAACATTGCCAATTTATTTCTTCTATAGCCGAACGCCATTTCTATTTTGTGCATTCTTTTCATCAGGTAGTGGAAACTCCATCTCAATTAATTAAAAGTCTCCTCTGGCAATTTTGGTGCCCAATTTGTCCAGGGTCAATTCTCTACTTTCAGAGGCACTCTTCACCCACGGACGTGAGGTGGAGAGGCTCCTTGTCCTTGGTCATAGTCATGTCTGTGCGGTGGCGTCTGCAGAGATGTGCATTATCTCGTTTGGTCTCCCCAGGTACCAGTCCCCGGGAGGAACCTTCTCTTCTGGTCACATGTCTGCTTCATATTCATCTCTCCTTCAGCTGCATCTTCACCCCTTTTTAGCAAACCACAGCACTTGGCTACTCCCCTGCCCCTCTGGGATGCCCCTTGAACCTGAGAGCTGAGACACACCAAACATTCTTCTCTACAGTCCCTGGGTCGCGGGGGGTTGCAGAGCGGCTGCGGTTTTCCAGGACTCTACCCAGGATTTAGGCACACCCTGTGCTCTCAGATTCCCCAGACCTAACTGGGGTTTCTAGCATTCTGCCAGGAGGCGTGTGGTACCCTTTCCCCTTTCCTGACAGGTGGAGGAGTAGAAACAATTGAGAGAAATGGAAGAACTTTTTAAAACCAGGATGAGAGAAACAACAGGGGGAGGATGGCCATGGCCCGTGGGACGTGAGATTCCGCATGCACATTCATCCTGGTGACCCGTCTGCGGCAGGTTGTCTCTTGGACAGGAAAGGAGAACTCATGCTCGGTGCCACCCTCTGGACTCCACGTTGTTTTGTGCCTGGCCATAATAAGCTTTTATTTTCCTTTTAAAAGAGTGTACGCTTCCCAAACCAGCCTGTGTGACACAGGTAATTGAGTACGTGAGTGCACACACACACATACGTGCAAATATGTAAATAAACTGAACTTTTCTTTCCAAATTAGATGTTTTTGAAGTAGCTGATTCTGAAAAGCAAGTCATAGTTTATAAAGTTAAAATGAACTTCTCTATATTCTATATTACTTCTGTAGCTGCATCAGTCTTGACTCCTTCAACTCTTCCCCCCTCCCCTCAGTCTATTTCTAACCCCCCACACATACCCCTGGACCCCAGGCACCCTGAGGGCTCTGAGTTCCTAACTCAAGGTGTCCGCAGGGCTGCACTCTCTCCGGAGCCTCTGGGGAGAGATGCTGTTGTCTCTTCCAGATCCTGGTGGCTGTTGAGCTTCTTTGACCAGATCACTCCTGTCTCCGTCTTCATCTTCACGTGGTGGCTTTCTTTTCTCCGTGTTTCTCCTCTGTCTCTTGTAAGGCCACTTGTCATTGGATTTAGGGCTCACGGGAGAAATCCAGGATGATCTCGTCTTAAGACCATTAACTTAATTACATCTGCAAAGACCCTTTTTCCAAATAACGTAATATTCATATTTTCTAGGGATTTGGATGTGGACATACACTTTTTTTTTGAATCACTAGTCCATCTGCTACACGTCTTAAAATAGTTTTATAGGCAAGATCATCTAATAACAGGGACCATTAACAATGTCCTCATAGATGGTATGCTGAAGCATGTCTAATTTATAATCCGATCTACTAATTATTCAATAATGTAGAGGAAGGTTCTAATAAAGTTATTTATTGCCCTCAAACACAGCATAGAATTTTGTCATCTTTTTTTTTTTCACCTTCTAGTCAGGTTTTTTGTCTTCAAAACACAATTATTTTAGCTTAATAAGCAAATATTAATAAAACGTCTATGCAATATTAAAATGAAAACTGTGAAAAATGTGGTCAATAGTTGTAAAAATATCAAAGAAGTACAATTTTCTTTTGTCTTTTCAAGTATATTATTTCCTCCCTAGTTACCCTGCAGGATCAGTCAGCCCAAGAGGAAACCATGATGGAACACAGATGGCATGCAGAGTTGCTTAAAAGTTAAGCGAATTTTAACTTTTCATGTTCCAAGTAAGATTTTTACAACAAAACAACAGATTTGAAACCAGACTTTATTAGAGAGAAAGAATTGCCTACATATATTTAGTTCTCCTTGAGCCAGACACAATTCGGAATGATCAAAATTATGAAATGATGGAGTTTATTACTTAGGATAGAAAAGCTTTTTTCCAACACAAGGGTTGAGCATTAACCTCGTTTTCCTGGGCGGAAGGAAGAGGGGAGGAGGAGGAAGGGAGGATGTGGAGGAGCCAACCCCTCTGTAGTCCTGGAGGATGGGAAGGGGAGGGAAGCCCGGAGAGAAACAGGGAGTGCCCAGGCAGGTTGTGTCCCGGGGTCCTGGCCCAGGGTTGCGGCCCATGCAGGAGCGTAGAGGGGACCCAGCGAGTCGGGGGAATGCAAAGGGTAGTGGGATTCACTGACCTGAGGCCTCCGAGAATTTGTCCTTTAGGGTCTCAGAACCTATGAAGAGGTCCACGTAGTTAAGAGGAAGGGTCTACGTGGCCCAACAGAGAAGGTCTTCTTTGCCTTTTAAGTCTCCATCATTCAACTTATGTATGATGTGGATACCGCTTATGTACTTTATTTATGCAATTACACATTTAATTGTCACAATAGTACTATGAATTGGGGAATACATTTTTAAAATGAAAAAGCTGAAATATAGTTGGCCTGCATATCCACAGGTTTCATATCCATGGATTCAAGTAACCACAGGTCAAAAATATATGGGGGGAAAAAAAAACCAAGCCCAGTGTGGTGGTGCATGCCTTCAACTACTGCAGAGGCTGAGGCAGGAGGATGGCTTGAACCCAGGAGTTCGAGGCTATAGTAAGTTTTGATGGCACCTGTGAATAGCCACTGCACTCCAGCCTGGGCAACATAGTGAAACTCTGGCTATAATGATAATAATAATAATAATACATATAGTATAACAGTTATTTACATTGCATTAGGTATTATAGGTAATCTCGAGATGATTTAAAGCTATGGTCCCCACCCCCAGGCTGCAGACTGGTACTGGTCCCTGGCCTGTTAGGAGCTGGGTCACACGGCAGGAGGTGAGAGTGAGTGAAGCTTCATCTATATTACAGCCACTCCCCATGGCTTGCGTCACCACCTGAGCTCTGCCTCCTGTCAGATTAGCGGCAGCATTAGATTCTCATAGGAGAGCGAACGTAGGGTAAACTGCACATGCAAGGGATCTAGGTTGTGCCTGCTTATGAGAATCTAATGTCCTCTTATACACTCTGGGATTGCTTTTACAAATGGGACATTAGCCAATACGATGCATGCAGAAATTTGAAAAGTGTGGGTGTGTTGAGTCTTGTTTATTGCTGCTCTTAAAGTCCTGTTAAAGTCACTGAGCAAATAAGCTCCCACCAGCACTCTGGAAGTGACAGATGCTTGCCGCCACCCAGCCAACCACTGTTCAAGGACGAGATATGCGAGAGGCTAGGTGGGCTCAGCTGGCCCACAAGCTGACTGAGGTTATCACAGACGCCCAGATGAGTCTATCTGAGACCAGAACTTTCCAGCAGAGTGCAGCCTAAATTGTTTATTAATATAATAATGAGTTAAGCAAATGTTAAACCACTAAGGTTAGGTGTTTTTTTACAGAGCAGAAGCTGACACAGTGTATTTGATCACTTCAGTTTTGTTAGCCCTTCCTAGGATACTTTAGCCAAAAATGACTTAATCTTATTTATAGGCTTTTGTATTTTCCTCTGTTGGAAACATTTCAGAGGCAAACTAGTTGCTACTTAAGTAAAACGATACACCATTATGCATACATTTTTTGTTACCCATGTAGACAATAAGAAAATGTAATTGTTTTGAAGTCCTAGTAACATTTACAGGTTCTAAGTTGACATTTATCACATTTTCATTATTATATCTGGGCACAGTCTTTCCCTGATTCCTCCCAAATAAATAGTTACCTGCTGGGTACACATCTGTCTTACACATTTGTCAACTCAAAGGAATGAGACCAGCAGTTATGCTTGGTTATACAGAATAAATACATAGTATGAAAATTGAAATTAGACATGCTTATTATAAAATGTGATGATTATTGCCATTCCAGGACCAAATTGAATAAAAACATTATTGATCTGGATTGAATTCGAGTTTGCTAAGGTCAGAGCAAGCCAACTGCTGTCCAGTAATGTTTGAATAGAAAGGCTTACAAGGCCGATAGTCTGTTCATCACAGGTGATAACATTTTTTTTTTTTAAAGTCAATAAATTACTTTTTACTACAGGAGAAATTTCGGCTTTATATGTCAACAAAGAGATGAAATGCCAGAAGCACTTGAGGGCTAAATTACTAAACACTTGTTTTATCACAACAGAACGTTAATGCCAGTGCTTGATTATAACAAGCAACCCAGCTGCATGAATTTGGGCTGCAAGGCACTCAGGTTTTTATATTCATTAGAAAAGTTATTGATTCTGGAAAGTTACCTCTAATAAAACTACACTATTTTCTCAGGGCTGTTATATGGGCACAAATTATTTGATCAATGATATTGAGCAAAAGGAAAAGCATTCATTGTCTCTAATCTCTTTTCCCTTCTTTCTAAATTGTACATTGCAGCAGCACGAGGAATAATTGTGGTTCCAGGCGAGTCTAATGTAGCACCTCTGTGTACAGCAGAAAGGCATTATTTGGCTTCATATACTATACATAATTTTTGATAATTAAATTGCCTCTTTTGGAAAAAAATATTATTAAATGGAATTTAAATTTTAAAATGAAAAACAATTTAAGATTACATTAATAAAAATAATTTTAAATGTACACAAAGGTATAATTGGTGGCTGTACCTTGGCTTTAGCAAAATTGTCTCTAAATTGTGCAATTTTCAGTCATCAGTTGCTTGAACTATGCAAGTTAATGTTTTGTCTGTTAAAGTACATAGCTCCATAGGTTTCTATAAAATAGTTTTTAATTAATTTTTGCCAAAGAATACTGTTCAAAGAATATAATGAGTATATTAAAGGGAATTTTCATAAATAAAATTAATGAAGAGGTAAATTTTAGTCACTTTTTTAAAAAAATAAGACTCTAGCTATTCTAGTATTGTGTTTCCATTTAAATATTAGAACAGTTTGCCAATTTCCACAAAAAAAAAAGGCCTGCTGATATTTTGATTGGAATTGTATTGAATCTATTACATAAACTTCAAGAAAATTAATACTTAAAAATATTGAGTTTTCCAATTCAAGAACAAAGTATACATCACCATTTATTTAGAACTTTAATTTCCTTCAGCAACATTTATAGTTTTAGTATGAACACTTTCCACTTATTCTGTTAAATTTATCTCTAAATATTACATGCTTTTGATGTTCTTATACAAATACTTGATGTTCATATTCATAAGAAAAGAAAAATTCAAGCCACCAATGGGGAGACAATATTTCTAAAACATATGTCTGACAGAGGACTGGTATCCAAAAGGTATGGGGAATTTTTACAACTAAATAATAGTAGATAATAATAATAAATAAATAAATAATAAGAAAAAGAACAATTACAAATAGGCAAAAGGTTGAGATACACTTGACAATATAAGACATATGAACCACAAGCAGATGAAAAGCTGCTCAACATGATTAGCTATTAGGGGAATGCAAATTACAATCACAATGAGATATCCACACACACACTAAATTAAAAGCCCAGTAATAAGATTTGGCAAGGATGTGGGGCAACCAAAACTCTTACGTCACACCGATAGGTTTGTAACATGGTACAACCACTTGGGAGAATTGTCTGGCAGTTTATTATTTTAAAGTATTTATCCAAAAGAAATAAAACGTATGTTCACAAAAATATGTGCGTAGAGATGGTCATTGCAGCTTAATTCGTAATAGCTCCAAATGGGAAACAACCCAAATGTCTATTAATCATGAACATAGAAAAATAAATCATGGTATGTGGATACAATGAAATGCTCACCAATAAATATTGTTGCAACAACATAGATCTTATGTTGTTTTAGATAAGTCTCTTCTAAGCAGAAGGATTTTTTTTTCCAATCCAGTAAGACAACCTTTCTAGAAAACTGGAAATTTCAGTCTCTCTCTCTCTATATGAACATTCACTATAATGATATTTATTTCTAAATTACATATCATGGTGTGTTTCTAAAAGCACTGACTCTTCAGTCACACTGCCTGGGTTTAAATCTTGGCTCTCATTTTGGATCATTCAGCCTCTATTCTGTGAATGTTTATGTCCCCTCAAAATCCCTGTATTGAAACCCTAACTTCCAATGTGGTGGTGTTTGGAGATGGGGCCTTTGGGAAGTAATCAGGGTTAGATGAGGTCACGCGGGTGGGGCTCTATTGATGGGATTAGTGCCCTTATAAGAAGAGATACATGAGCTTGTCCCACCACACGTGCACTCACAGAGAAGAGGCCGTGTGAGCACATAGCAAGATGGCAGTCACCTACCAGGCAAAAGAAGAAGCCTCAGATGAAACCTACCTGATGGCACCTTGACCTTTGACTTTCCAGCCAACCAGTCTATGGGGTTTTTTAATGGCAGCTTGTGTAGACTAAGGCAAACTTTCTGTGTAAGGCTTGTATCTGTAAAAGGAGTCTAATATGTACATGTCTCCGAAGCTTATTGTGAGTGTTAAGTGAGTTGGTATAAACACGTTTCAAACATCGCACCGCAAACACAAGGCACACATGCGTTTTGGTTACCAGTATTGTTGAGCCCTCTGTAAGTCCTGCTGTTCCTCCTTTCTCATCCCCCTGTACTCTTCCCTTTAGCTTCTTTTGAAGTGACTCAAATATTTAATTTTCTTCTCCTTTACTGTTTGGAAGCTATGTCCTATATGATATTATTTTAATAGTCACCTTTAAATTTTGAGCATGCGTATATAAGCTCTAATTTAATTGCCATCTTTACTTTATTTCTCTTCAAATTTGAGGACCTTAGAATGCTTTATTTCCCATCACCCCTTTCAAATACATTTGCAATTGTCACATTTTAAAAATTTCTAGCTTGTTTTTGTAGCCCACAAATTAGACATTGTTTAATATTTTATGAAAGCAAATATCACTCAGACTTACCCTGTGTTCCTTTCTCTCCCTTCTTGATGCATTTCAGACCTTCCTGTGGGACCCTTTTCCTTCTTTTGGAAGCCTATCCTTCAGAAGTTAGTTTACTGAGGGACATTTAGAAGTAAACTCTTTCAAAATCTGCTCATTTGTCTTCATTCTTGGAAGACACTTTAGCTGTGTAAACAATTCTAGATTGGCCATTATTTTCTCTGAACACATTGAGTACATTTCACTCTATTCTTGCTTTGTGCCTTGTTTTTGTGGGTAAGCTAACTGTCAGTCTAAATGTAGCTTAGTAGGATTTGTGCTTGTTTCTTTCAGGTCCCTGTGAATACTGCAAACTCAGCCCCACTTTATAGCCCAATTTTGGGCTTGTGTACTGAGGTCCACATAAACAGAATGGATTCAGGCTCCAAGCCAAGGCCAGGCCAGTGGACATCACATTGGCAGGAGATAAGTTTTTATTTTTTCTCCACCCTTATGCAAGTTGAAACAGCAATTAGATGGATTGTTTTTCCATCTCCCAGGGTTCTGGCTTCGTGCAGATGGTCTCAGATCTGAAACTCTGGGCCGCAGGACGCTGGATATGTCCTAGGTATCTAGAGGCTTCCACTCTCACATTTCTCCCTTTGCTGTGACCCTGCCTGGCCCCTGCCCATATGGGCTTCTTCCACTGCCAAGCCGGCTCATCCACTGCTTTACAAGTTACAGATGCCTATTTGTGTGCACCAATTTAGCATTTCTAACTGCTATATAAATAAAAATCCAGAGAGATGCAAAATCTCTAGTTAGTCCCATTTGTGGAAATAGAAATCCCCCACAAGATTTTCTTCCATTTTAACCTAGTAAGTTGAGGAAAACAGCAAGGAAACATGTGCGGCTAGTCTTAGAAACTATGTCTCTAGCTTGGGAACTACTGTACCAATTATATGGTGAAAAAATGATAGATCATAATTTTTTTTGTATTGAAAGAGGCCTTAAAATAACATCCTCATATTTATTTCTTGTGATATCTATGAGGCAAAACAGACAAAGCAAAATTATTTAAATATTATTATCTATTAGAAAAGTTTGAACAAAGGATTATTTTTGTATGGGAAACATGATTAAAATAAAATTTTACCTAGTCTTTGAGAAAAATGTATTGTTTTCTACATCTTCTGATGAAGATATCCTTGTCCTGTTGTCTAAAATGTAGCTAAATAAGAAAGGACCATGGTTGACCAAATCAACCATGATTTTGCTGATTCTCAAAAAGGCTATTGAATTGTTTTAGTTAACAACACAGCAAAAATATTAAAGTCTTTCATGCTTTATGTCTTTTACTTGTCTGCTCTGTTCTACACCTTAGATACGATCCTACAGATCGCATCCTATCTATATTCTCTTATTAAATCACTTCTATTGGGCCTTGGCCAATTAGCAAATTCAGTAGCCGCTTGGTCATCCAAAGACTTGCCCTAATAATCAGCATCCATTTCTTGCCTCCACCAGTGATACTTTGAGTCTTAAAGATGCCACTGTATGCCACAAATTGTCAGTGTTGAAAGTGTCCTCAACAAGAAAGTCATTTATATGTTTATTTAATATATGAGTAATTCAGACACAAAACTCCACCTTGAGAATGCCAACTCCTGGTGCCAACTACTTGTTAGTCATGGCTACAAAAGGAGATTGAATTCACTCAAATAGTTGAAATAAAGAGAATTTAATAAAGGGTCTGCCTACAGAAGTGAGACAGGGTTAAGAAAACAAACAGGGATGTTCAGTTACCCAGAGGCTGGTGGCAGCTACCATTACTTGTGCTGAAGTGACAACAAGTGGAACTAGTATTACTGAGGTTTTATGAGGCTGGAATTGTGAGAGATTATCAGGAATAGCTGAATTTATAGAGTAATGCAGCTGTCCACAAAGAAACAATGTCAAAGCAGTAAGGCGGCAGAGTCTGATTTCTCTTTACTATGACTATGTTATGTGGTAGAATGCTTGATTTTGGTTGTGCTGGCAAACTTACAGAAAAGAAAACTAAAAGATAAACTTTAGATTTTTAAATCTCAACTCAAGGCGTGGATAGAAAATCAGAAATCTTCCACGGTGATCTTAAAAGATATCTTGTATATCTGAAAGTCAGCTATACTAAGGAGAAAGCATTGAAACTAATTGCAGTTTTAGTTCCTCTTAAATGCATAATTCAACTTAATCTATCTTGCAAAAGTTGAGCAATTGGTTGGAAAGGAAAGGGACCCTAAGATTTAGTATGGCAGATGAAGATAAAGTTAAAAAATTTGAGCCCTCAAATCTGAAAGTTCTTTGTTGCTAGAATCAGCACTGCCTTTTCTGCCTAACTTGCCCTTTCCTTAAAGACCGACTTTGGGAAGAGATAACATGTCCATCAGTGGAACTACAAGACCTTCAAAATTTACAACAGAAGGAAGCTGGAAAGCATAAATAGAAATGAATTACTTGTTACTAATTTTTATCTCTGCCTTCCCTGCCCTCTCTGACTATACATTTTTTTAATTTCAAAATATTACAGCAGTACAAATGTTTTTGGTACATGTATTGATTTTGTTATGCTTGAGTCAGGGTAGTAAGTGTGCCCATCACCTGGATAGTGTTCATTGTACACATTAGGTAGGTTTTCACCCATTCCCACCTCCCCCACTTGATTTCTACCGAGTCTTACTTCTCTCTGCACACGTGTGTGCATCGGTTAGTTCCAATTTAATAGTGAGTACATGTGGTGGTTGTTTTCCCATTCTTTAGATACTTCACTTAGGATAACGGCCTCCAGTTCCATCCAAAACGTTACAAAAGGCATTAAGTGGTCCCCCTTCGTGGCTGAGTAGTATTCTATAGTGTACATATACCATATTTTGTTAATCCACTCATGAATTGATGGGCACTTGGGTTGATTTCACATCTTTACAATTGTGAATTATGCTGCAATAAACATTTGAGTGCAGGTGTCTTTTTGATAAAATGACATCTTTTCCTTTGGGTAAATACCCAGTAGCAGGACTGCTGGATCAAATGGTAGGTCTACTTTTAGTTCTTTGAGGAATCTCCATACTGTTTTACATAGAGGTTGTACTAATTTGCAGTCCCATCAACAGTCTATAAGTGTTCCTTTTTCTCTGTATTTATGCCAATGTCTATTGTTTTTGGACTAAAAGCCATTCTAACTGGGGTAGGTGATATCTCATTTTAATTTGAGTTTCCCTGATAATTAGTGACATTGAGCATTTTTTGATATGTGTATTGGCATTTGTCTATCTTCTTTTGAAAATCTTCTGTTCATTTCTTTTGCACACTTTTTAATGGAGTTGTTTGTTTTTTCCTTCCTGATTTGCTTGAGTTCTTTGTAGATTCTGGTTATTAGCCCTCCCCATCAGATGTATAGCTTGTGAATATTTTCTCCCATTCTGTATCAAATATTGGCTCTGTTGATTATTTCCTTGGCTGCGTAGAAGCATTTTAATTTAATCAAGTCCCATTTATTTATTTTTGCTGTTGCTGTTGTTGCCATTGGGGTCTTCTTCATAAATTCTTTGCCTAGGCCAGTATCTAGAAGAGTTTTTCCAACATTTTCTTCTAGAATTCCTGTTGTTTAATGTCTTACATTTAAGTCCTTTATTCATCTTGATTAATTTTTGTGAGTGGTGAGAGATATGATCCTGTTTCATTCTTCTGCATGTGGCTACACAATTTCGCCAGCACCATTTATTGAATAAGGATTCTTTTCCCCAGTGTATATTGTTGTCTGCTCTGTCTGACTATAATTTTGAATTTGTCTATTTTTATTTTTACTTCTATCAAATTTTGTTTCATATATTTCAAAATTGTTATTTGGTGCATGAACATTTAGAAATGTTACGTCTTCTTCATGGATGAGCTTAATTGTTTCAAAGCTTGTTTTTAAATTTCCTTAGAGGAGATTTAGAGTATTTTCCCTGGAGTTGATTTAGCACTGTTTCTAAAGCTTGATCCTTATACAGTCCCCACTGAATGCTCCGAGTGTTTAGTGAGGTCTCTCCTTTCTGGCTGATCAGAAATTAAGTGGCTGTCAATACTGTATTAGTTCAAGGATTGTTTCACTCAGAGCTTTCTGGTAGCTGGTCATGTATCTGTACAACTTGGTGTTCAGACACAAACTGAAGAGCATTTTTATGGTGATTTCTAGCACTTTTCTTTGTCCAGCTTCTTCTTGTGTGCACTCCGACCTACAAGTTCCAGTCTCATCAGCCTCGTCAGACTCTAGTCTCTGTCTCTTCATCTCTGTTCTGATTAGCTTTGTATTGGTTCCCTCTCTACACCATGGAGCCTAACTGTTTTATAGGGAGAAAGTTCAGGTGATTTTCAGGGGCATTTCATTTGTTCACATTCTCTGGGTTGCTAGTTTTTCAATGTCTGAAAATAACTATTTTTTATATATTTTGTCCTATTGTCTAGTTTTTTTATCCTCCCAAAGGAAAAGAAAGTTTGATACCAATTATTCCTTTGTGTCCAGAATTGTAAGTTCTATATTATCTTTTTGGGCTAACTTTGCATTGTTATTTAACTTTCGTCATTCTAATTAAATAGCAAGCCCTTTCTGGGAAAGGCTTGTATTTTATACTAGTTCATGTCTCCTTTGCACACACACAGTAGCTACTCAACAATTATTGGAATAGGGAGAAAGTATACCACCACCACCATTATCTCCACTATAACCATAGAGTTTTATATTTTATAGCGTTTTAAACACTGTAAATCCCTTTTCCTATATTAATAGATTTTACCCTCATGGAGGCTTAGTTATTTCAGTCTTAAAGACTGAGGCTAAGAATTAAATTACTTATTCAAACACACTAGGAAAATATTGTATACTAAGACTAGAGTCTAAATCTATTCCAAGCCCATTTTTCTTCACTGGTTTATGCTACCCATATCTATAGTTGATCCTTTATGATCCTTTATCACATACCATGATATTAAGAGACTAAGAAAAATAAAACTGCAAATAAGAAAACTATTCTTTCTATACATATAAACACAGATAGATACCTGAGACAATTTATCCAAATGATCCAAGTCAAATAAAAACATGCTTCAATTCTCTTGATCCTATAAGAAAATAAGTAAAAGACATTTTTGTGTCTTTAATAAAGAGTGATCAGGCATGGCTAGTGATATAGTATTTGTCATTTCTCAAGCTTTTATTGCTTGGTGCTCAACAGTCCTGTGAGATAATTTTCTTTATGCTTTCTTTATACTTGAGAAAATCGTCTCACAGAAGTTAAATAACTTGATAAGAGGCTCATAGGGAGGATTTGGGTCCACACCAGTCTTACTTTTGACATTTCTTATCCACTATCCAGCATTGTCTTATGTTTGCTTTCCTTCTCATTCACTTCGGTCATACTGTTGACTTATCATTTTTTGTATACATGTGCTTCATTTATTTATTTTAATTGACAAATGAAAATTGTATCTATTTATGGCAAACAACATGTTTTAATATATATGGACACTGTGGAATAGCTAATTAACATATGCATTATCTCACGTACTTATTTTATTGTAGTGAGAACACTTAAAAATCTACCCTCTTAGCAATTTTCAAGTGTACAATATATCATTATTAACTATAGTCACCATGATGTACAATAGATCTCTTGGACTTATTCTTTCTGCTTCACTGACACTTTGTATCCTTTGTCCAACATGTTGATTCATCTTTAACATGTTATATTGCTACCTTCTGAGGCGGAATTTTGGTCTTCATGGTCTCAGCCCCCTGGTGTTACATCCTTAGTTGTGTTCTATTACATGGCAAAGGGATGTTGCAGATGTAATTAATGCTATTAATCAGTTCACCTCAAAACAAAAAGGCTATCTTAGATATCCATGTGGACTTGATCTAAATACACGAGTCCTTTAAAAATTAGAAGAAGGTAGAAGGGAAAAATCAGAGAGGTTGTAAGTGAAAGAATTGGACATGTCATTACTGGCCTTGAAGATAGAGGTGGCTACAAGCCAAGGACTGTGGGTGGCCTCTAGAAGCTCAGAGTGATCCCCAGCCAATATCCAGCAAAAAAATGGGGACCCCACTCCCGCAGCAACATGGAACTGAATTCTGCTAACAATCTAAATGAGCCTGGGACCCTGGAAGCTGATTCTCCCTCAGAGCCTCCAAAGAAGAGCCCAGGCCAGCTGACAGCTTAACTATGCCTTGTGTGACCCTAAGCAGGGAACCCAGTTGAGCCGTGCTATGCCCAGACTCTGACCCATGGAAACTATGAGATAAAAAATGGGTGTTATGTTAATTTATTGTAGCAGCAATAGAATGCTAATATATAATCCAGGGACAATTTGTTCACACACACACACACAGACATATACAATCTCAGAACTACTCAATTTGTAGTCTTAACAGACTACGCTCTTTCTCTGTTTTTAAAGTCTGTGCTTCTCAACATTCTTACTGGGCCATATTATTACTTTTGTGTCATTTTGGGCAACCTTCTCTGCTGTCTGTGACCTTCAGCTTTTTCCTGTGTTGCTTCCCCGCCGCCCCCATTTGTGTTTCAGTTCCTAGGTGTTCTATTCATTCTATGACATAATTACATACACGGCTAGTCAATCAACACATGCATATTTTTCCTCATCAGAAAATCAAGGAAACGTGTCATATTATGTGAAGAGTTCGCTTCTTTATATTTTTATTGTATGCTTATAGCAAGGTGACATGTGTATTCTCTCTTGCTAAATACTTTAATAGAAAAATTCCTAGTACTAGTAGTGTATAATGCTTGAAATTGAAGAAAATTTGCCACTGGAAAACTGATATTATCATATTTGGTTTTAAGAATTATATTTTATATGGTTTTTGATATTAACATCAAGATAAAGATTCTATTGAAATCAAAATTTATAATTTAAATGCAGTTTCAGGCATTTGGCTTAAAGAAAGAAGAATTTGAATGCACCCATCTGTATTTTTATAATATACAAATCTGACAACTAGAATCCATGCTTTTTTTAAAAAAAATATTTACCTTTCTCAATCTCATATACATACAAACCGTACATGTGAGAGCCACCCTAGATTCTACTCTCTCCTTTACTTCCAATTGCTAGTCAGTCTCCAAGGGCAGCTTTTCTTCTTCCTACATCTTTCTGAATGACCTTAAGGAGCAGAAATAGGTTTGATTGTTGGGAACTATATGTTAGCTGCCATAAAAAAAAGCTCTTAACCATTGACACTATACAAAAGCTTAACTTGTCCTTTGAAGGAAAATATTTTTCCTCTTACTAGCATTCGCTGACTAGACATTTAGTGGGACTATCATAGGAAGTGTGCTGACATCAAACTGTTGGTCAAAAGATCTTTCCCAAAATAGGCATTTCCAATTCTGCAGTTGACGTCATTGCTTCACAGCTGCGGAGAGCACGTTCCTCACCGAACACCTTGAATGTGTTCTGCGCTTTGTTCGTTTTGAGTCCTTGAACAGGCACAGTCTTTCACAAAGGAAGGTCATCAGGAAATATTTTGAATACATTAAATGATATTTTTAGGCATTTTATTAATTTGTTTAAAGGATATTTTGAATCTGACTTATTTTAACTAAATGGGATAAACATTAACATTTTTACAAGGTTTTAGCAGACTCTGATTTGTAGATTCTGACTAACTCCTTAAAATGATCATTACATTATTTTGGAGGAGAAAAATCTTTGTTTTTATAACATGAGAACTTGAGTTTTTAACACAATTATTATATCATTGAGGCTTAGTATTTTTAAAATACTATTTATTTGGAACCTCTCTATATTTAGCTAGAGCATGTAATTGGAGCAATCATCAACCAATGTAGTGTGAATGACCTTATAAAATGTAATTCTATGAAATAAAATATTTTATTGAAACTGAAGTTTTAAACTGAAGTCACAAAAATTTGATGTTTTTTTTTTTTTAAAGAAAAATATCTGTGAAATCTATGGACTTAAAATGTAGTCTTTTAAGTTATCAAAAAGCCTAGCTTAATATACTTTTAAAAATATATGTGTATATAAAATAGCATATTTTATCACCCAGTATTTGTTCTTTTATGAGAATAACTCCACAGAAAGGCATCTTGCTTCATGAAAATAACTCTGTAAAGAGTCATCTTTTTCTTCCTGGCTGTACTTAAATGTTAGAAGTCACATCTTTATTGAGTTATATTCAGCTGGTTGCATTTATGAAGTTAATCTGTGAAGTTAAAAAAAAGCATAAACTATGTGAATAATATTCAGAAGATCTCACTAACAAAATCACTGATAAATTTAAAAGTTATTTGCATGTAACAATGCTAAGTAGTTTATTATACTTCAAATATTTCTAATTTATTATTAGTTAAAAAGTAAATCTGCTAATACTTTTCCCAGAAATTCATTATGGCACTGAATTCCTCTCATCTGAGCATGGCTTAGATGTATTATTAAGATGTTGGATAAGGCAGCTTTCAGTAGCTATTTAATTTATTCTAAGTAATAAATGTCTATATTCTAAATATGTTATTCATTAGGCCTCCTCAGTCTCTAATCCAATTATTTCATTCAACAAAAATTTATTGAATGCCTATAGTGCGTCAAGCCCAGTTCTAAATATTAAAAAACAGTAATTAAAAAAATCAAACTGTATACCCTCAAGGAGCTTATATTATAATGAAGGATATAGGCATAAATAAATATACACTACAATGTCAGATAGTGATAACTTTTAAAAGAATAGTAAAATAACATATGAGGACAGAAAGGTGATGGGGGAAGTGTAGGGACATGGGGGTGGCCAGGGAGGGCCTCGCCAAGGAGACGCTATTTGAGTGGAGAACGGAAGTGAAGGCTAGAACCCAGCAGATATCTGGGGACACAGGGCCATGGCAGGGGAGCAGGGGGATCCCTGGGCACGTTGCTGTGTTTGAAGAATAGGGAGGAGACCAGTGTGGCTGGGAAGAGGCAGAACCTGGGCTGGGAGAAGGAAGAAGAGGCCGGAGAGGAGCCGGTCATGTGTACAGGGCTTGGTTAATTACGGGTTTTATTTTAAATGTGTCGAGAAGCTACTGGGGATTTCAGCAGGAGAGCAACATAATCTGGTTTGCACTTTGAAAGGATCAGTTTGGCTGCTGGATGGGGGAAAGTATCGAGGCAGGAAGCCCAGATCAGAAGTTACTAGAATAGCCAGGCAAGAAATGGTGGAGTTATGGGCCAGGCTGATACATGAGGAGGAGGTGAAAGGTGAAGGCTTAGTGTGCGTCTCGTAGACAGAAGTATGTGAGAAGACCCTAGACTGTGTTCTAAAAGCTGCAGAAATTCAATGGGATCAAACAGAGTGGGACGGGATGGAGCTGAGTAGCAGGAGATGAGATTAAAGAAGCACGAGGGGTCACATTGCATGAGGCCTTCCAGGGCTTGGGATGGAGTTTTGTTTTGTTTTAAATACAACGAGAAGTCATTGGAGGACTCTGAGGTGCAGAATGGCATAATCTGACTCACATTACTTAAAGTTTATTCTGTCCAGTATAGAACTGACCACATGGGAGGAAGAGTGGAAACCTGGAACAACTTAAGAAGCTAATGTCAGAGGTTGGGCAAGAGACGAGGGTGGTGTGGGCCAGGATGGTGACAGTGGAGATGGAAGAAGGAACTTCTACAGAAATCCTTTGGAGGTGGAACAGACAGGGTAAGTGGAAACGAGAGGCAAGGAAAATGAGAATGCAGGATTTCTGGTTTGGGTAACTGAGTTACAGTTGTTCAGTTGATAATTAAACTATACATATAAATATTCATTACGAATATGCACTTCTAATGTTGTGTTTTGTTTTGATTTGCCTTTGATTAATGGAATAGTACCATACGCATTACCCTAAAGCATGCCTTTATCACCTGACATTTTAAAGTGCTGGGTACATAGCAGGCTTAGATAATATTTTATCAAACTGAGCTGGAGCGCTTCCTAGATATTGCTCCTACCTCAAGTAAAGTTGTCCCTCGATATCTGCCAGGGATTGGTTCCAGGACACCCATCCCTCCACCCCCATCCCCAACTCCACAGATAATTAAGTCCCGGATATAAAATGGCATAATGTTTGCATATATCCTACACACACCCTCCATAAACTTTACATCCTCTCTAGGTGATGTATGTCATTGTACATCATTGTACATAATACAATGTAAACGCCATGTAAGTAGTTGTTTTACTGTATTGTTTAGAGAATAATGACAAGAAAAAAAGTCTGTACATGTTCAGTACAGATGCCACCATCGTAGGCTCAACTGCATTTTGGATCTGCAGTTGGTTGAATCCACAAATGCAGAACCCATGGATACCGAGGCCCGACTGTCTGACCAATTTCTAATGCATCCTTTGTAGAGAGTGAGCTTCCAAAAACTTTTTAAAAAATCAAGTCGTGCTCTTATTTGAAACCTGTCAGTGGCTCTTCACCGGTGTCAGCATAAGAACCCAAGGCTGCAATACTGCACACAATGCCCTTCATCTCAGTAGCGTTAGTTTTCATCATCTTCATACCCCAACTCTTCCTTTTGCCTTCATTCAATATTGCTGATGCACTAAATAAATAATGATTATAACTACTCAAATGTGGTGCTTTCTTAGTTTGGAATGCCCTGCTGCCCCTCTTACTGTATTTGCCACACATTGGTGATTTTCTTCCTATGAGAAGCTCATCTGATTTCCCAAGTCTGAGTTGGACTCCCTCCCATGTGTGCTCTGACCATGAACGCTCCCCTATCATAGCAGGATCTCATTGTCTTATACTTTCTTATCCACCTTTATGTTTCTCACATTAGACAACACAGAGATTTTTTTTTATCCCAGAGATTTTTTTCCCTCATAATTTCATCCTTAGAACATAATATAGTACACAGTGTCATACTAAGAGCTTGGTAAATACAACATACATGACTAAATGAAAATTATTCATATACAGCAAAGAATGAAGTTTCTAAGGAAACTATGTAGGGCAAGAAGAAACTAATGTAAGAGGCCTGGGGAACACCATTATTTAAGGCACAGTAGGAACAGAAAACATAAGGAAAAAGAAAAATGGAATTGGCATAAAGGCATGAGGAGAATGTACAGAATGTTGTATCACAGTGGTGCAGGAAACAGAATTTCAAGAAATGAATGATTAGTCAGTCAATTGCATATAAAAATCAAGAATAATGACTCTGAAATGTCCAGTAAATTTGGCAATTAAAACGACATTGATGACTTGAGGAAGCAGTTTCAGTGTATTGTGGAGACAGAAGCCAGAGGACAGAGTGCTGCTGAGTAAATGGAACATCACAGGCTGATGACAGCCCAGCTCTGCTTTGATATAGCAGGAAGTGTTAACGTGTTCTGTGTCCTCCTGCCCACTGCGTTTTGTGGATAGCGAATCCCAGTAACTAGTAGATGTCTAATTTCCTGATGCAAAGTCATGGCTTTTAAGATACATGAAAACAATGATGAATGAAGCAAATTTGGTTAAGCCAGTAGAAGAGATGAGAGAAGGGAAGAGGTGTAGACAGCTCTGGAGGTGAGGAGTTCTTGAGTGAGTGAGGTTTGAAAGACTAGATCAAAGTAAGGTTCCTGGGGCAGTGGGTGGACTTTGCAGTTGGTACTAGGGCAGAGAGATTGGAAAGAGAGATTTGTGGTGGTCAAGAGAACACACCTCACAGATCTCCACCTGCAGAGGATGTTCATGAGGTAGGGCCTGGCTGCTGAGCCGAAATCCATCTCGCACGTGTGCTGTGGCCACACGTTCCATGCGCTACTCTACAGCCAGTGACTGAGGAGGGCAGGGATACTCACGCAGTCTGTCCTGGGAGACATGGACCCCTTTGAAGTCCAAGTTTGACTCAAGGACTCCCCAGGGACCTGGCTGAACCTTCCTTAAACTGGAAAGCCATCTAAGATGCTTTGTCCCAGACTTCTCCAGCTCCTTCACCATTTTCTCTTATGGGAATTTTTCTTCATAAAATCCTTGCATGTATCGGATTCTCGGAGGACCCAGATTAACGTAATATCCAATGGATCTTTTTATTTCTGAAGAGAGGCGAATCGCTGCACTGTTTGTGACGTATCCCTTTACCATTCATGTTTCTTCAAGATATTTTCAGTAAAATATTTCTAACTAATGCTTATTGGAGTAGGTCTTTGTTCTTGGAATAAAGCGAAGCGATGAGTCCCATGTAGATTTTGTAATTATAATCTTATATCAAATAGTAAGTTCTTTACATAGGAGAACTATGAGTGTCGTGGTGATACTCATTAATGCTAATGCAAGCGTGTCGTTCAGGAGTCCTGCTCTGCATCGCAAGATACAAATTACGTGTTCCTGATTATGGAATATCTTGAAAGGTAGAAGGCAGGTGATATATAGAAATAAAAAATAAAACAAAAATAACAGTGTATGGCATACAGCCTCAAAGACTCCCAGAATATTCGTGCTACCAGTCCTGTTAGAGACCAACTCCTAACTGAAATGCTCTTTTGAATGTTCAAGGGAGAGAAATTACAGCCTGTTACAATTCCACAGGATCAAATGTATGAAAAGAAAAAATGTGCATGGACGCAGGCTCAGGGAGCTACATCCACCTGTTTTTCCTTCTCTAATGATAATACCCATTATTAACTGAGGGATGACTATGTTCTTTATCTCTGCTTTATGGGGACTCAGGAATTCTTCACAAGACTCACAAGAGGTACATAATAAAATTCTACTTTTGCAGATGATGAAAGGGAAGCACACAGAGAGGTAAAGCACCCAGGGTTGCATAGCTAAGCCCACCTCTTCCACCCTCCTAAGCAGGGACTGGTTATTGAACTTGGGATATCTTTCAAATCCTTCTAATTATCTATCTGAAAGCCCATCTGCATTGGCTTTAGATACCTTGTACTTATTTTCTCATATAATTTGTTTATCTCAGAGGAAAAAAATAACAGATGCATTTAGTGGCTTTGAAAACAGTTAAACAGGTGGACCTCAAAGTTTGTGAAAGGAACATATTGCTGTTGTTTATTATAATTTTCCTTCCTTCTATTTTTGTTCAAAATTGCTCAAGGCCTTTAGATATGTAAGAAAATGAGCATTTGTTTTATTATGCTGCTTAATATAAATAATTTTTTTAAAATGTTGATTTATGCAGTGACCAAAATACCGATTGTGAACAACAACAAAAAAAAAACCAAAACAAGCAGATGTTACAAATGCTGGACAAGCTCTGGAAATGTGTTGTACCGTTTTGCAAATAAGCTGTTTTTGTTCAAGTCAAATATGGAAATTAGTTTAAAAACTTCATTTTAATATACAATTCTGATTTAAGTGTTACCAATAAATATTAATGCCCTTTTCTAACAGTCTTAGACTAACTTCTTTTTCTCAACACCCTTGACTAATATATTTTATTGAAGCATTCACTGCTATCAAGAGAAAAAAGAATATAATTAACCATGTACACAGAAATAACCATAGGCCAAGAATGTAAGGAAACTAAATTTGTTCCCTCTCCCCGCTTTCTTGTGCTATGGGCTTTTTAAAATTTTAGAACTCTATTGTTCTTACTTTTATAATTCATGATAACCATATTTACATTCTGTGGTGAGGTAGGTCTGAATTTGGTCATTCCACCCTTCCTCTTCTACCATGATGTATCCTTTTGTGTCCTGAGTCATAGAAATTTAAGCTAATAAAATGTTTGAAAAGATGAAAAGATGAGGAAAGAGTGGGAGAGATGATAATGCCCTAAGGTTCTGCTATAAGTTATGGGCAGTATTAGCAAGTGGAAGTTTCTTTGCTCAGTAGATGTGTTCCTGCAAGCTTCAAAAGGAAGGATAGATGGGTGTCAAGTTCCCCCTTACCTTCAGGACATGAAGGTCCAAAACCGTCCACCCTGCCTGCCAAGGGGAAGCCCAGGTGAAACTGAAGGGCAAGCCTTCCGAGGTGGATGAAAAGAAAAACGTGAAACCTTTTGGTGAAAGCAGAGGGCCATAGGGACCAAGGAACTGTAATGTGCAGAAAAAAGAACGTGGGAGCCCAGAAAGACAGCTCCCCTGTGGCCATTTGCGAAGACTTACCGCGGAATGATACATAAGGCGAGGAAAACCAGTAAAGGACACTTTGCACTATTTCTGGACTCTGTGCATGACTTTGATCATGTAATAGGTGTAGATATTTTTTATCCTGGGTATGGGACATTATCTTCCTTTTTTTTTTTTTTTTTGGATGTTATAGACTTAGCTATGAAGGTTTGTAAAATGAAAGAGATGAAAATGAGGTATTTTAAACAACTACGTTTTACCAAACTTCACAAATTGAGGGCAGAAATTTAGATATCACCTCCAGTTCCTTGATTTTACCCATGAAGAAACTGATGCTCAAAGAAGTGAAAAGATTTTCCCAAGTTCATATTCTTAATGATTAGCGGGTCCAATACCAGAGCCAGTCTCTGATTTTGCGTCTCATTTCCTGGCTGTAGTAAGGTGAATCTCTTGTGAGGAAATCTGCTAGGTAAAGTAAAAGAACTACCTGGGGAGTCCCACACTTCCTTGACAGTGGAGTAAGAGGAAATGCAGCAAGTGGCCATTGCGCTCTGCAGCTACCTGGGAGGGACTGACAGAGTTCATGGGAAGGAGTGAAAGTCCAGGTGGCACTGAGGACTCAGGACAGAGAACTGTGGGAGTGAGGAGGAGAGAGGGAGAGGAGAGCATGACCACAAACACAGGGAAAGCATCTGGCAGTTAATGTGATTAGGAATCTTTGGGGGAGAGGGATAAATCTCTAATCAGGCTTCTTCTAGAGCCTTCTACTTCTAGAGGCTTCTATATAAAGCACTGGGTCTGCTATTCGTCTGCTGGTGCTGAGCCACAGTCCTTCCCTTTTCTGAGTCACAGGGGATTGGATATCAGCAAAATACACTTTCCGGACACTCTTGTGGCTGATTTCCGATAAGTTTCTGACAATGGGAGGCATTGATAAGAAATAAGAAAGGGGAAGGAAGGGTAAACCCATACTTTTAGTGAACAGCAACCACAGTGACAAGTGAGTGCAAACCGGGGGTCTTGCTTGGGCAGCACTGGTCCCACGGCATCAGCAGCGGTTGGTGCTCCAGCAGCCTCTAAAGCACCTTATTCTGGGCCCTGACTCCTGCAGGGCCCGGAGTGTGGGTTCCTGGCTTCCTGCAAGGTGGCAGTGGCAGTGCCTACTGCAGCGGATGCTAACGGAGGAGTGCCAGCATGCTCAGCAGCACAGCCATGTGGACTCAGGGCCACACCGGTGCCCTTTTGTTTCTTTAGACAGCAAAGTTTTACATTACTCATCAAGTTTTCTGCTGTTTCTATGAAAGTGATAATATTCAAAGACTATTGTATGTGAGGCCCTGGAATCTATCAGTTTATATTTTTATTATGTCAATTTCCTTAGAGTATATAGTGAATGTAAATATCACTACTATGATTAAGTGGCTGTGCATTTTCATATCAGAGCTCATTATGCTGTTTTCTTAGTGTTCTTTCTGTGTAGAACTTAAACACATAAATAAGGCAGGTGGCCACATACGCAGTGTGTGTTGAAGGCACGAAAGTGTCTATCTGCCCCCAAATACTGATTCAGTTTAACAGGTGTATATTCTCTAGTGGAAGAAATACAATCAGCCCTCCATGTCCATAGGTTCCACGTCCATAGATTCAACCCATCACAGATCAAAACTATTTTAAAACATTGCATCCGTACTGAGTATGTAAGACTGTTTTTCTTGTCCTTAGTCCCTAAACAACACAATATAATGACTATTGACATAGCATTTACACTGGATTAGGTATTATGAGAAATGTAGAGATGACTTGAAGTTTGCAAGAGGATGTGCGTAGGCTACACACAAATCTGCACCATCTTACATCAGGCACTTGAGCATCCACAGAGCCTGGTATCCTTGGAGGTCTGGAACCACAATCCCCCATGGATACTGAGGGACAACTATATATGTATGGGCTTTATTATATTAAATTCTGCATGTAATATTTTTACATATTAGTGTAAAGGATTGTTACAATAGTTGTTGTTAAACCATAACAGCAACCAAAATACATGACATTCAAGAGGAACAGGTGATTGCTATCTTTAATAAATATAATGGAGATGAGAGGAGGAGAGGGAACAAGTTTTGTCAGCGAAGAAAAGGGCTCAGTACAATTCCAGTCCCGGGAACTCTGCAGGCAACAGTTCCAAGGGGGCAACAGCTGCACACCAGGTCGGGGAGAGAAGGGAGCCCGACCTCACTGGAGGGCGTGATGCAGTCGGAGGTGATACCTAAGATGCCAGCTGTGAATGACACTCCTCTGTGTTTGATGTTATGTATTTCAAGAAAGCCCCTTTAAAATAATAGGATTCTATTTGGGAGAATAACACAATGTCTTTATCCATTTACACGTAAGGAATTTTCATGTAAAACAGTGCTGGGCAGATTGCAAGTGGGGCAGAGCCATTGGGTCTTGAACAACAAATTCAAAAGAAAAGAAAAGAGGCAAAGAAAAGAACACACGATCTGTGGGTTGGGTTTTTGTTCGTTTTTGAGCAACGCAGAAGAAAATCATGCTGTTGGTGTAATGACAATTAAAAATGGTGGTACTAGGCATATAGTTCTTCTAGCCTAAGATTAAAGATGGTATTTGCTCCTGCTCAGTTTAGGGAAATGAGGAAACAAAATTCACAGACAAAGGAGAGTCGCGCATGAGCTCCAGACGACCATCAGTGAAGAATTTTTGGAAGTCATGAAAAGCAAAATGCTTAAGCCACAGAACAGAGTAGGATGGGGCACCAAGGACAAGGAAAAATCTCTGCCACTTAACTAACTGTGAGTGATGCTGCAAGGCCACTTGAAAATTGACATTTGACTTATGGGAATGTTCATCTTTATAGTATGTGTCTGTATTTCCACTAATTACAATTTTTCCCATGGCCTAGAATGAAGTGTGCTTACAAGGTGTGTGAGCAGGTGCGCACATGCTGTACGTGGGGGAGGACGCTAGATGGAATATCGCCTGCGCAGTCTAGCAGATCATTCCCAGGTGGGGTGGCAGCACGTACCAGATGAACGTAAGGAGGTTCCTAAAAATGTTCACTTGGTGCATAAGTACAATCCCACTGAGTGAGGTTGTGCATTTGTTAAGACATCTGAAGCACAGATTTGTTTAGCGTTATCTGTTGAGACTTAGCATAAGAAACAGCGAGGGACACAGCGAGGTGGTAAGAGGCACACAGAGGGCACCCGGGGAGTCGGGACACAGCCCTGGGGACAGAGGGCTTCTGGGAAAGAAGGAGGAAACTAAAACAAAAGCCAAAGGAGATGATAGGGAAACGAGGGCCCTGTTCGGTTCGTCTGAGTGACTCTCAGCATAGCTGACTACCGTGGGCATAGGTTAGTTAGCACGGTAAAGTTAAAAACAAAGTTATTTTTAGAGCTGACTGCAATGACGTTGACAATGATGATTTTGAATACAAACATTCCATGATTATGATTATCTGTTCAATAGTTTTGTTGTGCAAATCAACAACAAAAAATTCTTTATCAATTTCAGGTTAAGAAAACTCATAATACTTCCCGGTTTACCTTTCTGCTGGTTGATTGATTGAAGAGCAATCAGTATAGGACCTAATTTCTAAATCCTTGACAGCTATGATGATGTTTTAAATCTCGCATGCAGAAATTTTCATCCCAGATTGTATTCCATTGCTTCGTGGGACTGCAGTAAATCAGCTGCAAAGATCAGTGAAAATCATGACACACTCAAAGCCTGAATATATACATCTTACGTGATTGTGGTTAGTATTATTGCGGTTGGTTCTTATTTCTGAGAACAAACAAAAGGTCCCGGGGAAAAGTAAACCCGACAGCACACGTGGAGCTGTTCCATTGTTCCAGGACCAGGTAGGAAGCTCGATGAAGGGGAAGGAAAGGAGGGCCATGGCACAGGGAACAGGCGACATTTCAGAAGGCAACAGAGCCTCCTCCTACCTGCACTCACCCGCTCCCTCCCTAAGCCTGCCTGCACCTGCCAGGCCCCTCCTTCCAGATCTGTTTCCCTCGCATTGAAAGGGTAGGAAAGAAATCAGGTTGCAACCAATCCATGTAGTGACAACTAGCTTGCTTTGTTCCTGAAAACTTCAGGCCGAAATTATATAAGTACAAGTGAAGTCATGGAGGATGTGCACCTGCATCTTTCCTTCCTCCCCACCATCCTGGGTCACACCTGGGACCTTTCTTCATGGGATGCACTCTGTTGCCATCGATATTTTTATGCAAGTCTCGGGGTAGACTTGAAAGAGAAATTTCAAAGGAGCAACACGCAGCAGGTTTGGGTGAAGGGTGGAAAGCAGAGGTGGGCAGAGTTATCCTTTGCTGTGGGAGGGGTCAGAGACTACACTTTGTTAGATCTTTTCAAGCGTCTAGAAAGACAGCCAACTTCTCTCTGCTGGCTCCGAGCTGAGCCTTTCTCTAGGCACTGGGTTCTATAGCAGTTTATGCTCCTAGAAAGAGAGAAATCACCATATTCACACACCTAAATGATATTTCTGTCCATACCTCATGAAAAGTGATGTTAAAGGTTAATATGAGAACATCATAACCCTAAAATCCAAGATGACTATATAACCCTCGCAGCTTTGGATGAACGTTTTCATACCATTTTTACTTCTTTATTTCACGCCTCCAAAATATTTCTAACAACAACAGAAAGGTCTTGACAAGCTTGACTTTTTATAATGTGAGATAAAGGGTGAAAATTGGTGTTAAATATAATATATGTACATAAAATTTTCTTTGATTTTGTGTCCAGGCCTGTCTTATTCTCAGAATCAATAGCACAGCACCCACAAAGCCCTCGTAACTACATTTGCCTGCCAAGGTAACTCACAGAATACATCTTCCATTTGTTATTCATGTAGTCAGTTCTAGCTGCAATTGCCATTTACGGATTCCCATCTGTTAGAGGTTCTCCTTATACCCGATGGCAGTCGAAGCAGATTGTGAATGTAACAGAAAATGTTTTCTTGGCACGGAAAAGGAGTATTTGTTTTAATTGACAAGGTGTAACATTTATGAGATAAAAATGAATTTTAGCCATCTCATTTATTTTACTTCAGTCAATTCAAGACAATTATTGGCATTTAGGTGTATATACAGAAACCTCAGGAAATTATGGGAAAGGCAGAAAAACAACTCTCAGGAAAGTCAGTTCAAGCATTCTAATTTTAAAACTTTCAGGAAAATAGATTTGGAGGATGGTGAGGGAGAATTAAGGTGGCAGTGGAAATTCTTAGTATCTTACGTGCCACTGCAATTATTTATTTTTAGAAAATAGAGAGGTATTATGATCTTTGAAAGCAATTTCCTCTGCTCAGCAATGATAAATAAATCATTTTATTACTAAGAGTCTGAAGTCAATGCTTTCAAATGAGAAAAAAATCAATCTGATATTTCTCCTTAAGAATGATCATATATTTGATGAGTATCGTTCTTCTGATAATGATTTTTTAAAGTCTTATTTCTTAGCACCCTCATGAGTAGTAGAATATATTGACCAGTAAAATGCTAAACAATATTTGAGAGTAAGGCACTGTTTCTATTTATCTTATCACAATGAATGAATAAACAGAGGGCATCAGATGCGTACTGGATTAGAGCAGTAGGATGATGACGAAGAAAGTACAGTTGAAATTCTGATCAGTAGAAAGACACTCTATGACCCCAAAGGAAATAAGAGTGTTAGTGACATTCTCATCAGATCATTTTGTCAGAGAGAAAAAGGGAATAAAAAGGAAAATATTCCATTCCATTTATAACCCCGCGAGTCTCATTACATCATCGTACCACCCCAGAAAGAGGAAAAAGGTGTGTCTAGACTGCATCCCATTTTTCGACTGGGAAAATATCAGGTACAGTTTGAAATAACCCACTGGTAAAGGTATTAATATATAACATAGGAGGGACGGCCCTGAGCACCACACTATGAGAAAGCACCTACTATGTGTTCTGTCTTCCCGCTGCAGTGTCATCCCTTTGAGAGAGAATTCGCCCAGAGATGTTTCCCCGTCTCTGTAGTTGGCTTTGGAGAGAGGAACGAGAGGAACTGGGCCTCTTGGAAAGCTTCCGTTAAAAGTGTCCCCTTGGTTATTACTCCATTTCCTGACTAAGCAGAAAAATGAACCAGAACTTTCACATCAAATTTTCAAAAGCAAAACTTTTTATGCTAAAATAACTTTTTATAAAATACGTATGTAAGTTCAGAATTTTGTTTTTTTCTGTCAGTTTGATTAATGCTGTTTGGACTCTCCCAATCCCCCTAGTAACTGGCTGAGGTCAGAGTGTCTACAGGGAAAACCTGCACATTCCAGAGCTGCTTCACGGGGCGCTGGTATTTGGAGAACGCTCTTTAAGATGTGTTTTCCATTGACCTTTCCAGTCTTGTTAATTGCTTGGACAGCAAGCATTAAAAGTCAAAGTCTGGTAAAATCAAGGAAACGGAAGGGGACAGTGGAGTTTCTGTTGGAAGGAGCACAGCTGGGATGAAGAAAGGAACAAAAAGCGTGTGGAATGTGGGCCCGGTGGCGGCCAGGAACACCTGTTAAGACACTGCTGGGCAGGCGGAAGTGGGCTCCCTCAGCCCGACCCCAGGGGTCACTGAGGAGACAGGAGTTCTCTCCAGGAGTTGTCTTCTGAAATTATGGAGACCCCTGACCCTTCAAATGTTTAAACACAGGATAAACTACCAATTGATTGGAAAACTTTGGAGAAGATTCAAATACCAGACGGTGTGGGATTAGCGGCGTTTACTCCTAATCTCAAGGTTCTCTGTTTCCTTTTTAGAAATTTCTATTGACTACACACAATTTAGGATCTTTAAAATTTCTATTAAAAAATCTGAGATGAAGTTGAATTTCAATTAATAGGGAGAAATAAGATACATGTGAATTCTTTAAAAAATCACACACAGCTCAATTTCTGATATTTGTTACATAATGTTTATAATGTTCCTTTCTTTATAAATTGATCTTCAATATTCCCTCCAATTAAAGGAAAGATTAGTGGATTTTCTACTAAATTATTTTGGGGTTAATTTCTGTTCCGCCTAACTGGAAAAGTTGGACAAAATTAACTTTGGCCATACAACAGTGAGCTACTGATCGTAAGCTGTTGAAAAGGAAGGAAAAATTTCCCATGCAGAAAAGTTATTCTTCTTTTTCTTAGTAGCTGTTTCATGAGACTGAAGTGGAGCCACCACCCCTTTTCTCTGGAATGAATGAGCAGGAATTAATGTTTTTTTGTGTGTTTTAAGTCTACAAATAATCAGTAACATATAGACTCAGAAAATTAATAGTGATTTCTCATCTATAAATGAGAGGAGGGAATAAGTCAGATAAGGGAAGCTAATCATAATCTTGAGAGGAAACAAAGGGAATAATTTGGAAAACATTTAACGTATATCTAGCTCTGCTAATCCCTCCCTATATTATGAACACAGTCTGAGCATGCGCCTGCAGCGTTGAGCACAGCAGTCAGACGGGCAGGCTGTTAATCTGAGGTGTGTAAATAAGGACGTACGTAACTGCTACAGCGCGACAGAGCAAACAGGCCCACGCGGTTCTGCGGTTCACACAGGCTGCCATCACGTTGCTATTCAACATCCAAAATGTAATTTCCAGTTTTGTCCTCTTGCCTTGCTAGAGTGATTGAGCTCTACAAATGCAAAACTGCTCTTGTCATTTCCCTGCTAAGCACCCTCTCATGGCCTCCCATCTCCTGGAGGATGAGACCAAATCCATTCCAGGACAGCTGTCATGCTCTGGTCCTACCCACTGTGCCATTCCCATCACTCTTCTCCTGATTTTCTGCTCCAGCCACAAGGAAATTCTACTGGTCGATCAAACTGCCTCTTACTGCAGAGATTTTCCTTGCACTGTCACCCTCTCCTTTGACCCTCCTTCTCATGGAGCAACAGCAACTTATCCCTCAAGTTTCATCTTAAACATCACCCTTTTGGGGGCCTCCCCTGCAGAGCAGACCCATCAGCTCCTCCTGTGCATGGCAGTCTTCTATTTCTTTGTAACACAAATTATATTTATTTAATATATGGCTTTCCTACCTTTGAGTCCTTGAATTGAATGAGGGCAGGTATTCAGTAAGTGTTCCTTGGATACATACTTGGTAGATCTATATCGTGTGTAATCATTGGTCTAGTCACAGTCGGAGAACCAGTTGGAGACACTAGCACAACTGAATTTCTCTATTTTTCTTTTATTCCACACACACACACACACACACACACACACACACACACACACAAACACACACACTCACAGCTTGCTTGCAATTTTCCAAAAATAAAATTCTAGAGCAGCAGAGGCCTCATCTCACAACTCCATCCATGTTCTCATTTGTCCCTCTGGTCTCCTTTGTCACTTCCCAGCACCTGGGGACTGAAACAGCTCGTCCTGGAGCTCCCTGTCACCCTCCCTAATGCCATGGGACCTGGCGTAGCTGCTTCCCTCCTGCCCGCGGTGGGACAGACAGTATGTTCAGCAGGACTCAGGGAGGAGAATCTGGGCATTCAGACAGAGGAGCGCTGTCTTTGTGCGTGCTGTGCTGTTGTAACAGAATACCACAGACCGGCTAATTCATAATGAACAGATTTTTTTTTTTTTCTGACAAATTTGGAAGCTGGGAAGTTCGAGTTTGAAGGGCTTGCATTTGGTGAGGGCCTCATTGCTGCATCATTCCACGGTGCAAGGTGGAAGGGCAAGAGAGCAGGAGAGAGATAGCGAGAGAGAGGGAGAGAGAGAGAGAGAGAGAACAAGGGGAGCGAACTTGCTTTTATAACGAACTCACTCCTTCGATAACGACATCAATCCATTCATGAGGGCAGAGCCCTCCTGACCCAATCACCTCTCAAAGGTCCCACCTCTCGAGACTGTTGCCTTGGGGATTAAGTTTCCAACACATGAACTTTGGGGGACACATTTAAACCACAGCAAATGCTATTAAGGCAGAGTTTCAACAGTGGACACCTGCCAGGGTGCTGCACCCTGGAGGTTCTGCTGTGCTTGCCCAGCTAATCATTAGTGGGTAAAAGAAGGAGACTATCTGGGCACTGGGACCTGTGGGGAAAGCAAACTATGACCTCAGGTCCTGAGCTTCCCACATAGCAGCCATTCTCCCACCCCCACCCAGGCAAAGGTGGATACAAAAGAAGGGGGAACGACAGAAGAAGTCACGTGACATTTTTGCCTACAAGGGACTGTTTGCCTTGAAAACTTGAAAACCAGAATGAAGATTCCTGGGGAGAAGAGTTAAAGCCTTAGCATGTTCGGCAGGCCTCACTGCACCAGCGAGGCAGCTGTCCCTGTGATCACTGTGCTCCTAGACACAGAGGGCTCCGGGAGAGGCATCCGGGCAAATAAGGAAGATGATGGATATACAAGTCCCTCTCTCTGCAACGAGTTTCCAGTGAGATGGAGGAGAGAGTGACAGGAGGCAATGAGTGTAAGGAAGATGGAAGTGCACGCTAGGATACGGGCAGAGCGGTATGCATGGGAAATCGAAGGAGGGAGCTTGGTTCTAAGGGGAGTGGAAGAGACTTCAGTGGGAACATGCCATTTGAGGAGGTTCTTGCAAGGTGGTGTGGAGGAGAAGAGGGAACGAGAGCGAAACAGGGTGAGGGCAAAGGATGAGATTTGAACTTGACTTAGCAATTTAGAAAATAAGTTCAGGAAATAGGCATATTCAACTGTGGCTGGAGCACAGAATGTCTAAACAGGATATGGAAGCCAACTTAGAGTGGTAGATTTGGGACAGATCATCCAAAACCACAAAACTGTGAAAATAAAGCTAGAAATTTCTTTTCTTTTCTTTTTTTTTTTTTTTTTTTTTTTGAGACAGGATCTCACTCTGCCACTGCTAGAATGCAGTGGCGTCATCATAGCTCACTGCAACCTCAAACTCCTGGGTTCAAGCAATCCTCCTGCCTCAGCGTCCCTAGTAGCTGGGACTACAGGTGTGCGCCACGACACCTTGCTAATTTTTCCATTTTTTATAGAGACGGGGTCTTACTCTTGCTCAGGTTGGTCTCAAACTCCTGATCTCAAGTGATCCTCCCGCCTCAGCCTCCCACAGTGCTAGGATTATAGGTGTGAGCCACCCGATGTTATACTATAGGCAATTTAGAGACAATGCGCTGGGTTTTTGTTTGTGTGTTTGTTTTTAGGAAGGCAGAGCATTAGTTTTTTCAGGTTACATAATTTATCCATTTCCACAACCATTTTTTGAATGAAACTTATGAACCAGGCACTCTTCTGAGAAGGTGGATGTGGTCTCTTCTCTCGTGGATCTTACATTCTGTGGGAGGAGACAAACGATGAATACATGAAGTGCCACAATAGTGATAGCGATTATATGACAATGACCAGGGTGGGGTTACAAGCAACTTTAGACACAGTGGTTAGACAAGGCTTTGGGGGAGGGGATTATTAACAGGATCTTGGTTTCCTGCCTTCATGGACCTGTGAGGACGTGTCCACTAGAGTGAATCTTCTGGCCACTAGTGTCTGCTTTCACATTTATCCTGTCTCTTGGGGTGAGAATGGCTTAAACCACCCATTAGACAGGGAAATGACACCTCATACTAGTACCTTCCTGTTATCTCTCTTTAGCCCAGCCTGCCTCATGTCCATGTCATCTTTTCTCTTCTCCTGCTTCCTCCATCCTTTGCGCTTGAGAGTTTGAGAAGGGGTTAGTTTAATTCAGGTTGCAAAAGGGTAGGACGCTTGAGTCTAGTCTTAAGACAAGCAGGGGTTTTGAAAAACGAAGCAGATATTATATGATTATCTCTGTCATCTGCAGCCTAGGAAGAGATGTCTACTTTGAGCAGCCAGGTTGTCTATATTTTGAGAAGCAAAAAGTTTAGAATTTCATGCAAAACTCTTGATTTTCAACTGCCGATACTTAATTTTAAAATGTAAATATATTGTGCTTTCTACAAGAGCAAGAACAAGACAGAAAAGCCAATAAAGGCCAAAATTGAGGGTGAGGAAGAGCCCATGCTGTGGGCTACGAAGAATCAGTTGGAGACCTGAGCCTATGAAAGGACATCTGTCAAGTGGTTCCTGCAAAGGCCAAGCAGAGGCTGGTGAGGACAGGGGCAAGGCGCATACTAAGAAGGAAGCCAATGTTGGGTGAATTAGAGCCAATGACATACAAGCCGCAGGAGAAGAGGTGATGCTGAGCCTGAGTTTGATGACTGAGAGAATAGTGGCACCAGGACTTGCCCCACTGAACCCAGAGAAAGAGCAGGATCAAAGAGGATGGTGATCTTTGAATAGCCCATTTCTCTCATGCACTCCCACAGTGCATTTAACTTCAGGCTCTGGGACTAATGGATACTTCCGGGTCATGTGCACTGGTGTCCTCTGATGGTACAAAGGAGCACAGTGACTTGGGACCTGAATTCTCTGATAAATTCATGTAAATCTAAAAGAACTAAAAAACATGCTACTAAATAATAGAAAGAAAGAATGTTCATCTGATAGGAAAGGCATAAACCTGAACTTAGAGTGACAACACTGGCTAAACAAAGAGGCTGCAAATTTTTGTCACTGGAGAGCACTTTAAATGAGACTGTATTAAAATGATAAGTAGCTCTTTCCAAAGCAGAACAAGAAAACCACTCATCTTACTCCTAATTAAATGATTCTATGATTTTATGAGAGAATATTGAGTTCTGATTTTAAATATAATTGCTGGGTAATATGAATATGAACCAAATATGGAGGAATTGAAATAAAAAAGAATCAGTATTCCCAATTCTGTAAAATTTGTTCCAACTAATTGTAGATAATAAAATATTTTTATGTACTTTTTTAAAAGAAGATAATTAATAGACATAACAACTATTGTCAAATTAGCCAAATTTGCACCCTTGGTTTCCAATTTTCAGTTCTCTCCAGAAAGTGCAATTATTCTTCACAGCGAAGAATATGTGTCTCACAGGATACATTTAAGTCTTCACTTTGATTTACAAGCCTCAGTGTTAATTAAACTAATGCCAACTACACTAACAGTCTGGAAATCCTTTGACAAATACTGATATAAATGACAGGTCTGGCACAGACATGTATAGATGGATGCTTGCCTGCTTTTTAAAAGGTACTTTACAGATTTGGCCATATAATATTTAATCTGTAACTATTCATTTTATCCTGGAAAATATTGTCTAGAAAGTCCTGGAGATAAATTGCTAGAATAAATTGACTTCCACAGGAATAAGTCAGTTATTGCTGAGAAAAAGTGGTATTGGGAATGGAGCCCCCAAATGGCAGAAGCAAGCTTAGTTTCATTAAATTCTCCTATCTCCCCACACACTCACTTGTGTAGACTTCAGTCTTTCTTTGGAGCAACACTTCACTGAATTCTTTTCTAATGTGTGGATCCCTCCTTTTCCCTGGGATTTACATATCAAGGTAGTTTCATAATTCCCTTTTGTCCCAGTTATTTCTTAAAAGTAACCATATCCACTAAATCATGATTTTGCTTTTTAGACAATCCCATATTTTCCCATAACATCAGTTATATTAAATATGATATTGAAGAGTCTAAAAGTAGAGTTAGAAAACCACGTATATCTCATGTCGAGTGAACTGAGAATGGAGTTTAAGTCAAGAAAACTCACATTTGTTTCTGGGTATTCCATTTACTAGATGTATGACTAGTTCTATTCTATGAATGTATATTTTTGTTTTAATTTTAGCATACTGATGTATTGTCAAGCCAATAGGTGTGAATAAAAGCATAAAATGATAACTTCACATAAATATTAATGAACTTTGGAAACCAAGATTTGGTTCTTCAAAAAGTTCAACAAAATTGACAAGTCTTTAGCTAGATTGGCTAAGAAAACATGAAAGAACACCCAAATAACTAAAATCAGAAATGAAAGAGGAGACATTACTACAAATTTTATAGGAATGAAAAAGGATTATAAAAGAGTACTATGAGAGCCAAAAAATTGGATAACTTAGATGAGATGGGAAATTCCTAGAAACACACAGCTAACTAAGATGGAATCATGAATAAACAGAAAATCTGAACAGATGTAAAACTAGTAAGGAGATTAAATCTATAACAACTTCCCAATAAAAAAGTCAAGGACCAGATGACTTCGCTGGAGAATTCTACCAAACATTTAAAGAAGAATTAAAACAAATGTTCCTCAAACTCCTACAAAATGTCAGAGAAAGGAACACTTCCAAACTCATTCTATGAGACCAGTATTACCCTGATATTAAAGTCAGACAAAGACACTGCAAGGAAAAAAAAAAAGCAAACAAAATTTCAGAATACTATCCCTATTGAATATTGTTGCAAAAATCCTCAATAAAATACTAGTAATCCAAATTCAACAGCACATTAAAAGGATTATACATCATAACCAAATGGGGTTCATTTCTGGAATGCAAGGATGGTTCAACATATAAAAATCAATCAGTATAATGCACAACATTGGCAGAGCAAAGGACAAAAACCATATGATCATTTCAACTGATGCAGAAAAAAGTGTTACAAAAGATTCAACATACTTTCATTATAAAAACACTCAACGAACTACAAATAAGAGGAAACTATGTCAACATAATATAAGGCCATGTATGAAAAGCCCACAACTAACTTCATTCTCAGTGGTAAAAAACCAACAGCTTTCCTGCTAAGATCAAGGGGAGCAAGACAAGGATGCCCTCTTTCACCACTTCTCTTCTACTTGTACCAGAAGACCTAGGCAGAGCAATTAGGTAAGAAAAAGAAATAAAAGGTATCCAAATTGGAAAGGCAGAAAAATTGCATTTGATCACAGATCATGTGACTTTATATGTAGAAAACCCTAAATATTCCATCAAAAAACCTGTCGAAACAAATAAATGAATTCAGCAAAGTTGTAGAACACAAAATCAGCACACAAAATCAGTTGAATTTATATATGTTAATAATGAAAAATCCAAAAGAAAATTAAGAAAATAACTTCATTTATAATAGCATCCAAAGGAACAAAATATTAATACTCAGCAACAAACTTAATCAAGGTGGTAAAAGATTCGTACATTGAAAACTAAAGAAGAAATTAAAGAAGACATTAATAAATGGAACATCAGTCTTCAGGGAATGGAAGACTTAATATTGTTAAGATGTTAGTACTACCCAAAGTAATCTACAGAGTCAAGGCAATCCCTATCAAAATCCCACCATTTTGCAAAAATAAAAAAATTCATCCTAAAATTCATACAGAAGCTCAAAGGATCCAGAATAGCACAAATATTTTTGAAAAAGAAAAACAAAGTTGAAGATCTTATATTTTTTAATTTCAAAAGTTACTATAAAACTACAGTGATCAAAATGATGGGTACTGGCATAAAGACTGACAGGTAGATCAATTGAATAGAATAGAGAACCTAGAAATAAACCCACACATATGTAGTCAAATGAATTTTGATAAAGGTGCCAAAACTATTCAATAGGGAAAAGGCAATCTTTTCAACAAATGATGGAAACTGGATATCTACATGCAAAATAATGAAGTTGGACCCTTACCTTACACCGCATACAAAAAGTTAACTCAAAATGGATCAAAGGGGGAAGGCCTTATGACTTTGGCTTTGGCAATGATTACTTACATGTGACACTAAAAGCATAGGCAACAAAGAAAAATAGGTGAATTAGACTACACCCAAATTAAAAACTTTTGTGCATCAAAGGACACAATTAACACAGTGAAAAGGTAACTCACAAAATGGGAGAAAATATTTACAAATAATGTATACAATAGGGGTTTAACATCCAGACTATATAAAGAACTCCTACAACTCAACAACAAAAAAACAACCCAATTAAAAATGGACAAAGGACTTGAACAGACATTTCTCCAAAGAAGATATACAAATAGTTAATAGGCACATGAAAAGATGCTCAACATCACCAATCATTAGAGAAATGGAAATTTGAACCACAGTAAGATACCAATTATATTGATTAGAATGGTTGCTACAAAACAAAACAGAATAACAAACGTTGGCAAGGATGTAAAAATACTGGAACACTTGTGCACTGTTGGTGGAATGTAAAATGGTAAAGTTACTATGGAAATCGGTATGGTTATTCCCCCCAAAACTGAAAATAGAACTACCATATGATCCATTAGTTTCACCTCTGGGTATATATACACAATAAAACTAAAAGCCGGGACTCAAACAGATAGTTTTGCACCTATGTTTGTAACAGCATTATTAACAATGGCCAAAAGGTGGAAGCGACCCACGTGTCCACTACCAGATAAATAAACAAAATGTGGTGTATACATACAGTGGAATGTTATTCAGCTTAAAATTTCCTTTCTAAATGAAGAAAATTCTAGCACATGCTAACAACTTAAGGACATTGTGCTAAGTGAAATAAGCCAGCCATGAAAGGACAAACACTGTGTGATTCTACTTATATATTCTACTTGGGGTTGTTTAATGGGTATAGTTTTGTAAGAATAAAAGGGTTCTGGAGATGGATGTTAATGATCATTACACAATGATGTGAAAGTTGTTCACTGAACGGTACACTTAAAAATGGTTAAGATGGTAACTTTCATAACTTTTATGTTATATGTATTTTATCACAATTAAAAAATATTGATGAGCCTTAAGAAATTCAGCAAACACAAATTACACAGATCACCTGGTGGTATAGAAAGAACAAAGCCTTTTAAGCTGAACAGATCTAAATTTGAAATGATTCTTCTACTTTCTAGTGTTGTGACCTCAAAGATACCACTAGTCACTTTGACACTCAGGTTGCTCATATTATACTATGACTGCCTCGTAAGGTCTGATGAGGAGTAGTTGAGAGTATATATTTACAGTCACTGGCACAATATGTGCTGCCTGATAGATATGCAGCAATGATCATTTCTTTGCAATTACTGTAGGTAATATCGAGGTGAAATTGACTACAAATATGTCTCTCATTTAAATGCAAATATCAACTTAAGTGATATGAGCTAATACATTTTTTATAGCATGTTATGATTTATACAGGGCTTTTATATACTACTTTATTTTCATAACCTTTTGAGGTAGGCATTATAAATCTTATTTTACCAATGGATGGATGATCCGAATATAAAGGAGTTACATGATTTGCTTAAGATCACATATTTCCATGATTTAACACAATATTTTCTTACTGCAATTTCCTATTTATATTGAACAACTAGGAAAGGGGAAAAAAAAATCTAAGCCCTATACGAAACCATACCTGATGCTTAGTTTCTTCAGAATCCTTTTAGTTTTCTTCCTAAGATTTAAAAAAAATGATAGATTCCTATTTTCTTGTCTGGATGATTAAGTAACTTGAAGTCAGGAATTATGTCTCACTTGTTTTCTATTCTTACTCAATAGCCCATAGTTCTATAATGTTAGGTTCTATAATGTTAACGTGTTGAACTAAAATGGTAAAAGCTATTGATCTGAAATACTGCATCTGAGGCTTGATTCTTTATGCATCCTGTTCATATCGTTTATGTAGTCATTTAAATTTTTTATTTTGCATCCTGAGGGTGTTTTCATAAGCATTTATTCAAATGCTAAAATTTAACTTTGATAAATCGTATCTTGGGAAAATAACTTAACAAACTCATATTTGCTTGGTGTAATTTTCTCAACTGTAGATTCACTGGCAATATAATATAATACAATGGAAACAAATTTGGACAGGAATCAGAACTAACCTTTCATTCTGGGCTCCAGGATTAGCTCTATTCCTAACTATCCTGGTATTCTTGAGCGGAACATATAAATAATCTGTGCCTGAATTTCTATTGATACATTTGCCTGATGGAGATGGTAATATTTATCCTGTCTCTGTTGAAAACTCGCTTTTCCAGATTATGGGACTCAGTATATATAGTGGTTCAAATCACTTACTGGTAATTGCAGGTAAACCTCTTTACCTCTCCATCTACACAGCTAACTAATAATAGGACCTGCCTTCTAATTTATTACGAGTTTTAAAGGTGTTAATATTTATATAACATGTGGAACAGTATGTGGCACATAGTCAGCACTTTGATCAAGTGTTGGTTAAATGTCATGTGCATAAGTGTGCACACACTTTCAAAAGTATAAAAATGTATTTATAATATCAGGCCAATTATTAGTTTTCTCCCTAAATGCTACTCTAGTTATGTACATGCATTCCAAACACTCACTCTCAGTTTCCTCATCTGAAAAACTGGATTAAATTATCTTTTAATTTATATTTCCAATCATTAAATGCTCTTACATTTCCCATGCTCTCAATAAGACAGAGGTGCGTATAGAAATGTAGCATGAAGCTAGAAATTAAGAAGGTATAGTTTTTTCCCATAAAAAAAGAATGATTTTAACCAGGAAGTATAGGAGACAATAAACAGAGACTACTAAAGCCAGCTGGGTTATGGCGTGTTGTTATTCAATCCAAGATTTGAAAGTGCATGTAATTCTCACATTCCCATCTTCACAGAGGCTCTTGAAGAAGAGGAAAGAATCCATAAGAACCGTTGTCAATAAAAGGTCCTCCCCTTCCTTTAACTATACCCAGCCTGACTCCAGATGCAGGTGGTGTTTACCTGGGGAAGTGCTAGAGTGTGGCCAAGAGGAAAGAGGGGTCTCCCTTGAGCAGAACAAAACTTCCACAGCTAACAGCTGACTCCCCAGATGCTGGGAACTTGCCATTCTTAGCAAATGCTCTGGCCAACACATGAGGGCAGCTTTGGGTAGAATTACTGGATGACTTGGGCCTAAAGGATGACTCCAGGTGAAGAAGGCTTGGGATAGACTGAATGATGGATTGATCGACTTAATATTGAGGTGTAATTTACTTACAGTAAAATGTTGAGTTTAATGAGTTCAGACCAATTAATATTAATTTTGATGAATCTCAAATTGTTTTCTTATGGGGTATTTTTTTAAAGACAGTGCTAAGTTTGAAGGAAAATCTTGTGATCATTACACCAAAAATAAATTTGCTCCATAAGATTAGTCCAACATATCAAGTTTGTTCTAACATTCTGATGAGTACTCATAAAGTGTATTTTGACTTTCAACATTTTAAGTGAATATTGATTTCAAATAAGGAAACTCAAATAAATGAACTCATTGCAAAAATTTGAAAGGTAAAACCCAAAGGAAAGCATGATGCATTATACTAATTAGGCAACAGTAGAGAGGCCCACTGCGATGGGGTACCAGGGGATGGTGAGGCAGGTAAGGGAACACCTGCTTTACAGGTGTGCTTAGCAAAGTAGGAACAGGAAATAAAGACAACTGACATATGCAGTTATGAAGCTATAAACATAAAAATGTGCTGACAACATATTTTTAAAACAAAGAAACCCAATTGCTAAAATAATACTGAGTTGACCTGGAAAAAAATTAAGCTGAAATATCACTAAGTGATATTTTCATACCCAGATTTGCTCTAGGGTCCTGATGCATTTCAACTAATCAGCTTATTTAACTATGAAAAAAAGCAGACCAAGAGACCATCAAAAAAGTATAATCAAATATAGATTAAATGGGCAGGACCTCTGGTATGACAGACACTCAAACTTTAAAGACTAGAAAATTCTCTTTAATAATACTTCTGTCATTCATTAAGAAAAAAATCATTTGGAAATCATGTTGGTCACTTCTATCTAGCTCAAATGTCACTGTTCTGTACACCCTGGTGCTTTATCCACACTGAATCACTTCATATACACTTCAAGAAAGCTATCGACTCCTATTTTATCAAAACAGACTATGAATTAATTCTGATACCTGGAAATAAATAAGTCTTTGAAATAATACATTCATTTTATTTATTCAGATTTAGATATCTACTTTTTGAGAAAAATTACATTTAAATATATCTTTCACTTCTGTATATATTTGGTGTGGTGGTATCAATAGTTATTCCTAATATATAACAGTATTTTATTGCAATGAATTTATCCAATTTCCTCAAAGGAAGAAGCAATGATGGGTTATTACAAGAAGAATGTTATCTAATATTCCATACTAATGAACTCTTTTTAAATATAATTAATATAGCCATGTTAATAGCAGTGTGGATTTTGGTAATCAACTAACATAATTAGTCCGGAATTATATGGACTTTTTAGGTAATAAAGTAAAGTTTTCTGGAAACTTAAATGCAACTAATTAAAAGTTAGGTTAGGTTACAAAAATCATAGGTTATATGATTAAAGCATTTTTTCTCCACTTTATGTTTAAATTTGCATTATTATATAGAAAAATATACCAAAACCCTAACATGTAAGCTTCATTTATTCTGAAGAAACTCTGTAAGGCATAGTAAGTAATATAGCCAATATGGGACATGGCGGATAAAAATTGATCACCCAACAAATAAAGGAAAAATTTCTCAATGAAAAAATTAAAATATGAATTTGTACAGGTAGACCAACGTTCCCTCCGTGAGTATGGCCGGTGATCAAGAGGATGGGTTTGGGTCAGCCAGACCCAGTCTTGCCACTTGTTAGCTGTGTAAACATGCTCAAACCCCCCAAAATTTACTCATTTTAGGGAATAATAATAATTTCCAAGACTGGTGAGGATAATAATAAATATGTGTGAATTAAATAGAAATAAGGTTTAAACTGTCATCAATTGTTTCATATTCCTTAATAAATTTCCCTTTTATCAATTTCATTATTCAATAAATGCAGAGACTGAGAGTTTCTGATGTTGGGAACAATGAAGTGTGTTCTGTCATAGGACAGTTGCTACCAGAATGAGAGAAATGGGATTCGCCTTTCTCGCATCTTTGCAAAACCAAAGGCCCCCACCTGGAGGGTGTTCAGCACAGCGTCTTAATTCAGCCCACATCTGGTCACGGTGAAGGTGGTATTTTTATTTTAATTTATTTTATTTTATACAGCACATTTTTTCATATTTTTCTATTGGTATTTTATGATTTCATAGACATTCATCATTAATGTGCTAAGTTTCAAATTCTAGCTTAGCTCTGTTATTTGTGTTTTTGTTTGTTTGGATATTATTACCATAAGAAAGTAAGCAGACAGGCTTGTCATTGCTTACAAATTCATAAAAGATTACAAGAAATGAAAGTTTATCTATTATTAATTTTTTGTTATAGCAAAGTATATTCTTCTCAAAGAGAAAAAATGTTCTCGTCTAAATATTATCAAATTTATCACATTTAATCCTTACATAAATCAACGAGTTCATACACATACTTACTTAATGTAGAGATTACTACATAACTACCTCTACTTAAGTGTAGAGATAACTGACCTAAATATTAATATGTTCTTATTTTCTCAAAGTTTGACTTCAGACTAAAAATTACAAAAGTGAAAGACGATAATATTAAATGATGTCTTCTTAAAATTTTCTTAAGAACATAAAATATTTCCAAAAAAAATTGTTTTTTTTAGAGTATTCATGCCAATAAGAAATATTTTTTGAACAGAATAGAGAACAATTAAATGTAAAATAAATCTCCCCTTTTACTTTTGTTCCAGTTCTCTGAGTAAACAGTTTCTTGCAAAGACTTTCAGTTATTTTCTATGCATAGAAAGTAAATTATGTATAGTAATATAAACTTTATCATAAATGCATTATTCTATACACACTTTCTATTCTGATACTTTTTAAATTAACCTACATCTCTTAGTTCACCAGTATCTATTCACATTGCTACATACATACTTGCTCATTAGTTTTTGGTGATAATATACATATCATTGTATGAATGTACAATAATTTTAAAAATAATTCTCTATATAAGGATATCTCCAGGTTCTACTAGGAGTAAAATCGTTGGATAAAAGATATAACCAATATGTCCCCAAAGATGGCTCTCCAAAGACTTTTCAATTTATTTTCCTATGTGAGAATATCAATAGGATAATACCAAAGTGTCCATTTTACTATATTCTGTTTAACATTGTCATGTAGCAAAATTCTGACTCTTTGCCAAACGGCTCAATTAAATAAACTAATCACAATGTTTAAACTAACATACTCAATTTATGAATAGGAATTACCATCTTTGCACTTTTATACATGTCTTGCCTGATTTTGTCTTTTGCCTAGGTTTATAAGTGACTATTTGTTTTTCCGGGTTGATTTTCATGCAATTTTAACATGTCAAGAAATTAGTCTTGTTGTTCATATGTGTTGTACATGTTCTCTCCAATTTATCACTTTAAAAAATGTTCGGTTTTTCACTATGTAGATATTTTAGTGGGAAGTGGAAATGATTTAGGGCATTTCAATTTGGGTCTGTTTTCTTGGGACACTTGTCTGCCATTTGTTGCAAGCCCCTTTGATTCGAGCAGATCACTCTCAGAGAGGACACAAGCATGTTGCACAGTGAAACCCTTTAATCTACAGGGTTTTTTTTTTCTTCTCAGCTCAGTTGCTTCTGGTCAGTGCAAATCTGGCTGCAATTTTTCTTCTCCTTTCCATGTTTTACTTCTAGGCAATTTTCTTTCTCTGTGCTTGACCTCTAGGGTTAGGATTTGTGTTGAAGTAAATAATTATGATAATCTCTGGAATCTCCTCTTAAATCCTGATAATCCATCTCTCTCTCTCTCTCTGTCTCTCAAAACTGAGTTTTCAAAAGGAATGTTTTCCACTTCTCCCATGGCATTATCACACCCCTTAAACCTCACCTTTCTAATTAGGATATTTTTCTTTACTCTCTCAAAACACTGGAATGTTCAGAGAAATTGGTACTGTGTTCAGAGTCTAAAAGTCAGTGGTTTTGCTCTTTGTACTTCTTCAGTTTGGCCCACATGTTCTTGTATTAGTAAGATAGTCTTTGTAGTATTTCCTAGATTATTTTTTAAACAGTTCTCTTATTAATACCTGATTTTATACTTTGGGCTTACATAGGGAATGTCAGAGAGAGGACATAAATAACAATACTTTATTCTTCCAGGAGAGTATAAATATATTTAGGTTATTAAAACTTGTGCAGACTTCAAGAAGAAAAATAATCACACCATTTGTGATAATTTATAATCATAAATAGATATTTGATTTGGTTTCCAGCATTACCATGAGAAATGTACTTATTTAATCATTACAGTCTCGGTCGTTTTGTGATGAGGTGATAGTCCAGCATGCAACCATGGTAGCAGACATATGCAGTATGTGCTGGTTAATTGGTTACTCTCACTTCATGTGTTATTATGACATATCTGCTGCTTGTGAACTTGTTACATGCTGAGCTTCTTAGGAATCAAAGAAGAAAACAGGTGCTGGGTCACAATGCTGACCCAAGCAGAGCCTGCTTGTCTGTTTTTTCCATATGAAGTCATCATTTAGAATTCTGTAGTCCTCTTTCAACGGTGGTAAAGCCCATGGATATGCAAAGTCGGAGTAAAGTTCAAATAGGGTCACATTCCACAGCATGGTATTTTTCCTCCCAGCCATGTTACTTTTGGCCGTACAGGCTTCAATCGACCCATGCAGCAGGGAGTGAGGGCTGTAATTTTCATTATGATCAATAATTCCTCTACAGTGCATTTAGAGGGTTGTTAGGCTTCTAGAGTCATGAATTAAGCAGAAAAACAGAAGATGGCATGTCAAAGACCATGAGCATCCCCAGGCTATATTTGCAGTAGAAGTTCTGCATAATGTGTCCAGTTGGTATGCAATCATGCATGAACTTAAAAGAACAGAAAGCTAGAATATTCTGGCTATAATCAAAATGGTACCTGCAGTTTCAATGTACACATTGAAACTTGAAAATGGTATTTTAAGGACCAAAAATGTACACAATGTTCTGTGTTTTCAATACACATAAATAAATCTTATGCCTATAAATGTAGGCCTTACTGTTGACCTGTATTCATACCTACCATGGATTATGTAAATACTGTAAAAACCATTGAAACAATGTCTATACTTCACATGTAAAGTTCCTAATTCTTAATATCACATACACTCAACTATTCTGATAGAAAAAAAAAAGGGAGTGTGACAATCATTGGAAAATAAAACATGTCTGTTAATAAATACTGATTCCTTAATGTTGCCACTTCCCTACAGCTTTGGAAGACACCAGCATGGAAGGTTAGATTGCTAATCGTAGGCTCGGGGTGGGAGCGGGAAGACACCATGATGCTTTGAAGGTTGCCCTGGTCCATCTTTATAAAATAAGTGTCAACTACACCTGCTGAGGCTACAGAATGCTGACGAAGGCTGGACAAAGAAAAACTCTGATCAGATATCTGAAGGTAATCAGAGATGGTAAATAAACATCCTGTTTTGCACAATGTGGAGAATGCAGCTCTGAAAATGTGCACTTATAGTAGCACTGTTAGCCCTGTGTTTGCTCCGCACCTCTTGTGCTTAGGATTCTGGGAATTTGAAAAATGAAATAGAAAAGTGCTATTTTTTATTAAGGGGAAAATTATACTTTTTCTTTCATAAAACGTCCCATATCTTTTAATGCACACTCAGTTCAGAGAAGTCAAATATCATCCAATATCCTTCCAAAGAGAACTCGGTCTAAGAAGTCTATCTAACTAGGTAATGCATAGCTTGCTTTCTAGATAATAATAAAACACTTCATACAGATGGATTTGGTCATCAGTGTATATCTTAATATACTGAATGATTCACTGAAATTGCTCTGGAATCCTTCAGTTGGTCTATACCATGATATCCTACTGGCTGCACTTTATGTATTAACTCTCCAGAGGTCATGCTCACTACAGACATGCTGTAGGGCCTCTAAATACTTGTTCCTTTTGCAGACCATGAATTTATATCCACACTTTTGGAGACAGGAGATGACTTGAGTGTTTAATTATAGTTCAGAAAAATGAATCAGGTCACCCGTGGGAGATCGCAATGACCAAGGCAGTAGGTATAGTTGGTGTTTACTAAGTATTTACTGAAATTCTGGTATCATCATTGCAAGTCTTCAGACAGTTGTGTTACAATATAACCCAGTGACAGAGGTTCCTGCTCATTCGCAGTTCTGGGAGGAGCCTCTTTACATCGCCATCCAGAAATCCCTAAAGGACAAACACATCTGTCATCACTGAGAGAACACTACTGTGAAGGAATCTGCACCACACTGCAATAATTTCCATGTAGTTCCAGCATGCATGGAAGAAAAGCTCCTGAATTATAGCTGTATGTTCTTATGCATCACAATTCTATGCACATTTAAAAAATTATTTTTATAAAGACAAACTTGGCTCTTACTGATTTAAAATTTTTGTAAAATAGTCAAATGCAACCAACAGGCTTAAATCAATCCATTGTTTCCTTTCTGTTGAGGGGCCCTAAATTGCCAAGTCTTCTATATATAAGGTGGACTTAATTTTAAGAATAGTTGTTTTTAAAGTTAGACTAACTGGTTTGTGCATAGCTAATTTAAAAATCAGGATACCATATCAGCCACTTTGTGGATAATTTCTCACACATTTGTCTCAGAATATAAGCATATTTTTTATTTAATGCAAAGAAGTTTCAACTTACAATAGCATATTTTAATGTAAGAGCTCTAATTTCTAATATTTTCCTTTTGGATACACTTTTATGGAAAGGAAGGCAACTTTTCTTAAGCCATTATTTTGCTTCATCTGTGGGAAGTGTGTTTAAGGAATTTAATTTATACCTTGTGGGACTTTTTTTCAGGTAAACTGTATATCAAGTAGTTTCATGCTTTTTGAAAGAACTTTTTGGCATTCAGGGCCATTTCTTATGCTATGCAAAGCAGTCCTTAGTGCTTTCTGGAGAGCGGACTCCTTAAAATTCATTTGGAAATGTTAGATGTAATATGCATATTTGGAATAACCATTGAAATATTTCTCTATGTAATTGGGGTGGTCCATACTAAGTCACAGGGTGGACACTGGCAGCTATTTTCAGTCTACCAATTATTTCTTTGGGGGACATGATAAAACTTCTGATGCAGTGAATGTTTCCACTTTCTTAATGCAGCAGTTTCTCCATCTTCTTCCAGCTCTGTCTTAGTAAGCAGAGAGAACAGGAACTGCTAGCTATTGCAATGCAAGCCCAGCAGGCAAGCACATACCTTGCCCCAGGAACTGAGCAAGCCACAATATTCAACTCCAGTGATTGCTGAATTCTAATAATTGCCCCCATTCTTTTTTCTGGTTTCATATAGAACATATGCCCTAGAACAGTTAAGAAGTCCAGGCATTGCTTACATTCTGGTCATGGTGCTAGAAATGCAGGGTTGTAGCTCTGTGGTCAACCATTTATGATTCCTCCTTCAGCTCCTAGGAAGCTGCTGATTCACTGTTTTCCTGACTAGTCCTTCCAGGTAATCCTCCCGGGCAGGATCTAGTTGAACCCTACTCTGGCACACCTTCTGTCTCTCTGCCCCTCTGCCACATCTGGGGTCACAGTCAAGAGGGTACCACTGGCAAGGACTTCAAATGCATGTCAAATGGTCAGGGCCATGGGCCCTGGGGACAGGTGCCAACCAGTCACCCCACAGGGTTAAATGTGACCAACTTACCCACTCCATAGTAGACACCCTAGGACTCTGGGCAGATCCAAGGATCCAGCTATGGTTTAAATGTGTCCCCAAAAGTTTACGTGTTAGAAACTTAATTCCCAATGAAATAGTGTTGAGAAGTGGGACCACTAAGAGGTAATTAGGTCATGAGAACTCTGCCTTTATGAGTGGATTAAAGCCATTGTCAAGGGAATGGGTTCATTATGGAGAGAGTGGGTTTGTTATACAAGCAAGCTCAGCTCCCTCCTGCTCTTGCTCCCTCCGTCTCTTGCCCTCTGCCCTCTATCACGGGGCAATGTAACATGAAGGCCATTGCCAGGTGCCAGCACCATGCTCTTGGACTTCCCAGTCTCCAGAAATGTTGGCCAAATAAATTCCTGTTTATCATGAATTACTCAGTCCGTGGTATTCCACTACTGCAGTATAAAATGGACAAAAACAGCCACGTTCAGCTCCTGACACAGACATAGAGTGACTCCCTCTTATGCAACTTCGTCCCTAAGGAAACTCAGTAGTGGAGCAACAGCACACCGGTATCTTTCCTGCAAAAACCCTTTCTAAATTTCTCTCCAACATTTTTAAAAGAACAGAAGCAAGTGGTCTTCTAAGGGTCACAAAAATTATTCCCAGCCACCTCCTTGGCAAAGTCTGCACTGGTGGATCCGCACCCTGTTTTGCATCATGGATGTGACTGACAGTGTCTGTCTTGGGGTCCATTTCCACATATGCTATGTCTTAGGTATCCACAGATAATACAGTTTTGTTATTTTCTAACACAGGCTGAATAATTTAGAATTCCCAGGTAACAATATTTCAGTTTCTTTCAGTCTCAACTGTCTCCCTTGAGTTTAAATATTGAGTCTGTTTAAAATAGATATTAAATGAGTTGATGCTTTGGGATAACTGAGTCTTTTTAGGTAAATCCTCAATATTTCAGTTTTTTCTTACTCTTCTTTTCTTCCCCAAGATCGTGGCCATGTCTGTGAGGGGGACTCTCTCTATGTGTGTAGCAGGGGGTGAGTGGGTCCCCGCATCCACACAGCATCCTGGGGTGTCACTCTGGAGTTGCTGCATTGGTGCTATTTAACCCTTTGTTGTGACATGCTGGCATTTGCCTCTGGAGGCGGGGGCCAGGCATTTGATGTCATTGCCAGTGGAACACTCTTCATCTTGACTCCACGCCTTTGTTGGTTCAACTGCATTCTCATCAGGTGTGCTTCCTTCACTAGGATGTGGGGGATTTTTTGTTGTGGTAAAACACACACACACACACACACACACACACACACACACAACGTAAAATTTACCATCTTAATCATTTTTGAGTGAACAATTCAGGAGTGTTAAGTGTATTCACATTGTTGTGATCAGATCTCTAGAATTTTTCATCTTGCAACGGTAAAACTCTGTACTCCTTGAACAACAATTCCCCATTTCCCTCTCTCCCCACATGCTGGTAACCACTATTCCACTCCTGTTTCTAAAGATTGTGCTACTTTAAGATATCACATATAAGTGGGACCATACAGTATTTACCTTTTTTGTAACTGACATTTCATTTAGCACAGTGTCTTATTTTCTTCCACTGTAAGGCTGAGTAATATTACATTGTGTGTATAGACCACACTTTGTTTATCCACTCATCTAGTAATGGGCGTTTGAGTTGCTTCCACCTTTTGGCTATTGTGAATAGCACTTCTATGAACATGGGTGTAAAAATACCTCGTGGAGAACTCTGCTTTCAATTCTTTTGGGTATATATTCAGAAATGGGATTCCTGGATCATATACTCATTCTATTTTTAATTTTTTGAGAAGCCACTATACTGTTTTCCAAGTTGTTGCACCATTTTACAATCCCATGAACAATGCACAACTGTTCTAATTTCTCCGCATCCTCACTAACACGTGTCATTTTATTTACTTATTTTGTTAGCAGCCATCTGAACAAGAGTGAGGTGATTTCTCCTTGTGGTTTTGATTTGCATTTCCCTGATGATTAGTGATGGTGAGCATCTTTTCTTACGCTTGTTGGCCAACAAGTTTTTCTTCATTGTACAACAGATACCATTACATTGGCGTAATTACACATTCTACAATATTTCCTTTAAAACTAAACTGAAACAAACCCTAAATCTAACTCCAACTTGTCAGGATTACTAGTTTACTCCCCCCAGCACCTGCAGACTGATTATAAATTTCCAGATAATTGCTTCCAAATTTTCTCCTTTTCCTTCAAGTTGAGTGCCCCCCTCACATCAGCAGTCATTTCTTTCTCATGACTCCTTAAGTCTTCATTTTGCTCAGGCTAAAGTTTCAACCATGGACTGAAATGATACTGTGTTTTTCCTGAGTGTTTGATCACTTAATCCCCAAGTAGCAGTAGGAGTAGACACCCAGGAGCTGAGGGAAAAGACCTCCATGGACCAAGCTCTGGGGTCTAGAGTCTATTGCTATATGGCTTGGGACAAAAAACATCTTGCCAGTCTCAACTGTTGTATAATTAACAAGAGAATAATAACAAATGCCCTACATACATTGTAAATCTCTTTAAATCAATGATAATACATATGAAAGGCTTTCAAAAACTTGTAAAAATCCCTCATGATTATATGGTACTTTATAATTTATGAAGAATTTTCCACTTGCAGACTTCTCATGTAATTTTTACAATGTTTTGAGGTGGGCAGAATGAGATACTATATTTACAAAGTGTCTGTGCATATGTTATACCAGTACCTATATCTCCATTTTATGTATTAAAAAAGACCTTTAAAATTACGACTTTTCCTAGATTTCATAGTTCATAAAAGAGCCAATACCATCACACAAGTGTTTTGATTTCTTGTCTTGTGTCCCACCATTCCCTGTCTTCTTGTTATTATTTTTTAGCTTCTATGGTTGTTATTAGAGAAGAGCACTGGTGGGACCACATGAAATATAAAACTTAGTTTCATCCTACTGAAATAAATCTATATTTAAAATGTGCATTAAAATAATCAATACTATCTAAATTATTTTTGTCTCTTCTCCATTTGTCTTCTTATGAACTTTTTATTAAGCCATGGGGCTGTGGTTGGCAGAATAATGGTCCCCAAAAGATGTCAATACCCTAGTCCCTGGCACCTGTGAACATGCTGCTATATACGACAGAAGGGACTTTCAGATGTAATTCAAGTTAATGACCTTGAGATAGGGAGAGCACCCTGGATTATTTGGGTGGACTCAATGTCATCACGAGGGTCCTTAAAAGCAAAAGAAGGAGGAAGAAGACAGAGTGAAAGGGAGATGTGACCATATGAGAATGGTGAGAGAAAACCAATGTTTCTGGCTTTGAAGACAGAAGAAAGGGACCATGAGCCGAGGAGTGTCGGTGGCTTCCAGAAACTGGAAAACACAAGGAAAGGGCCTCTCCTCCAGAGCCTCCAGAAGGCAACACAGCCCAACCAACTCACTGATTTCAGCCCAGGAGATCCTCATGACACTTCTAGCCTACAGAACTGTGAGGCTACCTTTTTGCTAGTTTGGGTCTCCAAATTTGTAGTAATTTGGTACAATAGAAAAAGAAAACTGGTAGAAGGACCATTCACATAAATATCATTACAGAGAGAAATTACTTATTATGGCGTTATCCTCAAATCTTACTCCTAAACCAAATGGTTTTTTGGTTTTATAGGGCTATTGTACTAATTCCTACAATTCGTTAATTCTTTTTTCCTGTTAACCTCCCTCGGGAATCTGAAAAAAATAAAAAGAAGAGTATGTGATTCAGGGCACACATCCTAAGAGCACCACCTATCAGATGCAGTGCTAAGTCCTTTTTAATAAAGGAAGGCTTGCTGAATGAAATGTTTTACAATTACAAGGAGCTAAATTGAAATGCTCTCGGAAAGACACTCAGGAGAGTGGGCACCGCTAGATTAGGAGAAGCAGCTTCTGCTAATCATAACTTCTAGCAAATGTTTACACACCAATAATGGAAAATATCCTCTTCCAGATTTCAGACTTGTTACTGTGGATGTTGCTTGCTAACACTGACTGTTTTTCCTAGCTGCTTATAGAAACTCCAGGCTGCCACCCATCTGCTCTCTCATCAGTAGTTTTGGGCCAGCAACTATAATACTTCAGACATTTCTCCCATTTCAGATGTCTTACTCTGCATATAACTGTACTTGATGAATGGATGCACACAGCTTCAATGTAAGTAGAAACACTCATCTACAATTTGCCTTTTCTTGGTAACAATATGAGAGAAAGATATGGTATCTGAATCATTTTTGCTCAATGTAGCCATTCTAAAATGTATATGTATTTCAAAACATCATGTTGTACTTGATAAATATATATGGATAAATTAGAAAAAATACGTTATCAAACCTGATTTCTCATTCTTCTTTTTTGTAACACTCATCACACCAAAGTCTTCTTATTTCTGCAACATTTTGAGGTTGGCTTTTATCATTCAGCAGAAAGCCCTAGAAATCCACCTGAATCATTGTAAATATGGATAGTTTATTTCTTTTGTATCCCAGTTGTTTGTCTACTCACCGGCTGAAGAATTTTTGAGTGGTTTTCAGTTTTTCACTAAAGCAGCTAAGAATATTTGTGTACATGTTTCTGTGTGATCATGTTTTTGTTTCTCTAGCATGTATACCAGGGAAAGCTGGTTGCATCATAAGTCTGTTTTTAGCTTTGTAGGAAACTTCCAAAATGCTTTCCAAAATGGCTCTACCATTTTGCATTTCCATGGGCAATGTGTGAGAAATCCGGTTGCTTTGCATCCTCGTCAGCACATGGTAATGGCAGTATTTTTACCAGGTATGCAATGATGTCTCACTGTAGCTGTAATTTGCGTTTCCCTAGCGGCTAATGATCGTGAACATCTTTTTATGTGCCTATTCGCCATCCATGGACCCTTTTTCTGGAGGTGTCTGTTAAAATGTTTTACTATTTTCTTACTGTTGAGGTCAGAAAATTATGCATATATGCTGGATAAAGGTTTTTTCTTAGACATGTAATTTGAAAATATTTCTCCCAGTTAATGGCTGCCTTTTTATCCTTTTACCAGGCTCTTGCATAAAGCGAAAGTTTTTAAGTTTGATGAAGTCCATAGTAGCAATTTTTTTTTTCTTTTAGTGCTTTTGGTGTCATGTCTGAGAACACTCTGTCTCGCCTAGCACAGGAAGATTTTTTTTCCTGTGTTTTCTCCCAGAAATTTTAACTTTCCATTTTACGTGTAGATCTACGATCCATTTTGAGTTAATTGTTACATAAGGTGAGAAGTTTACGTAGCTTCTTTTTACGTAGTTTACGTAAGTTCTTTGTTTGCCTGTGATGTCTAATTTTTCTAATACCTTTTGTTAACAAGACTAATCTTCCTCTACTAAATTGCTCTGCACTTTTATAAACAAAAATTCTGTCAGCTGCACTTCGTGGCTCTATGTCTGGGTTCTTCCTCGTGTCCCATCACTGTACCTGTCTGTCCCTTGGCCCAACCCACATGGTGAGGTGCTATCCAGAGCTCCTCCCTCCCCACCATCTTCCTGGCTGGGGATCCTCTTCCCTCATTTTGGTCCTCTGGCCAGAAACTGGGCATTCAGTTACTCTGCTCTGCCGTGCACTTCCTGCAACAGTGGCTGCTCTGAGCAGAGGATAAAGAAGCAGGGTGGGGGAAAAGCAGATATTTTTCTCACCCTCTTACCAGAAAGGTAGATTCCCACTCCCAGAGCTTTGGGCTCCATCGCTGCCACCTCTGGCAGCTGCAGGTGCCACTGCCTGGAGGCGGGCACTAGAGGACAGAAGAGAGAACTTGGGAAAACGGGGGGTTTCCCCATTAGCTCTGAGCTTCAGGAGTTCACTTTCCCAGTCGTGGAGCCAGAGCTGGAAGGGTGGGCCTGGTGCCCACGTTCCGTTTCCCTGCTGCCTCAGTCCAAGCCAGAGGTTCTGAAGAGGAAAGGAAAGCTCCTGTCTGCTTTGATGGTACTTCAGATGCTTGTCCTCTTCCCCAATTTGTCAACTTCCACTTAGTTTTCAGAGCCCTCAAATCTCTGTGCCATTGCTTTCCATGCAGGGGTAGGGCTGTGTTCACAGGAGAGAGGATGGAGTGTGCTGAACCACTCGCTTTATTGCCATTTCTGTCATCTACCTTTCACAGTCAATTTTTTTTTTTAGTCCTTCCACTAACTGAAGCAATAAAAATTTAAAAAGTGAATGTGAGTAATGTGACTTAATTAAAAAATCATAGATTTTTAGGGCTGGAGAGGAACTAAAAAGAGTTATAATCAACCCTTTCGGCCACCAAGGTGAGATTAAATGACTTTCCCCAAGTCACTCTTAGCTCTGTGATCTTCCTACTAGGTCATGTCCTTTCAGAGAGAAGCTAGAAGACATACCATTCACGTCTCCTCTTTCACTACACCTATTAGACATTTTTTTTTTTTTTTTTTTTTTGGAAAACCAAAGGCTTTCACATATCTTGGCTGAGTTATACTCATAAAATCTACCTATTTTTGCTGAATTTATTCTTGAATGTGTATAGAGTTTCATATGGAAACATTAATAATATCAAAATTGCAAATAATCTCCATACTCTGACATTGTTTTTAGTTAATTCTGCTGCTGGTTTGAACAGGCTTTTTGAAAAGAATGTTTAAACATTATATTTAAAACATTTTGAAGTCTGGGTGAAAAGTGTTTTAAATGAGAATCACAGACTTCCCTCCCTTTCACCTCATCAGACTTTGTCTTAAAGCAATATTTCCTACAAAGAGTCAAACCAGAAGAAAAGTATTCCTTTATGAAAGGGAATGTACCAAATGCCTAGATCTCCTCTTCCTCTATCTATGATGAATTTTTACCCTTTGGTTCCAGATCCATCCATTGAGACATACACACACTGGAAACTTGGTATAATAATATGAATAATTCATGTCAGGCATAATAACAAGGAAAGCAAATAGCAAATGTACCTCTATTGTTAGGAGTGGAGATGTATATTCAAAATTGTCTGTGCTGAATAAGGTCTTAATAATCCAAGAAAAGGTATCGGAATCCTGGGGAGGATGTAAATAAAGTGGTACAAAAAAAGTGACCTTTTAAATTCGATCATTTAGGCAGAATGTATGGAATAAATGGGGATTGACTGAGCAGAACTGGCATATGATGCCTTGGTTATAGCAATGAAAATTGGGCCTGAACCAAAAAAGAACATCGAAGGAAGAAATCACAGGACACAATAATAAATGGAATGTAAGTCATGAAGGAAGACAATCACAAGAATATATCATGAATCTGATGTTGTTGCTCAGGGAGTTGAAACAACTATAGATTTACCAAAAAAAAAAGAGAGAGAGAGAGAGAAATTTGGAAGGTGAGATAGATACAGGATGAAAAAAACCAATGAATTCAGTTTGGAATGTGCTAAGTTTGAAATCTCAAAGGGCATATTCCATGGCAAAAGAAATATTGTGAAGAGGTCCAGAGGAGAAGGTAGGATGCAAAAGGATCTTCATAGAAAAGTCATTTACATGAAGAAAGTAGATGAATTCACAGGCCAAGGACAGACCCTGTAAGATTCCTGTTGGATAAGGTTCACCCTGACAAGGATTTACCAAAAAGGGGATGGAAGTCTACTCAGAGGCAAAGCAAGAAGGCTCAGATAGCCAGGTGGGGCGTGCTTCAAAGGGATAGGGATGATCAACCAAAAGACTTGGAGAAAGTGGAAAATGAAGGAAAATCTTTGACTAGCAGGGTATTGGCAGTATTTGGAGATTCTTGGGGAAAACGGCCAGTGTTTTGGGAAAATCCCAGGACAGTGTAGAAAAACCACTCTCCAAACTGAAATGGTGCTGAGAGATCAAAGAAATGACCCAGACCAAGGGTGGGGATCTTGCGGCCTTAAGACCACACGTGGCCTTCTAGGTTCTTAAGTGTGGCCTTTTCATTGAATTCAAATTTTACAGAGCAATCCTTTTATTTTTATTAATACATTTTTGTTCATCTTTTATATTTTTATTTTTTAAATGAGCATATTTAAAATACCAAAGAATAAAATAAGTTTCAATGAAATAACCCTCCCAATTGACTGGCACAGTTAGAACATTGGGAAGCCGTAAGGGCAAAATTGACAGCTGCTATGCTCATGATTTAGTTCTAACTTCCCCCGCCTGACTGGCACCACTGCTGCACGAGGCTGGTTGGTGAGAGAGTCTATGGGGGTCGAGTAAGATAGTCTGTTAGCTTTTGACAATGGTGCACTGTGTTTCTGTTTGAAGTGGAATTTGTGAATAATTGCACAGCTTTACAGTGTTTTTTAATTTTGTCTGCTTAACAGCCCATCATGTCAAGAAAGACCAACAAAACTCTAAAGGAAGAAAACGGATTTTTAATAAGGATTGGGAATTGCAATATTATCTTGTTTCTGCTAAAGATAAGAAGATGTCATTGCTTTGTGATACTATAATATCAACATTATACATATTCAATGCTCATCAGCTTTATAACACTCATAAGAACCATAAATATTGCAAATTAGAGGGAGAGGCATGAAAGGTTGTATTGCAGAAATTAAAAGATGAAAAGCAAAATTCAAGGATAATTCTTTCAAGCAGCAATAAGACCTGGAAATAATGCCACTGAAGTAACTTAGTAAGTAGCTTATATACTCAGGAAAACAGGGAAGCCATGCAGTGATGTAGAAATTGTGAAAGAATGTGTTGTCTAAATTGTAGGATGCTTAGACCCCTATAATGTTTCAAAATTCAAACAACTGCCTCTTTCAAGAACCATAACTGATCGGCAGCAGGAATTAGCCTTCAACGTAACAGAACAACTTCAGGCAGTACTTCAAAAGGAGTATATAAAAATATGTATATATATATATTTATTACTCAATCACTTTGGATGAATCAGCTGAAACTACTGACTCAGCACAGGTTTTATACCTCATTCAGATCAAAACAGAAGATTTCCTTTGCTACTAAGAGTACTCACTTTGGGCACTCTTACAAACAACATGGAGAATAGATATCTTCAACAACTTGCAAGATAAATGTCATGAAGTTGGACTGGATTTAGTAAATTTAGTGAGTGTACATACAGACGGTGCACCTTCCATGACAGGAAAACATGAAGGGTTTATTGCACAGATTAAAAAAGTATTAACAGACCCAGATGCTCTCATTTATTTTCATTGTATCTTGCATCAGCAAAATCTCTGTGCTAAAGCTACTATTTTAAGTGACGCTTTGCAATAAGTTATAAGTATTTTTAACTTGATGCAAATGCAACACGGCATTATCAGTTTTGTAACATGCTAAAGTTGAATGATGAGGTATTCAGCGTGGATAGCTGTATCATTCTAAAGTGTGTTGGCTATCGCAGGGACAGGTGTTAGCCAAAATTTTATCTCTGTGAGAAGAGATTGTTAAATTTTATGAAGAACAGAATCGGCAATGTAAATTATTGAAAGAAGATTTCTATAGGAATGCAGCATTTCTGGGTGATATCATGTCAAATCAAAACAACTTGGATATTTCTTTGCAAGGTAAAACTAAGTCTAGATATGATATGTGGTGAAAAATTCGAGCATTTCAAAAAAAAAAGCTATCTTTTTTCAAAGCCCTCTTCTTCAAAAGGAAATTTTGGGTGAACATTTTTCCCAGTTAGCAAAGGTCATTGATGAGCAGGATGATATATGTGAATCATTTGAAGAATACACAGCTGTTATAGACCTATTAATTAGAGAATTCAGTGAAAGTTCCATTGCCTTTGTGAATCATGACATCACACTCAAATTAGCGTTACAGCCTCACCTAGTTGATATCACCAAGGCACCTAAGGAATTACAGATGGAATTGATTGAACTCTCAGTAGATGACATTTTAAAGTCATTGTTTGATGCTAAGAAAGATCCAATTGAAATATGAAAAAATGCAATAGAATACCCACACCTTCAGCAACATGCCCAAAAAGTGCTTTCTTGCATTTCTACCACTTATTGGTGCGAATCTGCATTCTACTACCTAACTCAATTCAAGACACCCTTTAAGGTCACAAATGACTGATGCCCTTCTAGAGGATCAGCTGAAACTGTGGACCTTCATGCTGCAACCAAATATTCCAATGCTTTCCAACAAACGGCAGACACAACAGAGTTATTAAAAAGTTAGTTAACTTTAAAAAATAGTTTTCATTTTTTGAAATTATTAAGTACATAGTAATCAGATTTTTACAAAATAATGTATATTTTTAAGTATGTCTACTTGAAGTTTCTTAAATGTGGCCTTATTTGATTACAGCTAAATTAATGTGGCCTTCCAACATGAAAAGGTTCCTCTCTCCTGACCCAGACTGATCCAGTCTGGCAAGTTAGGTGAGTTTATTAGTGGTTACTTACACATGGCTCTCATTCCTAGTCAAGATAGGAATCCTCAGGGCATTCACCCCTGGTGGTGGCAGGAATTCTTCAGAGAGTAAGAACTGCACTGCCTGCCTGTTTGTGGAGCCTTAAATTTTTTCCCGGCAAGTGAGGCAGAGCTCTCTCTCTCTGTGTCATTGTATATTTACATACAATACAGGTTAAACATGTACAGTATTCCCCAGGAGATGGGGACTTCAGTATGACAATGAACTAAAAGGGTGTGATAAGACAAGTAAGGCAGATTAAAACAGTTTAAACTAGTTTGAAGACTTATGATTTTTATGCAAAAAGAGCTACTTAAGAATACCCTTTGCGCTTTGTATTTCTTTTAGCTTCCTTGTTTTGATCTATATCTCCACATTCAAAAGAAATCTGCATGAGTTCCTTCAACATTAAAAGCCAATGGTGGAGAAATTGTATTCTTCCCTCAGCCAGATTTCAGAAGGAAGAACAGCGATGAAAGACAAAGGATGCAATGCACAGAGCAAAGCTCCAAGAGGATGACAGTGGAGTAAAGGGGACTGGATGGTGCTTGAAGAACTGAACATGGTAGAAGACAGAAGGAAAGGAAGAACGAACAGAAGATTAAAATTATATTCACATTCAAAATATCAAGAAGCTTTCTTAGACTTGCCCACAGCTGGAGGGAGCTACCTTGGTTGAGATTTTATACAAATATATCCACATATACTATCTATCCTACTTAAATAATAGCATTCTAAAGATAATATATCCTGTTTTCTCAAAAGTCTCATACCACTGGTGAAATTTCAGATTTGTGAAGGAAGTTTATTGTACCTTCAGAACGATGCAGGGAGAGGAATATTTTGGGGCTCACAGAGCATTTCGGTGCTTCTGAAATTCCTCTACGGAGCTCTTTGTTCAAGTGATCCTAACCCAGAAGCAAAAGAAAGATAATTTTCCTGAATATGTTCGGAAGGGATTCAGCAGCATTGGAAAGGCAGAGAATAGCTTATAAAACATCGACAAGCCTTAAAATTGGACTAAAAGGAAATTTCAGACCAGTCTGTTCATAATTTGGGGAGAAATACAATAACAAAGATTTCCTGGGTCACATATCATCAAAAAATAATTGATCCGGAATAAGTACTGTTCTTAATTCTTCTAGAGAGTCAAGCTTAGAAATTTTGGTCTGGTATAAGTTGAAAGTTAATTGTCTAAAGTTAATTTCTAACATGTTAGAAATACATGAAATTTGACATAGAGGCCACATACAAGTCACACTTAAGAAGGATCAAGGTAAAGCATCACTGCAAGTTTTTGGTAAATTTGAAAAATAATAACAAATATAAAAGTTAAATAAAGATTTTGTTTGAATTTTAAGACATACTTTCCAAAGATCCATTAGTGACTTTCACAAGTGCAGATCGAAAATGGATCAATTTATGTGAGAAGTATGACAGAAAACAATTTCTCCTTTTGCTCTTCTTTTCTCCAGTATGTTTACAGGTGTGTTTATGTTTTCCACGAAGAGTTGTTAAAGCCAATAAGCTTCCTACTGACGTCCCGCGTTAGACAGGAAGACCATTGTATTGCTCATTGATTTCACCAGTGTTAATTTACTCCTAGAAACTAAAACCAATAGATGTAACTAAAATGTATGTACACACACAATATGTTAAGGGTCAAGTAATTACCTTTTTACCTATGTTTTTCAGAACAAAGAAGAAAAGAAAGGTGTGCTAATGTACTAGAAACCATTCTTTATTAGAAAAGCAGAGAAATAATTCTCAACCCGAATATTTCCAAGAAGTGCATTGCTGAAAATTAGTAAGGTGGTTCTACAAAATTTTCTCGTCCTATTTTTGAGGACACATGGAAAGCATTTTCCACAACTTTTTGATATTTGTAACAAATGGAACATGCTGCATAGCATCAAATTTACTAGAGAGCTTAAAATGTAATAGTCAAATCTCTAGCATAGGTTAGTTTGAAATGAACAGTTCTCTTAAGACCTTTTGAAATTTGTCCTTCTCATGAATCTGAACTCCTGAATGTTCTGAGTGAAGCATAAATGTAAACAAACACTTTTCAAAATGCTATTTCAATAGGTTCCAGAATAGTTCCAATGCTCAGAAATCATCCCGTAGCAGCCGGCTGTGTTCTGGGTAATTGGATGCTCTTACTTTGTAAGATTCCTAGATTGAGTCTGAGTTATGTCAGCTACCAGCTGGCATTGATTTTATGGCTGTCTTGGTCACAAACCAAGAACATACATCTTAAGTTGCCAATAGTGTAAAAAACCAGATAACCAAATTTTAAAATGGGTGGTTTCCTTACATTAATTCATATTGATTTCATCCTTCCCACTGCTGATAAGTATTATTTTGGAGTAGAATATACTAGTCTCCCCTTATCTGCAGAGGATATGTTCCAAGACACCCAGTGGATGCCTGAAACCAAGAATAGTACCAAACCCCATACATACTGTTTTTCCTATGCATGCGTACCTATGATAACGTTTATAAATTAGGCACAGTAAGAGACTAACAATAATGACTAATAAATAGAACAATTATAACAATAAGCTGTAACCAAAGATATGTGAAGATGGCCTCTCTTTCTCTCTCAAAATATCTTATTGTACTATACTCACCCATTTTCAGCCTGTGGTTGACCTCGAGTAACAGAAAATGCAGAAAGTGAAGCTTCGGATAAGGTCAGGGGGACTACTGTAGTAAAATGGAAATTCTATAAACATGTTTAGTTGAAAATATCCTAAAGATATACATAATTCAATGAAAGACATAAATATATATCTCAGAAATTCAGATTTTAGGTTTGAGTTTCCTCTGACAATTTGACTAACTTCGTTTTCCTAATATATTCAAGATTATGCCTTGAGCTATATATATATATGTGACTCGTGGAAAAGTCATAAAACTAATATAAACATTTGAAACATTTTCTTTTTGCTCACTTTGAAAAGATTTTCAGTTTGCTTCCAAATGAATAACAAACCTGAAAGGCCAACTGACTCAAGGCAGGTACATCACTACTTTGCAGTGTAATTTGTTCAAGCAGGTGAAAAGTACGCAAGAATCCAAATGTTCTTTGCACAAGTAGCTTCAATTTTCATCAGCAAAGACCCAATTTATGTCAGAGGGTAAAACTTGCCTGATTAGATCTGTTCAACAAAGCTGTTAAACAACTTTCGATGTTCTTGCTCTCTCACATTTAGGACACTAAACTTTTGCAGAGACAGACTGTTTGAAACCTTCCCAATTATTTCCATTACTATCTAAGAAGGATTACTGAGGTTCAGCCTCTATTGTAATTCTCAAAGTTCTCAGTGCAAACTGCATGGCAATCTAAAATGCCTTTCTTTGTCTTTATGACCTGATTATTATTTAGCATCTCTCCAGCAGTGAACTTTAAGATCATGCAAATGTGTTCTTTGGAAAAGTTACTGTGGAAGTGAATAATTTGTTTTGTAGCAAGCCAGCTCAAATTTATCATCAGTCATGAAAACTTTTTATCGATGCTCTTCTACAAAGCAGCCATATTATTATACTGGTTCCATTTTAGTTCTGACAGAAAGCTGATCAGGAATGCTACTATTAAGCTACGAATGCCTGTTTTAAAAAATGTGTTCTCTTATGTTTTTTTATGCTGTATTGTATTATTAATTCATGTAATATTTCCTGTGGTTTTAGTATCTTCTATGTCATAATCAAAACTGAACTAACTCTGCAAATGTAAAGTATATGGCATATATCTAAAGTTCAGAATCAGAATAAACCTACAACTTCATTTGCATAAACATGTACAAATTTAACTGGGCAGAAGTAACCTACATTCACTAAGTGCAATGTCCACAATGCTGATGGCAATTGTATTTGCTAAGGTTTTCACAGTTCCGAACACAGTGAGGTAAAATGTAACCATAGACATTATTATTAATCCAGTATTTATTGAACACATATTTGGCAGATCCTAAGGTGTATTAATGAACAAGTCATTGTGTACTCATGAGAAAAGCTCAGAGCCAAGTGAGTACAAAGATAAACAAATAACTTCAATTTGAGAGGTCAACTGTAAGGTAGGGAAATTCATTCTGTATGTTAGTGGTACACTGTACACAGCCTGTGTTTTTCAGGGAATGTATTAAAGGTTAAGTGAAAGAGAGGCCATCCCAGGCGAGGGGCTCTTGGCTTAGGATGGCTGTAAGATAGATTTAATGTCATATTACATAAAACCTAGCGTGGAGTTGGTGCTGATGTTGAGATCTATAACCGGAGGAGAGTGATAGGATCACATTTCAGTTTAGAAAGATCATCCTGGCCAATGTAGAAAGAACGTTTTAGAGAGAAGTAATAATGGAATCAAAGAGACCAGTTTAGGTAAGAATGATAATTGCCTTAGACTGCGGCAATGACTGAACAGGAAAAAAATACATGAAATTCATTTATATCTCAACTTATTCTATTATGGGGATTATTTTCTAAAAAAGAGATCACAGATGTTATTTAAAAAATATCCTGTGATTCTAAGAAGCCCTTTACTTATGGGTCTAATTGTATAATTTGTAACAATATTGCATTTATCTCTTAATCACACATTCTCTGCATATCATCTCAAGTTCCTAGGTTGTCTGATCAATAAAACATTTATCCTTATCTCCCAAAATGTGACTAAATTCTATCTCTAATCAAAGTCACATAATTTTCCATTCTTGGGCAAATGTTCGCATTTTTTGGCACTTGAAAGATAAGACAAAGGCTAAGTAAGGTATTTGATTTTTCTGATGTTAAAAATGATAAAGCAGGAGAAGAAAACGGAGACCAAGAAAATGCCACGGTGTATAGTGAAAACAGAGACATTGCCTGAAAAATGGGTTGTTGTTTAAGGGAAATACAGGTATAAGGGGCAGTCAGGAGAAATTCAAGGAGGGAGGAAGAGAGGTGGATGCATAAAAGTCTAAGCTATCGTAATGATAGCAATAGTTAAGACAGTATATACATATATGCGATGAATTATTATTCCAGATAATATAACCCAGTGGGAAATTTATTGTTAGGAAAGAGAAAACGAGGTTCTAATACTGATTTTAGTGCTTCAGGCAAAATGCATAATCTCTTTGGACCTCAATTTCCATATCTGTAAAATACTAAAACACACCCTACTATGTATCTAACGTGGAAATGTCTAAAATGAAATAATAATTTTGAAAGCGGTTTTGAAAAAAAAAGGGCAAGAGTTTTTTTAATGATTCATTTTAAAGAGTGGCCTTTTTTTAGGAGTCAAAGAAAGGCAAAGGGAACAAAATTCATTCCAACTAAATGAAAAAAAAAACAAAAGACTTTACTGGAATGGTAGGCTTTTAAGATTACAAAAAAAACCCCGAATTTTATATGAATATAGTACCCAAACCTGTGAAACTTCAGTACAGCACAGGAATTCATAAATTTATACATGCTAAGGATTCGTAGTCAAAATAACCCCCTTAATATTTTGTACGCATTCCAGGACACATATGTTTCACACATGCTCCCTGTTTTTCGAACAAGGTCAATGTTTTTATTATATACATTTAAATTGTTATTGTAACTGTTTTCTGGTCTGTCAATAAAATTTAACCTCACACATTGATACATTCTTGCAATTACATTGTAATTCTCATGTAGTAATTCTAGCCTTTTTGAATATACAAATCATCTAAATTTATTATATCATTGCTATAACACCTCATACACATCTTGAGACCATTTGGGCCATAAAGGTTTAATATTTACAGAGCCAAATGTAAATAATTCTGAATCATTTATCCAAATGGAGAACTCAGATAACTTGCAAAGTTTAAGTATGCAAATACTCAAAAACATATATTTTTTAAACTATAGCCTCCTGCTACCGAATGGCGTCAGAAGCAAGGTTTACAGTGTGGTGCTGTACTTCCTGTTTTTCCTGTTGCTAAGATGTTAATTTAAAGTGAAATGATAAAAACTTAGTGAGAACCACAGGTGATACACAAAGCGCCGGTGTAATTCAGTAACTGGGAAATGTGCCCTTGGAACCACATTAGTTGCTGTAGCACGTGCTGTGTGACATCAGTTATGGTTTCCCCTCCTTGTTGCCGGGTCAGACAAGGAGCTGGCAGGCCAGAAGTTGGAGGCAGCCAGGCCAAACACATGTCATCAGTTCGGATCAATTTAAAGAGGGAGGAAAACTTTCCAGAGCTTCACCAACGCTCTCCACACTGGCTACAACTGGTCCCTCTGTCGCACGGCCTGAGACTACCCAACACGACATTCACGTAGGCTGTTTAGTGTGAGTATTCCTAGGAAGCTTCAACAAGATGTGTTAGTCCCTCCTACTTCAAGAAAGCTTCTTTCTCAGCTGTGATTTGTCAAGACAAAAGAAATGGGTTTTTAGTGGAAAGCAGAGATGAATTTGGAGCACTGGGGCCCTTTCGGAGAAGGGGGCTGGTAGGTTTTCATCGTCAATGGGTAACAGGTGCTGGGGAAGAATGGAAAAGCCGAGACCAGGGAGTAAACGGCAACCAACAAACATGGGAAAGAGCAGAGGAGTCTAACAATGATTTTCACCGTCTAATTTTGCCCAGAGTCGATCCCACTATCATCTGTGTAGAGAACTACAGCAATGTTCCTAATTTGTAAGACCAGCAATCCCTCTGTGCAGCGCCACAATCTCATCTGTCCCATAGCCTGAAAGCTGGAAAAGTCCAGGAATCCACTCCATTTAGGGGAGGCGCTTTAGTGGCACATCAGATATGCAATGGCTTCTAACGCCGGAACCTAGTAGTGGTTCTGGAACACTTTTCTCCTTTGTTCCAAATCTGTCCAGTTACCCAGCTTTACCAATACTGTTACCAGAATATACCCAAGGAATGAAATCAGCATCCACCCTCCACCAGGAAGGTGAATCCACCAATCCACCAATACGGAGGATAATGAAATGTTTTAATAAGCTCTTGGGGTTTTTCGTATGTTGGATTTCTATCAAGAATTATGTTTTCACCATATATCCTCACAGGACAAGTTAATTGCCTTTTCAACATTTTTTACAATCTTCTGCATGACAAAAGATACTGTAAACAAAGCTAATGACAAGCAACAGATAGAGAAAACATTCGGCATGTGTATGTGTGTGTGTGTAATACAATAAACAAGGAAATGACAAAACATTGAATAAGGAAAAATGAATAAATATACAAATAGCAAAATCACAGAGAAACCTGTCCAATAAGACTCAAACTTATGAAAATTTTTTTTGAAAATATCCTCAGTCTCACTAATAACAGAGGACTGCATGTTTGATATTTTTATTATTAAAAATTGTATTTTTATAATATTATTGTTTGATAATTTCAAGAACAAGTGAGAATATGGAGAAATGGGTACTCCTAAGCTGCACATAAAAATGAGAATTGGTACAACTTCTTTAGCAGGAAATTGATTACATTTAGAAGAATGAAATATGCTTACACAACCTGACCCAGGATTGCGTTTGGCAGGGTGCGTGCCGGAGAACAGTGCACCGCATCTCAAACAGGCAAATGCAGAGTGCTCACATGACTATCTGTAGGAGCGTGGGAGATGTATTTTGGTTAAATATGCTATGGAAGACTATGTAGCATTTAGAAGGATGGGGTAGGTCTCTATGGACTGATATGAAGTCATAATGATTATAAAAATCAAGATGCAAAATATGACAATTTGATGTCATTTATGTAAAACACACATTCTTTTATACTTACATTTACATGTAAAACAATATCATGCATTTCTAGTTGTCCCTAAATATAAAAGAACAGCCATAAAAGAAATTCTAGAGGATACATGACAAGTTGTTAATTGGGTGGACAGGGATTAGAAATGATGAATAAAGATTATTTTAACTTTATCTATAAGGTGGTTTTTCATATGGTAGTTGTTTAAAGTTTTTTTTTGAAATATTAAACATTATTTCTAACTGATTTATACTTTTTCATAATGAAACAATTTTATTTTTTGTTTTTATTTTTAAATCACTTTTTACTATTCAAATACTGGATATGCAGACATTAAATAGTGAAGGAATGAACACTGAGCTGATAGCTAGGCTTGTTTGTTAGCTGAGTGACTGTCTCACAGAAGTCTAGCAGGATTCAGGTTTAAATAGGAAATTTTCCACAAAATTTAGGGTTGCTGAAAAAAGATGAAAAACGTGTTTATTGGTAAGGCCAAGTAATTAAAAATGTATTTATTAAGTAAGGCCAGGGATTAGTCTATATGTAAGACTGTGGGTGTGGGTGTGTGGTATATGAGTACTTGCTCCTAAGTTGCCGTTTATAAATTATAGAGTGTAAGTCAGATGTAGAGTGTGAACAAATTACTGTTAGTGAGATCTGCAATAATAGTAGCGACAGTGAGGAGTAGGAAGATATTGGATCTAATAAGATAATGCACTTGACACCAGGGAATTTCAGAGTCAAGAGCATATTTGATGCATACTTTTTGTGATAAAAAAAGGAGACAAATAAAAGTTCAGTGATTTGCTGGAGGTCACACTGATATTTAATGGAAGAACAAAAACCCAGGGCCACCTTGGAAACTAGGAAATGTTATACAAATATCAACTTCAACACTTTGGGGATATTTATCGATCTTTATAATTTAGAGGTAACAGGCACCGAGCATTAGACCATCAGATAATGTTAGTTCATCAGATTCTCAAAATGTTCATAAGTCAAACAAGTTAAACAACTGCTTTATCCTGAACAATAAAAAAATGAATATTGAGTCTATTATACATTCTTTTATTTTAGGATGTAAAATGGTTATCTAAAATTCTTAATTTTATAAACTAATTATTAATTATGAAAGTATCTTTCTGGTCTCCATTCAAATAGCCCTACTACTACATGTAGTTATCAAAATACATGTTCTTGGCAATATAAAAAACAGATTGTGATTTATAAAAAAGATCATTATCCCAGAGTCATCCAGAAAGGCATCTCCTCTTTGGCCAAATTACAGTTTTGTTTTGTTTTTTTTTTTTAAAAACTATACCTGAATATCCATATTCAAAGTCTAATTAAATTCTCAGGGATACTTACTACCTTTATGTTTTCTTTCTATTTCTCCCAGACCATCGTTTCTCGTCACTGGCTATCTACCTATTCTCTAGTCAATATTTTTACTTATTTCCAATGGTTTACTTACTTGTTCCCAAAGAAAGACCAGATTTAATTGGCAACTGAGCAAGGACAGTAGACTTGCTTAGAGTAGGGGCTGCCAGTCAAGCCTTTGGGGAGAGTTTAGAGGCCGTGTGCTTACAAAAAGCATGTGGCCAAGAGGCCTGTAAAATTACTTTATGACCATCATCTAAGAAAGTCCCTCCTGGGGAGGTTCCCCTGTACTAGCAGTTAACCCTCTTGATGTGGACCTGAGACAGCGTGACTTCAAACCAATGTTCCAGCACAGCATGGAATGATAAAGCAACGCTCTCTCGCAGGTCCAGTGTTTAACCCTGCAGTGTTGAACGCTGGCATCCTGGAACTGCAGGTGCCACCAACTACCTCCCCCACCCCTGCCCCCGTTCTCCTGCTTGCTCCACCACAGACCAAAAGCCCCACGGACAAATTCACATTCATAAGCAATGCCATTTGCAATTCTTCTTCAGTACTCCATATTTTTCTAATGTTTTTATTTTATTCCTTTTATTGTTTAAAATCTTACTTCTACATGTAATAATTAAAAACAGAAACCAAAACAAACATTTTACTGCATCTCCATACATCTCTGACATTTGGAATTTGCTTCCTTCCAAGCAATTAATTATATAAAAAGGCATTTGCAATCCTTGATTCAGATTTTCCTATATTGCTCCATGTAGACGAAATGTTTTAATTTTCTATTTTTTTCTACATTATTTCAGGGACATCAAGTGAAATTGAAATCTTGATTAAAATTACATCATTTAAGTAAATTATAGAGACTAATTACCTTTGGGGTAGAATTAGTCATTTTAAGTAGCTGCATACAATTGTTACAGACAGACTATTTAGATGGCTACGTCGGAATCTTAAAAATCTGATTATTTTATTCATATACAAATGTCATTCCTCTCTTTTGCTCTATGTCAAGACTTATTCTATTCTTCAACTTGCTTTAGAGATTTTCATTAAGTTCTTGACTTTTAAATAATTATTTCATTTTTACTAACATCTCCCAAGAGGTCTACCACTGCAAGAATATTTTGGAGTCTGTCCTGTAAAAGTCTTCCAAGGATAAGCATGACACTTCTAGGGACTTATGGCAAACTCAAGCCCCAAACAACCTCATATGGCATTTCACTAACTTAAATGTTTGAATGGGAATTGGGGACTCTGACCTCAGGACATAAATTGGCCACCACTTATGTCAACCTACAGGTCATTAAAATTGCTCTTATGCTTCCTCTGTGTTAACTTAACCCTAGTCAACCATGTATTTCAATCACAGAAAGACTGAACCTCAGAGCGAGGTGGCTGACTGTACACATATTACACACAGTTTACAAATTTTGAGAAGAGCTATTGTCCTCCCCCACCATTTTTTCTCTTGCCATTTTTTTCAGATTTATTAATGCTTCATTCTTTTTGTTAAGTATTTTTGTGGTCCAAAATTATTTTGTAATCCAAATACTATGACACAAATGAAAAACATAAAATGCAATGAATTTGTATATATATATATATATAATGTATTGTGTAAACATATATATATATATATAATATATATTCACACACACATATGCTGAAATAGGCTGCAAATGGATACAGAAATTAGAAGTGGGGTAGTAGAAAGTAAACTTTAAAACTTTGGAATTTTTCTGGAAGTGAGCCCTGAACTTACCAATAACCAAATTTTGGCAGAAAGAAGAGAAGTAGATTAAAGGCACATTTACTAGGACCTGGGGTTCCTCATTATGAAGGAGGGAGGAGTGAGAGAGAACTTTTAGAATTCACCATGCATGTTCCTTAAAGTTGAACCCAAAGATTAGTGCTGAACCCCCCAGCCCCAGTGACCCACAGCACAGGCTACTTGGGCGACTGGCGCAGCCTGGCTTTACACTAGAGCTCCAACCAGGTGGGAGTTAGGTAGACAATGCTCATCAGCTTGGCTCCAGTGCATTCAGAAAACGTGCATCTCTGGGCATCACATTGTGCAAAAGCTAGGTCACCAGCAGAAAGGGGACATCACCTCTGGACTCAGAGTATGGTTGCAGACTCAGTAACATCTGAGCCCATCCAGGCTGACTGCAATAGGATAACGAATTAACTTCCAGGAACTAAGTTCCTGGAAGGAACTAAGTCAGTAGATACAAAAATCTTTAGGAGTAAAACCTTAAAACTAGAGCAGAAGAGGTCTGGAGAGAAAAAAAAAAAGGCTTGGGAATTAAAAATGGACAGACATTGTTAATGATGAAGAAAAAAAACCAAATCCTATAATTTTTGGAAGTGAGCAATCTTTTCACTATAAACAATTTCTTACAATTGAGTCTAGATAACGTTTGGAACACACTTTAAACCACAAAACATGAAAATCCTATATTTAATTTGTTATTTATTTTTCTTGTGATTTCTTTATTGTTTGGTGTAAAAAAAATCTTACTTAATCTTTTCAGGTGGTTTGTAATTAAGTCACATTCAATGATATGTTTCATTCTATGAATGCATCCTACCTAAAAAAAAATCAAATGCTTAGATCAAATAAAAACTCCTGTAATTATTTTAAATTTTACTCTGCCAAATTCTAAAATGTATTCATATATTCACATAAAACTATTTTAACGGTCACTGTGGCCCAAACTTATTTTATTTATATAAATTTATTTTCTTATTTCATGTTAAGTTTATTCTAATTTTTCAGATGTTAATTTTTAAAGGTATTTACATATGCCAAAGGTAGCATTTCATTCCTTTGTATAAATGTTTGAAACCCATTTCCAGGCACTGAAACAACCCTGTAAAATTTGAACACATAGAATATTCTTTGTGCTTTCGAAACTTGGCATTATGTATGACCCTTTTTAGCTGAATATTTTTCAACCAGTAAGCCTGTCATGCATCACGCATGTGCTGGAACCCCTCATGGATAAAATCATGATGCTCTCATCTTCCTGGCAGTTTCCCTTCTCTCCTGAGGGATCCTCTGATGGGGTCACTCCTCTTTTGTGCCCTATGTGGTTTTTTTTCCATTTCTTCCGTGAGATGCGCATGATATTCTTACACTGCCGGATTTTTTTTTTTAAATATGATTTGGAGTTTGCCTTACTGTAAGAGTTTTGATTATAAAAGCTGCCTTTGTTCAACAATTCTTAACAGATTTATTGAGGTTTAATTGACATATAAGCTACGCTTGTTAAAGTGTACAATTTGTTAAGTTTTGACATATGTGTTTGTAATGGGTTGAACTTTGTCCCCTAAAAAGATACGTTGAAGTCCTAACCTTTGGTTCTTATTTGAGAATAAGACCTTTATTTGGGAATAGATCATTGTGGATGCAATAAGATGAGGTCGTAGTGGAGCAGGGTGGGCATGTAATCCAATGTGGCCATATAGTTATAAGACGACGACATTTGGGAATAGACACAGACACATAGAAAAGAAGGCCAAGTGAGGATGGAGTCAGAGGTTGGAGTGATGCTGCCATGAGCCAAAGAACACCTGCAGCTAGCAGGAGCTAGACAAGGCAAGAAAGGATCCTCCCCGGAGGCCTCAGATATAGCATAGCTTTCCAACACCTTGATTTGGGACTTCTAGCCTCCAGAATTATAAGGCAATGCGTATCTATTGTTTTAAGCCAATCAATTTGTCGTACTTTGCTAGCAAAGCCCTAGGAAACTAATATATTTATAATTGGAACCATCTGACAATAAAAATAGCAAACATATCCATCGCCTGAGGAAGTTTCTTGATGCCTCTCCTATGAACAACAACTCCTTCGTGTTTCTGAATATTAATAGTATTCCATTGTGTGGATATATCACAATTTGTATACACCTTCACTTATCGTTGGACATTTAAATTGTTTCCAGTTTTTGGCTATCACAGTTGTATCTGCTATACATACACATATGCATATACAAATATTTGTGTGGAGATACGCTTGTTCATTTCTCTTGGTAAATACCTAACTGTGGAATAGCTGAGGCGCACAGTAGGAATATGTTTAATACTTAAAAAAAACTTTCAAACTTTTTTCTAAAGTGAATGTACTATTTTACAGTCCTATTAGTAGCATTTGGGAGTTCCAGTTCCTCTGCATCCTTCTCAGCACTTTGTATGATCAGTCTTTGTAATTTTTTCCTTTCTAGTAGGTATGTAGTGGTATCTCATTATGGTTTTGATTTACATTTTCCTAATGACTAATGATATTGAACAACATTTCATGTGCTTATTTGTGATCCTATATCTTCTTTGGTATAGTGTATTCAAACCATTTGTTCATTTTCTAATCGGTAAGTTGTGTTTAATCTTACTGATTTTTGAAGGTTCTTTATCTTGGATACAATGTCTTTATTAGATATGTGATTCCTAAATTTTTTTCATAGTCTGTGGTTCATCTTTTTTTTCTTTTAAAAATGTTTTTGAAGAGCTGATGTTTCTGATTTTAATGAAATGCCTCATCATTTTTTTCTTTTGTGTATTGCATTTTTCTATTAGGTAAACTTTTCCAACCCTATGTCACAATTTTTATTTTATGATTTATTCTATTAAATAGAAGTTTGATAGTTTTAGGCTTTACCTTTGGGTCCATAGTCCTTTTTGAGTTAACTTTTATATGTTATGTAGGGTATGAAATGTTCTTTTTGGTTTGTTTGCTTTTGTTTTTACACATGGATATCCAATTGGTGTAGTACTAGTTGTTTAAAATACTGGTTTTCTTCAATAAATTGCCTTTGTACATTTGTAAAAGATCAATTGGTCATATATGTGTAGGTCAATTTCTAGACCTTCTCTTCTATTTCATTGATATATGTGTCCATCTCGATACAAATATCACACTGTCTTGATTACTGTATCTTTATAATAATTCTCAATTGCCAGTAGTGTAAGATCTCCAATTCTGTTCTTTTGCAAAGTTGTCTTGACTATTTCAGGACCTTTGCATTTTCCATGAACTCTGATGTTTTGATAAAGAGAATTTTGACTAGAGAATGTTTTGACTTACTATTAAGTTTTTAGATTTTTAAATTACAAGTAATGTGTAAAGGAGTTAAACATTATCATTCTTTCACTCAATGCTGCCTCATTCAAAAATCTTATCCAACCTCACCCATCTAGGCCATCGGAAATAGCACATTGTATCTCTATACAGTCATGCGTCACTTAAGGACAGGGATTTGTTCTGAGGAATGTGTCATCAGGTGATTTTTGTCATTGTGCACTGAACTGATGCATTGAACATCACAGATTGCACTTACACAAACCTAGGTGGTACAGCCTATTACACACCTACGCTACGTGGTATAGCCTATTTCCCCTAGGCTACAAACCTATGCGGCACGTTACTGTACTGCGTCCTATAGGCAGTTGTAACAATGGTAAGTATTTGTGTATCTAAACATAGACAAGGTACGGTAAAAATTCAATATGAAAGATAAAAAGTGGTACACCTATATAGGACCTCTCCATTTAATGTCATGGGACCATAGTCATATATGCAGTTTATCAGTGGACCCAAATGTCATTATGTGGCACGTGACTATGCCCTTATTCATATTGATACACATACCTGTTCTGAAACCCATGCTTACAACTGTGTTCACATCCACGTATCAATGCTTTAAAGTTTAAAATATGCCCTTTTGAGGGCTGAGCTGCAGCAAATACCCATGCTTAGCCATTGTCATCCTACTTCCTCCTCTAAATCTCAACAATCAAGTAAGTCCTTTGAAAGCAGCAGAGATGCCTCCATTGGTGGATTTCTACTCTATTTTATTATTAAAATTTTTTAATTTGCTTTTTTTCCCAAAGACATCCCTATTCCCATTAATCTTTTCTGGCTCATCATTATTCTTTGATAGGCATAGAAAGCTCTTCCATCTACACGTATGGTTGAAGTATTATGCTTATCTGAGCATATCATGAAATAGAAAATGCTGAAAATCAATTTCTTATGCACTTCTTAAATGCAATTACTGTTTTAGTCCCAATCTTTGACTGCTGAATGCTAGATGAATCTCTTACCTTTGTGGTTTTCCTGAAATAGACCTTAACTTGAAATAATTTGTCTTTCTTTCTTTTGTTTTTTACTAGAAATTTTGTAGCTGATCCTTGATGGTTTTGAATTTGAACGAAGTTTTGTTTAAAAAAGTGTTTATTCATTTATCTGTATATTCAAACAGATTATAGTTTCAAGCCCATTACCATGAAGACAATTTCCTAAGTTTTATTACAGAATTTTTTTACTAATTCATCTTTCAAATTTAGATCTGCACTCCCAGTAGAATTGTTTTCTTGTGATGTAGCAGTTAAGGTTCATTTTTCTTTTTTTCATATGGATATGTAATTGACCCAACATCACTTATTAAAAAGACTATTCTTTCAAATACACTAAAGTGTCACCTGTATTACAAAGCAAGTGACAAGTATAGGGTTCATCTGGTTGAACTTTCTGTTCAGTTGCATTGTTCTATTTCTCTCTCTTTGATGGATTATGTTGTCTATGAATATTGACAGTTTAATTTATTGCTTTAATTCTTTAAAGTAATAATTTGAAGAACTCGCACATTGGTGAAGCCATATGGGCTTAGAGTTTCCTTTGTGGAAAATTTCCTAATGACAGATTATGTTTCTTTAATAGATATAATGTATTGAAATGAGTTTTACAATTAGTTTCAGCAAGCTATTTTTTTTTTTAGGAATTTGACAATTTCTTCTAGATTTTGAAATATATTGGTATATTTAAATCTCTTAAGCATTTGTAATATCTGCTGTGATGTACCTTTTAAAATTTTTCTGATATTGTTCATTTCTCTTTTCTGTCTTTATCTTAGTAAATCTTATTGGGAATTTATAAAAATTATTTTTCTTTTCAGATAAATCAATTTAGCCCTTTAATTTTTCTATTGTATATTTATTTATTATTTCATAGAATTTTAATTTAATTTTTATACGTTAACATGTTTTATTCTTTCCATTTTCATTGGAATTAATTTGCTGTTATTTTTCCAACTTCTTTGGAAAGTTCTTTAGCCTTTTTTCTTTGCTATTATGTAGACTTAATGCAATAGCTTTCTTTAAGCACAGTTTTACCTGCCTCCCCCAAAATTTGAGACATATTTTTATTAAATTCTTTTCTAAATATTTTGATTTCATTAGGTTTTCTTCCCTTACTTATGGATTATTTAGAAATATATTGCTTATTTTTCAAACATATTGGCCCATTATAGTCATTTTTAATTATTGCTTTTCAGGGTAACTACACCATGATCAGAGAACAGATTTTGAATTATCGTAGTACTTTAAAAGTTGTTGAGACTTGCTTTATAACTTAGCTTGACAATAAATTTTGATAAATGTTCCATGTAAATTTCAAAAGAATCTGTGTATTCTTCTATTTTGTACTGCTTCATATATATCCATTAGGTCAAGTTTCTTAATTATATTGTATAGATCTTTTATATGCTTACTGGATCTTTTCTTCTGCTTGGTGTATTAATTATGAGAAATGTGTTTTAAAATCTGTTATTGTCAATTTGTCCATTTTTTCTTTCACGTTTGTCACGCTGTTGCGTATACACAGTTATGTGTTGCGTGATGACGTTTCCATCAGCAACAGACTGCACATACAATGGTGGCCCCACAGGCTAAAATGGAGCCGGAGAAGTCACATAGCTTAGTGATATCCTACCCATCATAACACTATAGTGTAATTTATTACATTTTCTATGTTTAGATATGATTAAACACACAACTATCTACAGTATTCAGTATAGTCACATGCTGTACAGGTTTGTAGCTTAGGACCAATAGGCTGTACCCTATAGCCTTGGCATGCAGTAGGCTGTACCATCTATGAAGTTTGCACGACAAAATCACCTAACAGTGAGTTTCACAGAATATATCCCCTTGTTAAGAGACACATGACTATATTTGGAAGTTATGTTAGGTGAATGCAAATTTAGAATTTATAAAACTTCCTGGTGGGTTGACTTTTCCAGTAAGAACTGTCTCTTTTTATCTCTGGTGATGCTTCTTGCCTTAAAACCATGTTTGATATTGTCGTTAACACAAGAATTCTTTTGGATGATGCTTCAATGACATTTTTCTGTACTTTCATTTTTAGCACTTTTACTCTTTTTTTTTTTTTTTGAGACAGAGTCTCACTCTCTCACCTGGGGCGAGTGCCATGGCATCAGCCTAGCTCACAGCAACCTCAAACTCCTGGGCTCCAGCAATCCTACTGTCTCAGCCTCCCGAGTAGCTGGGACTACAGGCATGCGCCACCATGCCCGGCTAATTTTTTTTTCCTATATATTTTTTAGCTGTCCAATTAATTTCTTTCTATTTTTGGTAGAGACGGGGTCTCACTCTTGCTCAGGCTGGTCTCGAACTCCTGAGCTCAGAACGATCCACCCGCCTCGGCCTCCCAGAGTGCTAGGATTACAGGTGTGAGCCACCGCGCCCGGCCTTCTTTTACTCTTTTCTATGTTTATTTCTAGGATTATTTTCCTTATGCTTGAAGAACGTCCTTTACTATTTATTTCGGTGTAGATCTCGTAGTGGTAAATTCTCTTCACTTGAATTTTCTGGAAAAGTCTTTATTTGATGTTTATTTGGAAGGAGTTTTCACTGAGGACAGAATTTTATACAGGTAATTTCTGTTGTTTAAAGCAGTCATTCCCATTTCTCCCGTTCTGTTAAGCATTCAACCATCAGTCCTCCTGTAAGTCTTTTGGATGGCAGCTGAGCACATCTGACTTTGCTATTTATGTAATCACTAACTTGACTACCAGTAACAAGAAAACTACTGAAAAGGAGGAAAAGTTCAAAGTGAGAAGAAAGTAAAAGATGAATAACAAGTAAGTTAGAATAAGCTTAGCTGCAATTATGGGGAGAAAAACTGTGAAAATAATTCATAAAACAACTAAGCGACAACCAAGTTTGGCCCCACTGGAATCCGATTATTAGTAGATGAAAACATGTAATGCTCCACCCCCACTTTATTTGCCATGATATTTTGGAAAACGCCCTTTGAAATACTTGAATATTTGGAACATGCCATTTTATGTTTTCATGATTGCCACAGATATAAAAAGATATTAGGCAAGTTTGTCCAAAATCTTCTCCTCTGTATTTTTTTTATTGTGGTTACGTAGTTAATAGATTATGTGATGATTTCTGGTCATATATTATGAATGGCTTTTGCTCTTAGAGCAGAATTTAAAAGCAACACTTAGGGACAAATATTTAATATAAGAAATGTAATAATACATATGGTCAAAACTATACTTACGAACATTTAAACGACACTACACATATAATGAAGGTGATACTGCAATTTGTTTTCAGTAAAATCCAGCATGGAAATAAATTCTGACTCACACTAAAAACCTAAAATGAAAGAACTATTTTGATAACAGTTATATTTTGGGAAAATTATTGACTTATTCACTGACTGAATATTTATTTCATACTAATTAGATAATGGAGACTTATTTTCTTTCATTATAATTTATTTTGGTAAGATGCTTTGCTAAAGAGCTTCTGATGGATATTTATAATATAAGTCAGTGAAAATTAATATTAGTTTGCCATACAGGGAAGATATGAGGTACTCTGGATATTGTGTGAGAATGCAAGCCTATGAGAATATGGATTTGGGCTGTCTTGTTCTCCATGTTATCTCTAGCATTCAGATTAAGGCTTATCTCATAAGGAGTGCTCAAAAATATATGTTGAGTAAATAAATTAATTTATTTCTAAAATTTGATTTTAGAGCATCTCAAATATAAAGATTATGATAATCAGCATTAAAATCTAGTTTGCAGAGACTTCTAATAGAGGTCTGTAAGCATCAGTCTCTTTCATTCTCTATGAATATATAGTGAGTACAGAATTTTAAAACGAGGTAAATATTTCTATCAGTATATCTGGGAGATCACCATGTGGTGTGATCTGAGACGTCTTCAGACCTACTTTGCTCTAAATGTTATTTCCATGTTGCAATGCTGTAAAACCACTTTTCAATAACTTTGAACTCTTTATCATTTGCAGCACTTTTGACTAGGCTAGCAAGATCTATATATTATTGGTATGTTTGTGAAGATGGCAATAGTTCGAAAAGAAAAATATGGAAAATAAATATGTATTTGTGAGAGACAGATAATCTCAAATTTAGAAATGTGAGAATGGCCTATATTTCTCACCAATAGCATTTCATGACTGTCTCCAATTTCCACCTTATTTGAAGTAACTCGATGTAGAAGAATTCGGTTAGTAGAATTGTTTGGTTAGACAGTAATAACATTCTTAGCTCCAGACATATTTAACAAGTGCCATGCTCTTATCATAACATTAGATTCCATGCGTGGTGTAAAGTACACAATGTAGTCTGTTTTTATGGAGATCATAATTTTGTTTTCTGCAAGGAGAAACTGGAGATATCTACACTTGGTTAAAAATGTATTAGGAATCTGAATCTGAAACCTCATAGCAGAATTACGTGCTTGGGAGCTAAAACTTGGCCCTCTTTTCTACCAATGTCCATGTTGCTAAAGCTTGTTAGTTCTGTTACCATGTGGGGCTCTTCCGGTCCACTAGTTTTGGGTTACATTGAGAATGATGTTATTGTTGAAGAAGAGAAGAGTCTCTTCACTAGAAATTGTTCTCTATCTCTTGTGTTAGCTTTGTCTCTCTATTGGGTTAAAATATTCTTGAAGACAGTGATAAAGTTTTATCCTTATTTATAATATTAATGCCAGTAGTCAGGCAGGTATAGCAACGTGAAGCTCTGGCCAAGTTACTTACTGGCTTGAGAAATAGCCTCATCCTCTTACCTTCTGATTGATATTGTTTTATCTTTAACTATCTATCCATCCATCCATCCATCCCAGATATTCTATACCATAATATAGATAGACGTGTACTTCAACATTTCTGTATTTATTGTTAAATTTGGTATTTTATTCCTTAACTCTGAACAAAATAATGGTAAGTGTTACATAAATATTAGAGGCTTATTATTATTATAGCTCATTAGATAAATAAACACTTTAGTTTCTATTTACAATGATTAATTCATTCAAATAAATTATAAAAGAAAAGATATAAATTACTTCTAAAAACACCGTTAGAAGCAAAATTCAAGTTCTAAGCTGATAGCATTCTCATTAATGGCAATAAAGCCTACAGCATTTATACAACCTGAAAAATAATTGACTCATCCCATTTGTAGGGTTTAAATGTCTCTTCTCATATCCAAAAACTTGTACCTCATTTAATTACTCAGATAAAGAGGCTTTCAATTTCCTCTTATAAAAGATAGCTCTGAAGACTATTAAAAAAAAAAAAAAAAACAAGTAACACCAGTAAAATACTTTATTGGAGGAGTTCAAGGCAGTTTTAACAAAACTTCATCACAGATAAAGACTAAAGTGATAATAGGCTTATGTTCCTAATGATATGGAGTTCCAGAGAAGGAGATAAACCCAAGGTCTTTTATACGTGATCATGGAATGATAATATGCTAAAGGACACCTGTAAGAAACCCAGATTTTCTAATACTGGAAGAATCCAGCTTCCTAAATGGCTAAATTCACACCTGGTGAAGGGCAGACAATGAAAAGGTGCTGATCACAAAGCAATAACGAAAGCTCCCAACTCTCCCCGACCTCTATGACCTCCACCCCAGAAAAAAAGGTACTAATCCCTATTGATCAGGCCATGATGGAAATTTTTGAAAAAACAAGTTTTTCCCTTTCACTTTATTTACACTGCAATGTTGTTTTTTAAGTTTCTGGAATAATGAAAGTGCTTATAAAAGCATGTTTTATTACACATATATGGTATTTGCAGTGAAATGGGAATAAATACTCTTATTGATAGAATTGAGAAGTTAAGGATTTTTAATAAATCAATCAATTTCAAAGTTGGAAATAACTGTATGGCTTCTGTGATAACATATCCTCTCGTTTTCTTTTCTGTCTTCTTTCTAGACTATTCAGTCTCTGTCCACTTCGTAAGCACCTATCTATATCAATATTGATATCGATGTAGGAGTTTCGGCCTGAGTTTTCCACTTGAGATTTATTCTAATAGATTCAAGTGCCCAATGGCTGTCTCCACCTCTGTTGCATGTGCCCCTCAAACTCAACAGGTTTAAGCTTGAGCTCACTGCACCTCCTGTCGTAGTTTCACAGAAGTCAATGGCGTCCATCCATCCAAACTAGAAAGCTGACATTGACCTTTATCTCAAATTCTCCTCTCCACCTTCATCCAAATACTCACCTAGTGCACACAGGTTTCCCTGCCTTCATTTTCCCTAACTGCTTTCTTTCTCTTTCACCACTACTGTTGCAGTACTAATACAGGCCCTCACTGGATCTAGCATGGATAATCGGGGAAGAAACTTCCTTTATTCTCTTTCTGCCCCCGGTCTATTTTCTTCATATCCCCTTTCCAAACAAGTCATATTTATGAACTAAAATCTGATGATATCACTCCTCCAAGTAAGTATTTTCAATGGCTGTACATTTTCTTGAAAATTAATTCCACTCTCTTACATTATGTGCAAGAGAAAAGAAACTTGCACCCTCCCTTCCTCAACTGTAAACACAACATGGGAAAGGGGAGAAGTTTTAACTTTAAATCAAGTTGGAAATTTTGATTATCTTATGGGACTGGATATTTTTATAATTACATGAAGAAACTGACTAGGAAAATCAGGCAGTCTATTTGTGTTTTAGCTATAGTCAAAAAAAGAACGAGGCCCACCAAATAAATATGAAGACTACTGAGAGGCAAAGCGGGGTTGTTTATACTTTCATTCCAGGTAGGGTTGGTTCAAGATGCCAGTTACATTTGTGGCTTCCTATATTCAGTCCTGTTTCTATACTTCCGGATCACGGGATTTTGTTTACTTGTTGGTTTTAATGCTCTCTCCTTAATTAAGAAAATCTTATCTCCTTCTTCAGCCTTAATCAGATAACTGCTCTTCATCCTTTAATAGAACTAGTCACCGCACTTAGCCATCCTTGATCCTCCAGACCTTGGGCTGGACTCTGCATCTTTGTTCCCCTCACCCCCTTTGATTTGCACTTGCCGTGATGCTGCAAATATTGGGTTTTGGTCACGTGTGCTGGTCTGACTATCCCAGAGTCCCTGAATGCCTTGAACTCAGGGAATGGGTCTCGTTCATCTTTGTTATTTTCAGAGCTGAGAATCGGGCCTGAAATGTTAGATAATCTATAAATGAAACTAATGAAGTGATGCTGCAGAGAGGGAGAGACAAATGGAATTGTCAACAACAATAACGGAGAAGTGATTATCTTCCAGGGTAGTTGAGGAGCTCCATCTTGGGAAGTTCACACTGAAACGGCAACAGACCTTTGTAGGGAGCTTCCTAAAGGGCACAAATTGTTGTTGAAATAACACAAAAAGTTCAGTAAGTGTAATATCCTTGGAATGCTTTGAACTGCAATCCCTTGATATATAAGAATCTGAACTGAGCAATTTGGGAGTTACGAAAAACAAAAGTATGGTCCCTGTGCTTTGGAATAGCTCTGCAGCCACACACCACCTTTGGGGAATGTATCTTCTGAGGAGATTTACTACTGAGATACAGAGAAGAGAAAGGATTTTCTCAATCGCTTAATAATAAAACGAAAACAAGTCTTCTTTCTACCAACTGGACCCACTTTAAGAAAAAAAAAAAAATCAATCTCTGCCAATGCTTTGTGCGAAAGAAAATAGAACTGAGTTAACTGTTGTATTGATTCAATACACAAATAGAAAATTGAATGATTTGGCTATAGACAAGTATGAAGATTATATCTGTTCCTCTTATAAATAAAGAAGCTGTATTGACACTGGTTTTAAGTATTTCTCTTGAGAAAACACTACAAAAAAACCAACTACTTGTTGGCTAATACAAAAAAGTGAAAAATTGCTATATAAATAAAATTAATAGCATACGTTTCTATTTTCTTTTGAAAAGATGTCTCAGGCTAGAAGATGGTGTTTTGATAACATTATGGCTACGTGTGTGTGTGTGTGTGTGTGTGTGTGTGTATGTACACACACATTTATCTATCTATGATTATCTCTGTTTATTTTCTTATGCTACCCTTTAGTTAGTTACTTAGTTTGAACTGTATAAGACTATCTAAAGTTTTAAGACTTTCTCTCAATGAAAAGTCTCAAGTTTATCACGCTAGTTATTCTAATAAAAATGAAGAAGAAAATAAGGCATCTTAAAGGCAGACTATAATAACCATTATATAGCCACTAGAAGGGAAATGGAACAAGGAAATATCTTATAGAATTAACAGTGCTTAGCTAGTGTTTCGTGTTATACTAAAGGCTCTTAAAATAAAATTAAATGACTCAACTAGCATAAAAATGCCACCAAAGTTGAGTAACAAAAGGTAAGAATCGGATTTGTTAGAGCTGATTTGGGTCTTAAGAGACCATCTCCAGAGCCATCGTCTATGGCACCTTAGTTTCACAGTGACAGTTTAGGTGTGTAGCACTCACTCACCAATCTCCATCTTCTCTCTGAATGGTTTATGGCAACAGGAGTCAGCAGCCAGGAAGTTGCAGGAGGTCCCATGTCAAGTGCTACCACTTGCTGGAGGAAAGCTGCTGCAAACATTTGTATAAGTTTGTATGACACCTGGTGTAAAACAAGGCATTACACTGAACTGGCTGAGATTTTTTTTTTTTTAATTAATGGAAATATCCTTATCTGGGTAGGCAAAAGATGGATAGATATCATTTCTCAAGTGAAAAGCAAATGGTTTTGTGGAGACTTTTATCTGTGGAACTGCTGAGAAGATTAAAATATACTCATATGCATACCCATTTTCTCTTTCTTGTCTAGAAAGAGCAGCAAAATAATTTACCGAAGAAAAATTAAAAAGGTGAGCACATGTATATGCTTATGTTTATACATGTACATATATACATATATTTGCATATATAATTTACTCAGTTGAAATCTTTTTCTTCCAAAGCCAAATGTGCCCTAGAAATTAACACTACAGTTTATAAACAAAGATAAAATATGACTTGACTATTAAAGCTTTTTTAATAAAGTAATAATTCAGGCTAAAATGAGGGAAATTATCAGTTCTTGGGGGTCTTGTTTTTTTTTTTTTTTAAGTTTTACTTTATTTAAATAAAATGAGATAAATAATTTTCTAAGTTTCTGTACCAAGTGTGTTCTAGGGCATTATTTGAAGACATTATTACAAACAAAATCATCCTCATATGAAATAAAATCAATATTTAGTAATATGTAATTGTATTTTATTTTAGTGAATGTTAGGATAATGATATATATGCGTTAAACCACAAGCATCTTAAGAGCTTTAAAATCTGTGGTTAGGGGATTTTCCAGCCACATATCCTGCCAGATGCTTCAACTTTCTGGTCTGTTTCACAGTTTAGGAATCAAGAAACTTATTCTGCCAAAGTGCTGTCACCTGTGTCCCAATGGCTTCCTACAGCTGTGGCATTATGTGTAGTTATGTCTGGAGAACCTCTGCCAATCAAACACTTTGGCTTGAGCATTAAAATACTGATCACAATAACAAAGACCGGAATGGCTACTTTTAGTTACGTGAATTTAGTACTGGTTAGTTCTGTTTTGAGGTTTTCTCGGTATGGCTATTAGATGAAACTGTATCACAAAATTTTCAACTGTGAAAAATTGGAAATTAAAGGACAAATAATATTTAAATAAGGTTTAAAGCAAGAGCATGACCACAAAGTGGTAGACTAGTTTCCAAAAGTCACTACAGAATACTGATCTCATTAACTTAAAGTAGTGCCATGTATATAAAGATATGTATGCATAATGAAAGCTTAGATATCTCCCCCACGAACATTTGCAATACAAATAACATTTTCAGCAAATGTGTGCACAGGGGATATTTCGAAACTCATAATACTCGTCAAGAGGAAATTAATTTCCACTTGAACTAAGCCAATGTGAAAGTCAAAAATGCCCTTAGGAAATTTAATCACAAAGTAAAAGATTATGCCTGAGGAGTAAATTTGCATACATAAAAACAATAGACAACATGGCATAAATGTCATTTTAATACAACGCAGTTTAGTAAACCTAGCTGTGTGACCTTGGGTAAGTCATTTAGCTTCAGTGTCTTCCTATAAATAACTGAGCTGTGAGGGTATAGTGAGACATGCATTCAAAGTACCTTGAAAATAATGAAACAAATCCATGATACATTCATTTAAACATTGTTACAAATATTTACATTATACGCATATATATCAAAAAATGTATATTCTAGGGTGCTCACGTGGCAGTAATACTCTCCAGGGATTAAGGGGATGGGGGTAAATCCACAACTAAAGGACACGGGGAGCATTGTAGACGGGAAAGGCATGCCTCTAACTCTTGCTTGGGTGAGGCAAAGACATAAAATGCAACCATAATGTTTGTACCCTCATAATACCCTGAATAAAAAGAAATGTATATGTTGGTATGAATTTGTTGCACATCTAACGATGGCTATACTCTTCTATTTCCCCATTAAATATATTTATACCTGTTCTTATGAAAATTCCATTATTATAATTGGTATTTTCTAATTTTATGAAATGATCCTCAACTTGCAGGAAGAAAAGTGCTACAACAGCTTTCTCTCCAGTAGTAAGAACAAGTGAGAGAATTAATTCAGAGTTTTAAAATGACTTTTGAAAATGTTGAAAAGTGGTGGGAGGTTCTTCACAATAAATAAGATAAATTAATGTATATGGCTAGAGCTTTGGAATGTTTATATAAACACTATAAACTTTTATATGTGGAAATCAAGCTGGTGACTTCCAAAAATGATTTCTTTTTTAGATTTCCAGAAATTCATAGCTAAGAATAGGTTTGCTCATGTATAAATTTACCTTTGGACGCAGATCAAGCAAACAAATTTGAAAAGCCAAGTGAAAAAAGTATTTTTTAAACTATGAAATAGATACAGTCTTACCACAAGAGCAGAAGAAAATTTTTATTTTATTTCAATTTGCCAAGTCGTTTTTTGTAGAACCTCATCACAACAACATTCTCGTGGCAAGCAAAATCAGCATGTCGTTTCTATCAGTAGAGGGGGAGAATCAGAAATGAATTCTGCACTTATCCTGATTTCAAGGGTTTAGAAAGAAAATTAAAATTAAACTTTAAAGCTGAAATGCTCAAGACTAAATTAACCAAATAATACATGAAATTAAAAAATAATAAATTTATGGTCATAGGAATATCACTGACTCATCTTGACTCTAATTTTGTTGAATGATAAATAAATTAGTGTTATTCTAATTTTCTGTCCCAACAACAGTGTATAAGCCTTCCTTTCTCTCTGTATCCATACCAGCAACTATTGTTTTTGGATTTTTTAGTAAAAGCCAGTCTGGCTGGGGTAAGGTGATATCTCATTGCAGTTTTAATTTGCATTTTCCTGATGATTAGTGAGCATATTTTCATATGTTTATTGGCCATTTGTCTATCTTCTTTTGAGGAGCTTCTGTTTATGTCTTTTGCCTACTTTTTAATGGGGTTGTTTGGTTTTTTCTTGCTGATTTGCTTGAGTTCTTTATAGATTCTGGTTATTATCCCTTTATCAGATGTATAGCTTGCAAATGTTTTCTTCCATTCTGTAGGTTGTCTATTTGCTCTGTTGATTATTTCCTTGGCTGTGCAGAAGCTTTTTAATTTAATCGAGTCCAATTTATTTCTTTTTGTTGTTGCTGTGATTGTCATTGGGGTCTTCATCATAAATTCTTTGCCTAGGCCAATATCTAGAAGAGTTTTATCAACATTTGCTTATAGAATTCTTATGGTTTCGTGCCTTACATTTAAGTCCTTTGTCCATTTTGAATTCATTTTTGTGAGTCATGAGAGATACGGATCCTGTTTCATTCTTCTGCAGGTGGCTATCCAATTTTCCCAGTACCATTTATTGAATAGGGATTCTTTTCCCCAGTGTATATTGTTGTCTGCTTTGTCAAAGATCAATTGACTGTATGTGGATGCCTTCATATCTGGGTTTTCTTTTCTGTTCCATTGGTCTAGATCTCTATTTTTGTGCCAATGCCATACTGTTTTGGTTACTATAGCCTTGTACTATGGTTTGAAGTCTGGTAATGTGATGCTTCCCAATTTGCTACTTTTGCTTAAGATTGCTTTGGCTATGTGGGCTCTTTTCCGGTCCCAAACTAAGCTTAGAATTATTTTTTTCTAGATCTGTAAAATAAGATGTTAGTATTTTGATGGGGACTGCATTGAATCTGTAAATCATTTGGGGTAGTATAGACATTTTATTAATAACAATGTTGACTCTACTGATCCATGAGTATGTTATGTTTTTCCACTTATCTGTATCATCTGTGATTTCTTTATTCAGTGTTTTGTAGTTCTCTTTGTAGAGATCTTTCACCTCCTTGGTTAAATGTACTCCTAGGTATTTTTTTTTTTCTTTGCAGCAATTGTGTATGGTACTGAGTCTTTGATTTGACTCTCAGCTGGACTGTTACTGGTTTATAGGAATGCTACTGATTTGTATACATCAAATTTGTAATCTGAAACTTTGCTGAATTTATTTATCAGCTCCAGGAGTCTTTTGGTGGAATCTTTATGGAAAATAGTATGGAGAATCCTCAAAGAACCAAAAGTAGACCTACCATTTGATCCAGCAATCCTACTACTGGGTATCTACCCAAAGGAAAAAAAGTCATTTTATCAAAAAGACACCTGCACTTGGATGTTTATTGTAGCACAATTCACAATTGCAAAGATGTGGAATCAACCCAAATGCCCATTGATTCACAAGTGGATTAACAAAATGTGGTGTATGTATGTTATGGAGTACTACTCAAGCCATGAAGAAGGATGACTTAATGCCTTTTGCAAAAATTTGGGTGGAACTGGAGACCATATAAGCATATAAAAAGTGGTGAATACGTGAAAAAAAAAGTAATGAGTGAAGCAATAAGTGAATGCGCAGTAACAGTTGTTGACAGTATCAATTAGATTATTACAAGCAAAACTTATTGTTTCATTCACTCATTGCACAAATATTGATCAAGTGCCTTGTATAAAGAAAATAAATGAGTCCAGAGCTGTCTCTTACCTATCCATTTAAGATATCCACAAGAGCCGGTAGAGAAGGAAGCAGTATCTGATGGTGCATGAAGCTTCAGGCTAAAGGTCACCAGTTAGGAGAATTGAGGTTATTGCAGGCTCCAAAAAACTAACTGTGGTGACCTTGCTGCTTAACCTTCCTGGTTATCAGTTTCCTTATTTGTAATGTGAAAGGACGGGATTGCTTTAATAATCCTTAAATTCCCTGCATGTTTAGCATTTTATTTTTATGATGGATAGTTGCACTGTTGAGGCACAAGCTCTGCAGGCTTCTCATCAAGTACTGCTGAGGCACGGGCACATTGGATATCAGCACAGAAGCCATGGTTCTAAAGTTATGCTAGATGCAAACTACAGCGGAGGCAGGCGGAAGCAATGTGGAGTCAGGTGGTGGTGGTGGTGATGAGAAAGAGAGAGATGGAAGGAAAGTGTGTGTGTTTTCAGGGAAGTATTTTAAAAAGTGTCACTGAAACTTGGCTTTTAAGGATGGATTTTGCACAGGCACAGCAGGGAGTGTAATGGAGTGAGTCATTCCAAATGTCAAGAACAGCATGCATCAAAAATAGAGTTTTAAAACAGTGGGAACATAAAGAACATTGGAGGTAGTTTAGTTTTGTTGGAGAATTAATTTGTGTGACAGGTCAGAGATTAGAGTTGTATGTAAAAGCCAGACCTAAAGGCTCTAGCATTCCAGCCCTGAGGGTGTAGACTTTATCCTTCATGCAGGGGTGAACCAGGAGAGAGCTTTACATAGGAGGGATGCGACAGATGTTTGTTTGAAAAGCTCACATGGCTGCTGTGTAAAAGCTAACTCAAGGGGCAACACTAGAGGCAGTGGGTCTCTTGAGAGGGAAGTGAGGGGAGATCCCACTGAGAAGCTGGGAAGGGTAAACTGAGGCAGTAGCAGTGATATGAAGAAGAGCTCGTGAGGAGGGAAATTTAGGAGGAAGAGTCAATAGCAGTTGGCACTCACCTTGAATTGAAAGTCAAGGAGGTATTACAGGGCGGAGTAGGAGCTCTTTTAGGCTGTGCAATGGAGGGGGGATGATTTTATTACCTGAAGTCAGCCACACAGAAGCATGAAGCATAACCGTGTTTGTGGAAGAAAGATGATAAATTTGGTTTTAGGTAATTTTGAATTTGCAAAATGTTCTTTGGAACATTCAGGAGGGAATAGCTCATTGCATTTAGAATAACATCCATGCACCTTGCTAGCCTTGCGTTGAAGGTCTCACAGGATGCTACTACCATGGGGGCCTCCTTCTCCGCGGCCCTCTGTCACCCTGCTCCGGTCACACACCTCCATTCCTGTATTCCCTGAATGTGAGAAACTACCCTGCCCTGAGCTTTTGCACTTACTGTTTGCCACTTGAGACAATTTCCCCCAAACATCTGCAGGGCTGGTTTGTGTTTATTAGGCCTCGGTTCATTGTGCCTCAGAACATCCTCGTCTCAGAATCACCTTCTCAGATTGCCTAAGGCTGCTCACCACCCCAGTCATTTCTGTTAGGCCCTGTTTTATTTTCTGCATGGCTTATATGACTATCTTACAGTCTAGATTATTTTTGTACTTGCTTTCTACTTGAAAGAAAAGCTCCATGAGAACAAGGAATTTGCCTCGGGACCTCCTTACCCCTCCCCTGCCAACCCCCGAAGAGTAGTGCCTGGTATGTTCTAACTGCACTGGCCAAGTTTGTTGCGTGAGTAATTGCACGTATGGCCATGGGCTGGGCTGACACCCAGGGGGAGCAGAGAAAGATTTCCTGAGGAGCAAATGCAGGATCAGCTTCAGGGGGTTTCAACTGCTCGAGCCCCTTCCAGGACTCTGAGAGAGGCTCTAACAGAGGGTTCACATAGTCAGGCATTTTTACAGAATTTACAAGATAAGATATTTTAACCCTAATTGGTCAAAAGCACTGTCTTTTCCCACTCTGTCTTTCCCTCTTCCCCTTACTTTGTGTTAGGTGATATTTAAAAAGCATATTTGGGATCTGGCTAATGAGACCTTGAGTTGAGATACATTCAATCTGTTTTTTTCTTTATAGTTTGAAAAATACAAAATCATAAATGCAAAACTATAGGCACAAATGCATTTTTATTTAGAATGAGAAAAGAAATAACAAATTACAAATTTTAAAAAGCCGACAAATACCTACACATTACAAAGTCAAGAAAAGAACATGCTTTTATGTTATTTATGTCTGACAGCTCTATGATACATCTTTTCCTATGTTTTTGGCTGCACACTCTTTAGTCTCCTCTTCAAGTGGAAGCGCTTTTGGAATATCGTTTTCTATAAAAAAAAAAGTGGAAAGATAATTCTGTTTTTCTACTAGCATGGCTGATTTTTAACAAAAACATCGGTTGTTTAGGAAAGTAATTTTAACATCATAATTTGCTAATGAAACATATAAATTTTAAGAATTGTTTTCAAATTTGGGGAAAATCTCAAGTTTCTTTCAGGTAGGATTCATTATTTACATGCTCACTATTTTAATCCTACTTCAGGTTTGTGCCCTATGCATGCAGTAATTCTGATAAACTCTATTTTTTTGTAACTGCCACCAAAAAATTGGATAATGTGCTTATCTTTGTATATGCTTCATTATGCAATATATTCCTGAAAAGAAGGAATTTCCATTACTGGAGAGCCAAATTTTCTATTTACATTTTATTCATTCAGTATTGGAAAAACTTGCATACATTTCAAAATCTATTTCTCCTCCATTTTACGCACACTTCTAGTCCTGGGTCCTGGGGACTGCAGTCATAGCCCAATTCAATCTCTAGCCCTGTGCCTTTGTCACAGTGGAATATTAGCTTTAAAAAAAGAGCAAATCCTGTCACTTGAAAAATCATGGATGAATTTGGAGAATATTATGCTAAGAGAAGTAAGCCAGGCACAGAAAGACAAATGCTGCCTGTTCTCATCTATATTTGGTATCTAAGTCAAACTCACAGAAGCAGAGAGCAGAATGGTGGTTACCAGGGGCTGGATGCAGGATGGGGAGAGGTTGGTCAAAGGGCATAAAGTTTCAGTTAGGAGGGGTCTGTTCTGGAGATCTATTGTACAGCATGGTGACTGTAGTTAATAATAATGTACTTATCCTGGAAAATTGCTGATATTAGATTTTAAGTTTTCCCATCACAAAAAAAGAATAAGTATGCGAGGTGCTGGATATGCTAATTAGCTTGATTTAATTATTTCACAATGTATACATATAAGAAAACATCACATTGTACCCCATAAATATATACAATAAAAGTTAATCTAAAGCAACAACAAAGTGAAATATCACAAGAATGGAAAAACAAGCACCACATGTACTCACCATCAAATTGGTATTAACTGATCAACACTTAAGTGCACATATAGTAGTAACAGTCATTGGGTGTCGGGCAGATGGGAGGAGGGAGGAGGGGATGGGTATACACACACCTACTGGGTGCGGTGTTCGCCATCTGGGGGATGTACACACTTGATGCTCTGACTTGGGTGGGACAAAGGCAATATACGTAACCTAAACATTTGCACCCCCATAACACGCTGAAATAAAAAAATTTTAAAAAACCAACAAAAATCCAGAACACACAGAATACCCATAAAAGATGAATATAAAATATATAATGCAATTATAAAATAGAAGTTTATAAAATATTATTCTATTTCCAAGGAAATGCACTAATACGAGTACTTGCTGCCTTTATCTTTTTATTTTCCTTTATTTTTTTATTTTCCTTGTATCATGACAGCATCTGAAAGACTGGAGTTTGTCCAAGTGGGAAATCCTACCTGTGCTAATTATTGCTTGGCCCAATAGCAATAAATGCTCATAGTATGGAAATGTGGTTGTTTATAAATAGTCATCAACAAATATATTAATATATTCATATGTATGTATATATATTCACATGCAGTCGACCCTTGAACAACATGGATTTGAACTGCACAGGTCCACTCATACGTGGATTGTCTTCTGCCTCTGCCGCTCCCGAAACAGCAAGACCCACCCCTCCTCTCCCTCCTCCTCTTCAGCCTGCTCCACAAGAAGATGACGAGGATGAAGACATTTATGATGATACACTTCCACTTAATGAGTAGAAAATACAGTTTCTCTTTCTTATGATTTTATTAATAACATTTTCTTTTCTCTAGCTTACTTTATTGTGAGAATACCGTATATAATACACATAATATACAAAATATATCTTAATTGACTTTATGTTATCAGTAGGCCTTCCAGCCAACAGTAGGATTTTAGTAGTTAAGTATTGCAGGAGTTAAGAGTTATACATGGATTTTGACCGAACAGTGTGGTCAGCAGCCATAAACTCCATGTTGTTCAAGGGTCAATTGTATATACTCATGCATATGTGTATATACATGTATATATGTATATGTATGTGTATGTATGTTCCTGTGTGTGAATGTGTATATGTAGATTATTCTTTAAAAAGTAAAATAAGAGAAAAAATAATTTTTTAATAAAATAGGCCAATGAATATAATGACCAGGTATAAATCACAACTCTAAATAGAGTTCAAATGCAGTTATAGCATTTACTCTAAGTAAAAAAAGCAAATGCATTTGTATTAATATGTATTTATTTACATTAAATTATATAAAATTGCATACAGTTGGAAAAAGCATAATTAGTTTATTCCAACTATTATTCTTTCAGCTAGGTACTAATAAAGATGAGGAACTTCTACAATAATGGCACATATTTTGAAAGCAATTTGACTCTGCCCATCAGAGTATTTCCTTCACATTGCAGCTATTTTCCCTGTAGATTTTTTTGTAAGGCTATAATTCTATCACATGGCAAGACTGTACTAAAACAAGCAGAAAGGGTCACAACCTTCTGTCTAACCTTTGCTATTTAGACTGAAGGCCCAAAGGTTTTTAAAATGTAAATTGTCCTGCCCCGTTCACTGATGAGACAAGAACGTATGGTAGAAGAATTATTTTTTGTAAAACTTAAATATGCCTTTTTTCCCCTAAGCACTTCTCAAGTGTTAAATTTAAAGACAGTTAATTATCAGCTATTCTTTAGAGCCCAGGAAAAACAATTTAGTACTCAGTAAAATGAGCACACAAGCTACCTTATTACTTTTTTTTTTTTTTGATTAGTAAATGTGAAGAATTCACACAATCATGCAAGACAGGAAATGATAGTGTTCTATTGAGAACAAGACAGAATTAGAAGAATGGAGGTTAACACCTGCTCAACCCAGCCACAAAAATAGTTGGTAGATATTTCTCATCTTCCTCTGACTGATGAAAAGTACTGATATTTCTAAGAAATTGGTAGGGAACTTAAAAAAAAAAAACGATAAAAGCCTAGTGCCAGGCATAACATTAACTTTCAAATGACACATTGGGCTGTTAAGTTTTAGTGACCTTTTATTAAGTTTATCCAAAAATGCTCTCACTAAACTCATTTCGGTAGAAATAAAGCAAATATCAGTGGTGTGCAAACTCATAGCTGCAAATCAGTGTCTGACTCCAGAACATCCTCGCTCCTACATATTTCATCAAAGCCTCAGGCCTGTAGTTATTGATGTTTCCCAGAATGTGGTGTGAAACTCCATAAAAACAAATTGCTAAAGGGGAGAAAGCTGTGATTTGCAAAATCCACCATTGTCTTTTGCATGTCTTTGTGTTTTTATTTTTAATAGACTTTATTTTTTTTAGAACAGTTTTAGGATCACAGCAAAATTAAGCAGAGGTACGAACAGCCTTTCCTATTAACAACACCCCCCACCAGAGTGGTACAATTGTTACAACTGATGAACCTACACTGACAAGTCTTTATCACCCGGAGTCCTTAGTGTACAATTAGTGTTCACTCCTGGTGGTGTACACTTTGTGGCTTTGAAAAAATGCATGACACGTGTCCATCATTACAGTATCATACAGAGTAGTTTCACTGCCCTAAAAATCATGTGTTCTACCTATTCATCCCACTCTTCCTCCAACCTCTGGCACCCACTGATCTTTTTACTGTCTCCATAGTTTTACCTTTTTAAAAACATCAGATAGTTGGAATCACACTGTATATATAGCCCTTTCAGATTGGCTTCTTTCACTTGCATTTAAGTTTCCTCCATGTGTTTTCAGGGTTTACCAGCTCGTCTCTTTTCAGTGTTGAAGAATATTCCATTGTCTGGATGTGCCATTCACCTGCTGAAGGACATCAGTAGGTGACATTGGTTGCTTCCAAGTCTTGATAATTATGAATAAAGCTGCTACAAACACCCATTTGCATATTTTTGTGTGGACAAAAGTTTTTGTGTTTTTTGGGTAAACATCAAGGAGCATGATTGTTGGATCATGGGATAAGATAAGAGAATGCTTAGTTTTGTAGGAAGCTGCCAAACTGTCTTCCAAAGTTGTTTGTGTGTTTTTGCATTCTCATCAGCAATGAAAGAGAGTTATTTGCTCCACATCCTCACCAGCGTTTGATGTTGCCAGTGTTCTGGATTTTGGCCATTCTAATAGGTGTGTAGTGATATTTCTTTGTTTTAATTTGCATTTCCTTGATGATATATGATGTGGAACATGTTTTCATGCACTTATTTACCATCTGCATATTTTCTTTAGTTAGATGTCTATTTAGGTCTGTGGCCCATTTTTTAAGTGGGTTGTTTGACTTCCTTATTGTTGAGTTTTAGGAGTTCTTTCTATATTTTTGATAATAGTCCTTTATCACGTATGTCTTTTGCAAATATTTTCTCCTAGTCCATGCTTGTCTTTTTATTCTTCTGATAGTGCCTTTCACAGAGAAGAAATTTTTAATTTTAATGAAGCCCAGCTTATCAATGATTTCATTCACACATCATGATTTTGGTATTGTATCTAAAAATTCATTGCCAAACTCAAGGTCATCTAGATTTTTTCCTATGATATCTTCTATGAGCTTTCTAATTTTGTGTCTTGTGATTGATCCATTTTGGGCTAATTTTTGTGACGGATGTATGGTCTGTGTCCAGATTTATTTTTTTTCCATGTAGATGTTCAGTTGTCCCAGCATCGTTTTTGTTGAAAAGATTATCTTTGTTCCACTGTATTGCCTTTGCTCCTTTGTCAAAGATCAGTTGACTATATTTATGTGGGTCTATTTTTGGGCTTTCTATTTTGTTCCACCAAAATATTTGTCTATTCTTTCACCAATACCACACTGTCTTGATAATTGTACCTTTATAGTAAGTTTTGAAGTTGAGTAGTGTCAGTCCTAAAACTTTGTTATTCTCTTTCAATATTGTGATAGTTATTCTGGGTATTTTGCCTCTCCATACAAACTTTAGAATCAGTTTGTCAATATCTGCAAAATAACATGCTGGGATTTTCATTGATGTTACAGACAATCTATAGGTCAAGTTGAGAAGAACTGACAATATTCAGTTTGTCTATCCATGAACATGAAGTGTCTCTCCATTTACTTAGATCTTTGATTTCCTTCATTAGACTTTTGTAGTTTTCCTCAGATATTTTACATATTTTCTTAGATTTATATCTAAGTATTTCATTTTGGGGGGAGCCCTTATAAATAGTATTGTGAATTAATTGTAAATTATTTGTATTGTATTGTGAAATAATTATAAATTATTTTAATTTTAAATTTTACTTGTTCATGTTGGTATATAGGAAAACAATAGGCTTTTGTATATTAACCTTGTATCTTGCAAACTTGCTATAATTAATTATTAGTTCTAGGAGATTTTTGTTGTTATTGATTCTTTTTCATTCTTCTATGTATGGAAGAATATATGTCAACTGCAAACAAAGACAACTTTATTTCTTTCTTCACAATCAGTATAGATTTTATTTTTCTTTTCTTATTGCATTAGCTAGGATTTCCAATATGATGTTGAAAAGGAGTGGCAAATGGAGGCATTCATGCCTTGCTTTTGATCTTAGTGCAAAAGCTTCTAGTTTCTTACCATTTAGTTTGATATTGGTTGTAGGTTTCGGAGATATTCTTAACATGCTGAGAAAGTTCCTCTTTTATTCCTAGTATATGAAGAATTTTTATCAGAAATGGGTGTCAGGTTTTGTCAAATGTATTTTCTATACTTACTGATGTGATCATGTAATTTTTTTCTTTAGCCTATTTATGTGATGGATTACATTAATTGATTTTCAAAGGTAAGATTAGCCCTGTATAACTAAGACAAATCCTATTCGGTTGTGGCATATAATTATTTTTATACATTGTTGGATTCTATTTCCTAATTTTGGGGGTGATTTTTCATCTATGTTCATAAGAACTATTGGTCTCTATTAATTTTTTAAAAATCAATATCTTTCTTTTTGATAATAATGTCATGCTAACCCCACAGAATGACTTAGAAAATATTCCCTCTGCTTCTGTCTTCTGAAAGAGATTGCTAAAAAATTGCTATAACTTTATTTCTTGTATTGCCTTTGCAAGAGTTTCCTTTACAATAAACCACTTTTAAAGGTTGAAGCTACAGAATCACAAAGTATACTCTTGCTGCATCCTTTAGAGTATTTTTGATTGTTCTAAATCTTGCTAAGAGTTTTATTATTTTAAGAGGGGTCACTCAGTGTCTATAAATATTTTGCACACATTTAAAAGTGTTGCTGAAATCTTTCAGCTTCTGGAGAAGGAAAAACACTGATTTTTTCCATGTCATAGAAGTCCTAAAAAGATGCTCTGATACTAAAACAATGTCCCATATGTATTACCTCGGTCTTAGCTTTAATCTTAAATATGAAATGATCAGTAATATTTAACAAGTATCAATCATATATATTGATCAATCAATAATGATCAATTATATATATATATATATATATATATATATATATAAACTTACCCATACCACCCTCGCAGTGGCCACTCATGAAGCACAGTGGCTCCAACCACTTTCCTAGGCTTGCTGTCCATATTAAGGAGAGTTACTAATTAATGATGCCTCGGAAGTTTCAGTTAAGCAAGACAAATAAATTTTATATTATCTTTAGTACAATATTGTATCTGTAAACAACAGCACTATCCTGTACACTTAAAAATTTGTGGTTAAGAGGGCAGATCTCATCTTGTGTTCTTACTACAATAAAAAAAAATACATATATATATATATATTTGAAAAACACATCTAATGAATCCTTTTCTTTTTGTGCCCTGGATACTAACTTCCAAATGTTAAGATGAATGGTTTAATTTCCTTTGGAATTTAAGTCATGGTGAAGTGTCAAGAACATTAGTATTTATTTCTGGGTAAACAAATTATATCATAAACATAAACAAATCAAAACATCAGCTACACACAGGTCTCCAACTTTAATCTCAACTATCGATCAGTTGATTTTAGGTCCACATATTGGCCCACACTGGCACATTCCCAAATCCATCATCTGGAAGCGAAACTTCCCACCTACTCTCTATAGAATTGCCGATTAATGGGAATTTCTTGACTATGGCTGGAGTGTGTTTACTGTCACGCCATTCCCTGTAGCTGCACTGCCCAGACTGTCTGGCCAGCTGATTTCAGTCTCATTTCATATTGTGAAGCACTAGCAAGAGCTGGAAGAGGGAAAGATTCTTCCCACATGGTAAGGGCTTTCTGGTGTTTTTGTTTTTACTTTTGTTTTTTGACTATATTGTAACAGATATACTCCGTGTAATGATATTCTAGGAGTCACATTCACTGGATATACTTCTTTGGTGTCGTTTTTAAGGCATTGTGGATTATGATTCTGTTTTAGACTGAAAGTACTGAACTTTACAGCTTGCACAATGATTTGAGAATAAAATAATTTTTTTCCCTATGAAATATTATTTTCTCTTATAAAAGTACACAGCAGTATAACTTTGATAATTAGTTCTAACATACATTGGGAACACATATATAAGCAGATGGAAAGTTTAATTTATGCAATGCTACCATGTGATATATTATTTCCATATATATCTCATTTATTCCTGCAATAAATCAACAGGGATATTATGGAACTTAACTTGCTGTTATGAAGTCTGTGAAATAGCTTCAAACCAAATCTGGGGCTGTCTGAGTCCAAAGCATAGACCATTTCTATTCTGTAAAATTATTCTTTTTTCAGAGAAAATATTTAAAACAACAGCAGCGGAATACGAATGTTCAATATGTATAATATGGAAATTTGCCTTTCCTTTTTCTTTATTTTCCTTGCTACATTAGAAAAACTCCTTGCAGTGTTCTGAGATTAATGTTTCTTTTCCCTCAAGGAAAGAGAGTAGAGCAAAACAAGTCTTGCTTTTATTAATGATTTTAGCTCTGGATTTAGTAAGTTTAAACATACAATATAAAATTAAAAGAAGAAGAAAATGATGTATTTGGGGGTGAGGATGAGTTAGAGGTAGAACCACATGAAGACAGAAGGAAGAAGAGAAGGTAGCTCATCAGGTGTGGAACAGATGCCTGGGAAGAGGTTATGGGGAAGATCGCCAAGGAAGAGGACCTCCTGTTCACCCAAGTCCATATAGAAGTTCTCAGAAAGGAGCAATTTAGATCAATAAGGAGGTTCAAAAGCAAGTTGTTTTTACCTGGTGAGGACAGAAGTACAATTTCACTGTACTATGTTATTTTGTTCCTTATCAAAATACAACCTGCAGAGACCTTGGTTATCCAGACATTAAGACAGGGTGCCATTCTGATTCACTAAATGATGACAATATCTTTATTAGGCCTGATGAAATAAAGTGCAAATAACCAAAAGTGGTGGTGGGTAAACCTCATGGACAATCAAGGGCTTGCCAGACTGTTGACATTCTCAGAGCACTGAGGCTTGCCACAAGGGAGAGAAGGCATTTTTGCATGTGGAACCTCCTATCATCAAGAAAGAGGCCCAAATCTTGATGCACTCTTTGAACCTTGGAGGCAGCATTACTTACTGGGGAACTTCGCTACCAATTTTAAGTGAAGTCTAGAGAAACAGAGGGCTCTGTAGGACCATCTGCTCTGCCTCTTGGGCTACGTGAGCCAGTGAATCCAGTGGAGAAATAAATTCACTTCCAAGTTCACTCAGATTGTTGGATGAATTCATTTCCTTGCAGTTGCAGGGCTGAGGGCCCCAGCTTCTTGCTAGCTGGAGCCTGGAGGCTGCCTGTGGTTCTGAGAAGTCACCTGCAGTTCCTGCCACATGGCCACTGATAATCCATTAACCAGCAAGGAGAATCTCTGCGGCAAACCAGCCTGCAAGACAGAGTGATGTACTTTAACATACTCACGTGAAGGGCATTCCTTGACATTTGCCAAATTCTATTCATTAGAAGGAACACACAGATTCCATTGATACTCAAGGAGAGGGGATTACACAAGGCATGAGCACCAAGAAGTAGAGACCATGGGGCCATCTCATAGTTGGCTCGCTGCAGGTGAACTTGGGCTTAGGCCTGAAAAGATCCAGAAGGCACAAGTAGAATGCATGCCTGCGCAGCCCAGGTTTTATATCACGTAGCTCCATAGCAACATGGCAGGGCCCCTGTCAAAGCCACTATTTCCTCTGCCCTTGTAGGTAGCAGGTGTTTCTGGTTTCATTGCATTCCTGAGATCCACTTCCCTAGGCTTTCTGCATGTTGGGGCACCGTAAGGTGGAGCCCACATTCTTCTTACAACCAATGCTTTCTCTTTTGCCTGCAGTTTGCTGATGTTACTCACTTTATAATCTGTGGGGTTTTAATTTATAACAGTCTAAGGCGTTAGCAGCACCTAAAGACATTTATATGTTAATAGGTTGCTCCCAACTATGGAAACCCGATCAACTCACAAAGTAAATTTCTCATGGTTGAATTTGGGACATGAATAGGTAAGAATTTTCAAATGGGAGTAGATGTGTGTTTGTATGTCTGTGTGTCTATCCTTGTCTGTCATATATCTAACTATTTACCAACCATTCTCAATAGATCTGATATTAACACCAGAAGAGAGACATTATCATAATATTTTACTGAATAAAATAATGAGAAAAATGGGGTACGAGTTATGTCATAGGCTGAGAAAAATTTCTGGGCTATTACTGTGCAGATAATGTAATAGACTGGAGGTAATTTGACTAGCAATTTTTCTTTCTGTATGATCCTATTATTTTCACTACACAGAAGCCAGTTTCCTACCCTCTTTTTCACTTTGCAGAACTTGGCCAGTGTCTGTTAGAAATCAGGATAAAATAAAAACGAGTCAGATTTTCCAAAGCAAGCTGAAGGTAAACTGTGTATATCTTTGCATTGACCATTTCTCTTGCCCTGTCCTGCAAGTTCTGGAAACGGGCAAGGATAATGTAATTTACATGGCATAGTTCTGAATCTACATGAAACATTATAGATTTGTTTGAAGTAACAGTTTGAATAATTTTAAAAAAATCAACAAAATCTAAGAAATACCAGATAGCATTCCAAGTCCTATGGAAATAAGGGGAAAAGCTCAGAAAAATCTAGAAGTAAAACAACCCGGGCTAGTTCACGCAGAAATCCCACATTTCCACCACGTATCACTTCATCATCTACAAATTATGTTCCCATTCATTGCCCTTTTTAATCCTCAAAACAATTTTGAAAAGGCAATGTTTGAGAGTTGAGAGAAGTTTAAGTGACTTGACAAATTCACGTGGAGGATGGTAGAGAATTATTGCAGACATGCTGTGACTTGCTTAATGAATTTCCCCAGATGCAAAGATAGTGTCTATCATACTTACCCTTTCTAGCTCACAGCCACTGCGATCATAAAATATGTACTGATACACAAAATTCCTGATTTCTTAGAGAGAGCTGCAAAGCAAAAATGACATTTTTAACTTGGCATATGGTTAATCAGAGAGAGATGTGGCCCTGGAAGAGAGCAGAGGATATGTGCTTGCAAAGTGAAAGGAAAGGGAATTTATCAAGCTCCATAAACCCTAAGATCATACAGTAGCTTGGAAAGGTCAGAAGGCCCCCGAGAGCTTGCACATTCTTGAGAGGAGAGGAAGATTTGGCATGAAACCTCTGGATGCTCAATTCTAACTGGGCAGTCTGTGAAAGGTCTCCCACTCTCTTTTGAGTAGACTTCCGCTATAATCCAGGCACGGCTTAGTCTGGACTGGAGTATCTAGACTCAGCTCTGCTGTGTCTCAGAGTCTGGTGTGGACCTAGGGCCTCTCAGCCTCCAGAGCCAGCGCTGACCACAGTCCAGCAGTGTCACACTGTTTCCTCACAGGATTCAAGGTTGCCACCCCAAGAGAAGCAGGAAAAAAAAAATGGGGCGTTTAAGGTTTTGGCATCACTTGGATCCTACAGCATGGAGTGTTGGCTCCCGATGGCCTCTGCAGGAGTACCGGGGGCTTTCTGATCTACGCAAGAACAAGAGAAGCAGAAGGAAAGGATGGCGGGTCCTGGAAACACCTGCGGGGTGCATGTGTGTGTGATTGTGTGAGTGGGATGGAAGTTGAGAGAAAGGAAGTGAGCTCAAAAATAATATTTCTCACAAATGTTTATCATTAAGTATTATGCATTAATTAAAAGACTGAGCCTTTCTCCCAGCAGCTTACAGCTCAATAAAACACACAAGCAAAAAAGATGATGGATCGGTTAGTGGTTGCTCATGGCTGGGGGGAGGGGAGCAGGGACAGGCTGTGAGTACTAATGGGGATAAGGTGTCTTTTGGGGATGATGACAATGTTATAAAATTAGATTATGGTGCTAGATGCACAACTCTTTGAATATACTAAAAACCTTTGACTTGCATATTTTAAACCACTGTACTTTATGATATATAAAGTCTGTCTCAATAAACTCGTTTTAAAAAAGAAAGAAAATGGGACTCGTTTTGTCTTGCTAAAGCAAGATAAAGTAAGCTATTTACAAATTACGTGTTTTTTTTTTTTTAAATCTCTGCAATGCCTTTCAAATCATTTCCATTTTTTTTCACCCATTTTGTCTCTGTCTTAGTTCAAACCCTCATTCAGATCTTTGTCCAGTACGGATGGTTCCTGACTTACAATGATTTGACTTAGGATGTTTCAGCTATATGATGGCATGAAAGCAATATGCGTTCAGTAGAAACCTTAGTTCAAGTACCCATATGACTATTCTGTTTTTCACTTTTAGTGAAGTGTTCAATAAAGTACATGAGATATTCAACATTTTATTATAAAATAGTCTTCGTGTCAGATGATTTTGCACAAATGTAGGCTAGTGTAAGTTTTCTGAGCATGATTAAGGTAGCCTAGGCTAAGCTATGATGTTTGGTATGTTAGGTATATTAAATGCAGTTTTGACTTGCAGTATTTTCAGCTTACAATGGACTTATTGGGACATAACCCCATCATACGTTGAGAATCATCTGTACTTACACACAGATAATATTATGTGTTTTTTGGCTGGTTTCTAGTTGATCAGGAGTAAGGCTTCTTATCCAGACTGCTGCATTTGACTTTGAAATTATTTTCCTACCCTCATCATCTCTCAGGTTTTCCTAAAGCACAGTTCTGATCATGTTATATTCTTACTAAACATTTCACAAGGTTCAACACTGCCTGCAGGATGAAATGCAAACTTTTTAGCTTGATGTATGATTCTCTCTTTTCTTGTCTTATTTTTCACATCATGATCCTACTAAGCCACAATTCATTTTTTGGCATACAAAACATCCTGTCTTTGACTTGAAGTACATTCCATTTTTCCACTTCTCTGCTTTTTGCCCTTCTCCTAAATTCAAGCTGTCAAAATTGCACCCATTCAGCTCAAATGCTTCCTCCTACATAAAATCTTCAACAGCACACATCAGAATTGCCGTCTTAAAAAATTACACCCTTCTTTGTATTTTGATTACTTGTATATGTGCTTGCCTTTCTACTCTGCCATTTATTCAAATTATTGTTAAGTTGGATTTGAAAATTAGTATTATATATTAAACCTCTTTATTTGGAATAGTAGAGAAAATAGGTTCCTGTAGAAATGATGCAGTGCAAAATTCCATCAAAACCAACAGGGACCTTTGGCCTGTAGGGTAGAAAAAGTTAACGTCTTTTCCTTGCCCATCCTGAGATTCATGGCTGAGACCCCAATAACAAAAGATAAATAAATGAGAAAAGCATATAAACTTATTTAATATGCTTTTTCATGACACAAGAACCTTCAGAAACGAAGACCCAAAGAAACAGGAAATCTGTGTATTTTTATGGACAGTTGTGCAGAAGTATGATTGGAGGACCAAAGGGGATGCTCTAATGGTATGGAACTGGAGGGAACTTAGCAAAGCCCATTTGTTCAGACTCTTCTCGGCATCCCTGTGTGACATGATTTCCCTCCAGGTATAGGGCAGGATGCCTGTCACATGAGGGTCTTCAGGAAAGAAGGGAGAAGGTCGGAGAGTGACCCTTCCTGACTTTTTTGACCCTGCTTCAGAGAGGAAAAGTGGGGTAAGGTGAGAGCAGCCCTCCTGCTTCTGCTGTTTTCCCAAATGCCGAGGCATCATGTTTCAGGGTAGCATGTCCTGAACCTGGATAGGTCAGCATCTCTGGGCTCCTGCTTCTTTTCCTTGTCTGCTCCCCTTTCCCCCAGACATTCCCAATCCATTCCAAGCCTCTTCCCCAGGACTCTCATCTCTGAGAAAGCTCTAATTCTGGCAACCAGGCTGGTCAGGGCAGCTGCTGTCTAATGAAATGCACTTTTAATTCACTTATCCCACTCAGGAATGACTCTCAATCCAAGACTGAATTGTACAAATGGAATTCAGGAGGGTAACTTGTCTCTTTGCTGGAAACTGTAGCGTATTAAGACTCTGTGGAATCGATTTATGGAGATCAGACTCCTTTGGGCACACCTCCTAGGTGCATTTTCATCAAGCTCATCTAAAGACTTTGTCTCTGCTTCCATTGTTCAATGAGGATGATAACGGTGGATAATTTTTGAGTTGTCGGCCTGAGAAGTGATTATCAAGGAGCAAGTAAGAATGGGGGAGGGAATGGCGAGAAGCAGTGTTATTTATTTATTTATTTTTAAAATCCCTACATTTGTTGCCACAGGTTCTTGTGAAATTGGAAAATGTACCATGGATTTAAAACCTTAGCAATGCACGAGAAATATCCTATCTATCTTTTAAAAAATAGAGACCCTTGAGTCCCACACTGACTTTCAGAACGTCCAGGGCTGGACCTACAAGCTAATGTTTTCAAAGCTTCACAGGTAATTTGGAAGCAACTGGTCCTTCGATTGGCCTTTGGGAACTGCTAATGCTTTGGTACATATTTACTGACATCTAGAGTTTACTGATTTGCCCAAATATTGTCCAGACTTTAGAACTTCTTTCTAAAATTTCTTGAGAGTGAAACACGCACGCAGAAAGGCTTTACATTTCATTCTATGACAGTCTCGAAGTGGAGAAAATAGTTTAATGGATGGTTTATGGATATTCGATGTTAGTCCAGGTGGCATTTTGAATCTAGGCCAAAGGACATTATTATTCATGCCCTTACTTATTACATACACACGTACACACACATGTGAATTAATCAGAAAATGAAAAAATATCACAATTGGAATAAATACAAACATATATTTTATAGTACTTTGTAATTTCAATTAAATACTTTCTTCAGAAAGTTGCATTTTAAACATTTTCATCACATACGAAATCCTGATAATTTAATATTGTTCTGTTACTTTTTAAATGGTGGAATAATAATGTGATTTCTAGCTTTCCTTATCTTGGTGTCTACTAATTAAAAGACAGAACTAACAGAAAGAGAAACACCCAAAAATAATAAAGAAAATTAAATTCATAAATTAAATTATGCAGACGTATTTGAAGGGTACTTAGACTTTATAAGTCTATCTTTCCTTAGAATATGAAATTCTTTCCTGACTATGAGAATAAATGTTAATATACTTTTCAAACTGATTTCCACCTTACTTTTAGATGACCTTATTTCATTAAGAAAGAAATAAAAAATCAATTCCCACTCAGAATAGTTTGAAGTGAGACTTAATTTTCATCCCTACTATTATTTACTTTGGATCTTATTTAACAGAATCTTTAATGATTATTATAGTTGGCTTCATGTGAGAGTTTATTTTATAATGAGTAAGAGGAGAAAAATGTGCCCCTTTTTGTTTAGTCGAAATATTTTTATGGTTCATATCTCCAAATTGCAAATAAATATAAAAAATTAAGAAATATTTTTAATCGACAGCTTCTGAATCACTATAGTTTCTCAGGTGAGTAAGAAGATACTTTTCTTCAAAGCCATTGCAAGATCTCCTGCCAATATATGATTCAGAATTTTAATAATTTTTATTGTTTAGAAACTCTAAAAGACTGTTTTCATGTTTAACTTTTTTGTCTTTAATAAATTATTTGCCTCTTTCACTGAAAGTAGATTTCTCATTCCTTTTTCTTCTAGGTACTACCAAAATGCCTTCCTTAGAAGGATACAGTGTACCTGTCTAAATCAGGATCCGTTATTTTCTGTTGTGTTTGAGGCTATATCAGTGCCAGATTATTTGACAAAGCACATGCTGAGGGCACCATCAAAGAGATAGAGACAGAGATGGAGATAGAGACAGAGATAGAAATAGAGATAGAGATAGATACAGTGATACCTACGTAAACATGCAGACACACAGATGCCATAGGTATAGATATAAATGACACGGTTACAGACACACAGCATAATTTGATGCTTGCTATCAGTTAGGTGTTCATTATGAGAAAAATCAGAAATACGGAACTGATTGCATTACACTTGTTTTACAGAGTAGTTTATCTTGATTGAAAATTTGAATAAGGGGCAACTTCATCTTTTCTGTTCTTAGAGGCTCTATAAGCCTAAATGGACCCTGGCTCAAATGTTTCCAGTTTAGAATCCTTATCATCAGTATGCTCATTTATAAATTAAACTGGAGAGTTGGAAATATGATGCTGAGAATTGTTCTTTGTGCCTTAAATAGGACATACCTCTTGTGATTTCATTGGAAAAATAGAAATCCAAAGAAGTATTTATGCAACTTACCAGAGGAACGCAAATCAGGGTCTTTTAATGAATGTTTAATCTGAGTTTAGACATGCAAATTAGTTTAGGAGACATCGCGGTAATATCCAGTGTATCTGAATTTTGATGTTTGGAAGTTGATTGTGAAATGATTTTTCTAGTGTGATTTATTCAATAAATTTCTACCATGTTCTAGGCAAAGGGCTGGAGATACCATAATCAACAAGGCCAAGCTCTTACTCTTGAGCATCTATCTCATAGACTTGCGTTTCTTTATTTTCTTCTTCGACATCAATCCAAGTTCTATGAAAAGAGCTATTTCGTGGTGTTGCAGATTTTATGAAGTTGAGTGCTCACTTTAAAGAATAGCTGTTAAAGCTCTTGAATATACTCAATTATATTTCTTATGCTCATTGAAGTTATTAAATACATGATAAAAAATAATGTATAATACAATGTGGCACCGTAAGGAATAATTCACCTAAATACACAGTATTAGTCCAAAGAACATTAACTGTCATGTTTTTAGCATTGTGTGGAGAGTTCTGAGTAAGGTGCAGGTGCTACTTCAAGAAAACTTGATATTAATATTTCAGTCGCAGCAATAAAACAGCACTTCATGTGTTACTCACGAAGGAAGATTTATTACCTTCATATCCTCCCAATAATTTATTTCTTGCTTACATCAGGTATAATCCCATAGCTCAGCCCTTTGGCCTTACAGAGTAATTTAATCTATTAGCTCAGAAAACCTTTTAAGTCGATCCTTGACACTGGAATAGAAGTAGATAGTTTCTTTAAGAGTCTGGTGTACTTGAAGGTCAGAGTCCATTGCATATCCCAGGAGCTGTGCAGGTGGAAACAAAATCCTTTGGCTTCTAATCTCCCTGCCAGTACACTTCCTTCAAATAAGAACGAAGACAAAAGAGACAGATCAAGGCCTACCCCAGGGCTTGAGGCTCAGGAAAATGGTTTTAAGAGCAGATACATGGTAGCCCTTGACAAAAGGCAATTGACATTTGTCTTGGGGATATCATACCACAAGGGTATGTGGATATACTTTGTTCACAAGCTGAATAAGAAGGCCTATTTTTCTAACAGAGATTCATCGCAGTTTTTCACACTTACATCTTTCCCGAGGAAGAAAATGATAATGTTATCCACCCTTTTCTATATATATATATTTATTATTTTTATTTAAATTGAGAGTTATGCTACAGAGTTTCTCATGAATAAAAGGAAAATACCTAAAGAAACAGTTACATTACAAAAAAGAAAACACAAATGCAACTTCCTGAATTTTTCATGAAAACTCAACCCAGAAGGCACTACGTATTTTAGAATCAAATAGCATGGATGCCTTAGGATACATAAACAATATAACTGAATTGAAGAAATTTCAGAAATCTTATAGTTTTACAAATATTTCTCTTTTTGGAAAAGATTTATTGAGGCAAATAAAAGTATGAAATTATGCATAGATTGAAAAATAGAGTGGAATGGAAACATAGAACGTTTATGATTATTTTTGATAAAAGCCACTATATAAGGTGTAGGAAGTTTGGCCACAGTCCAAGTAAAGGAAAATGAGAACTAAATTTAATGGAGTGGCAGTGAGAATGGAAAAGAGGAAAGGTTGAATGGAAGTCACCGAAAAAGGAAATAAAGAATTTACAACTTGATGTTGCAAAAGATGAAAAAAAGATACAGGCATCCAGGATTACTCAGATTTCAATTGTGATTACTTACAGAAGTATTGTGCTACGAATAAAAATGTAAAAAGTCAGAAGAAAAAAGTAATTTGGAGACAAGGGCCACAAAAATGCTAAGGCTTGTTTTGGTCATTCTGGTTATATCAAAATATTTAAGTAAAGGTAATGAGCAAGTGGGTGGACATATGAGTTTGGAGATTAAGAGATAAGTTCTGGAATTACAATAAAGAAATGAGATCTATTCATATGGATCTATTCACCAATAGCAGAGAGCATAGGAGCTAAGGATCAACTCTCGGAAAATGGTTACTGTTGGGAACTATGTTGTTAGAGCACATTAAAAAATATCTAAAGTAAAACAGAAAATAAATAATAGCTTCCTCTCTATGGAAAGTCAGTAGAATGGTTAGGGTTAAAACTGTGGTGTAGAATCCAGGGTGAAATGAGTTGCAAGAAACAAGAGATGGTTACCATGGTCAAATCTGAAAGAAAAGTCAATTAAGTGAAGACATTCATAGTGAAATGTACTTTGTAAGAAGAGAAAGAATGATGAGGTGGTGGGAAAAACCACAGTGACTATTTTACTATTTCAAGGAGTTTGGTAGCAAGAGGAAAAGACAAACTGAATCTTTGGAGACTGCTGGTGTGAGGAAAGGCTTTTTCAGGATAAGAAAAGATGTAAGCACCATATTTGTAGCCAGAGCAAATGTAAGAAGAAAGGGAAAAATATAGAAAATGGTTATTTAATAGAATGAGTTTTAAAGAAAGGAAGAAAGAGTTAACATCGAAGTCCAGATAGAGGTTAGCACTAAAATACGGAGGAAGTATAGCTGTTGTTTTTTCTTTTCTTTGAGACAGGAAGGAAGAATAAGATGTGGCTATACATGAACTCTTCGTATGGAGAAGGGAGTCCATACGGATCATTTGGGGTGGCATTAAATACAGAGAGGATTTCAACCCAAGAAGGAGGAAATAGATTAGGCTATAGGGAGAAGGTTGAAACTCTCTTAGAAGGCAATGAAATACCGAATCAGGAGACAAGTAGTAGTAGTGCTGCGGAAGAAGGATTGGGCAACAGGGATCTGTAGTGGGATGAGATCAACTTCCTTGCTTACTTTCTCCACAGTATTAAAATACTCTGAAAGCAGTGAAGGAAGAAGACTGTAGGGGCTACTGAGAGTTGGGGTTAATGAGAACACAGGGAGCAAAAGTCCAATGGGTGAGACTTGAGAGTATTAATGAGAAGACAATTAAAGACACTCAGTGTGGATCTTACAATCTAAATTAAGGAGAAAAGTGAGGTCAGAAGGAGGTTGATAAACCAGAAATACAAGTATGGTTCAAGGAGTGAGACCTCACAGTGAGAACAAAGTTCAAGTTAGTTGCTAATAAAGGCACAGAAAATGTGGAAAGTAAAATGGTCTGTTTTTGAAAAGAAAATTTCAAAGTTCAAAATCACTAATATTGATCAAGGGCCCATAGTGAGTAAAAGAGAAAGCTCTTATTGATCCAGAATGGTTGAGAATTGAGATAGCTAGCTAAGTAAACAAGCTGGCTTAGAATTAGTGTTTCATATATACATGTATGTATGTATGTATGTGTGTGTGTGTGTATATATATATATATATAAATATCTATGTAATTACTCCTACAAGTAATTAAGTGCATGAGATTTTGCCAGATCAATCATTATTTTTATGCCCAACAATCATGGGAATATCTAAAATGTTGAAAATTCCCTATCTCAATTCAATATTAATGTGTTCAAGTAACAGAAAATAGTTGTATGTATTTCTATACCTATCTTTCTACATCTATTTATCTACATATGCATATATTTTTTAACCTGCATCTTTATCCATAAAATATTCTGGACAGACTGCATAGACTTTGGCATGTAAAGGCTCTTCTTTTCAAACACTACCATCTTCCCTAATAGGTATGTTAGACTTTGCTAGAAGGCTGGAAGAGGGAGAGGTAAATTGCCTTTATAGTCACTCAGTTGTATAAACCACATTTTGTAGTTCATGTTCAGCTGCTAGAACAAAACACTACAAACTGGATAATTTATAATGGATTTATTTGGTTCATGGTTCTAGAGTCTGGGAAATCCAAGATCACGATCCAGCATCCGCTTAGCGTCTGGTTAATGTCCTCTTGTTACATCATAGGATGGTGGGAGGGCAAGAGAGAGTACATGAGAGTAAGACAGCAAGAGGGAACTGAACTTCATCTTATTACTGGGAACCAACTCCCATGATAATTAACCCACTTCTGTGATAACAGCTTTAATACAGGCGTACCTCAGAGATATTGTGGGTTGGTTGTAGACCGCCTCCATAAAGCAAATATTGCAATAAAGTGAATCACACAAAGTTTTTGATTTCCCAGTACATATAAAAGTTGCGTATACCCTATACTATTGTTTATTAAGTGTGCAATATCATTATGTCTAAAAAAACGATTGTACACATTTTAATTTAAAATATTTTATTGATAAAAAATGCTAATGATCATCTGAATCTTCAGTGAGTCATACATTTTGGCTCGTGGAGGGTCTTGCCTTGATGTTGACGGCTGCTGACTGATCAGGGTGGTGGTTGCTGAAGGCTGGGGTGACTGTGGCAATTTCTTAAAATGAGACAATAGTGAACCTTTCCACATCTGTTGACTCCTTTCCTGAATGATTTCTCTGTAGCATGTGATGCTGTTTGATAGCATTTTATCCACAGTAGAACTTCTTTCAAAATCGGAGTCAATTTTCTCAAACCGTGCCACTGCTTTATCAACCAAGTTTATGGAATATTCTAAATCCTTTGTTATCACTCCAACAATGTTCACAGCACCTTCACCAGGAGTAGATTCCATCTCAAGAAACTACTTTCTTTGCTCTTCCATAAGAAGCAAATCCTCATCTATTCAAGCTTTATTGTGAAATTGCAGCAATTCGGTGACATCCTCGGGATCTACTTCTAATTCTAGTTCTCTTATTATTTCCACCACATCTGCAGTTACTTCCTCCACTGTAGTCTTAAACCTCTCAAAGTCCTCAATGAAGGCTAGGATAAACATCTTCCAAACTCCTGTTAATGTTGATATTTTGATTTCCTCCCATAAATCATAAACGTTCCTAATAGTATATAGAATGGTAAATCTTTTCCAGAAAGTTTTCAACTTACTTTGCCCAGATCCGTCACAGGAATCACTATCTGTGGCAGCTGTAGACTTATGAAATGTATTTCTTAAATAATAAGACTTGAAAGTCAACATTAATCCTTGATCTATTATGGGATACAGAATGGATATTATGTTAGTGGATGTGAAAACAATATTCATCTCCTTGTACATCTCTATTGGAGCTCTTGGGTGACTAGGTACCTTGTCGATGAGCAGCAATATTTTGAAAGAAAATTTTTTTCCTGATAAGTAGGGCTCAATAGTGGGCTTAAAATATTTAGTTAACCATGCTATAAACAGATGTGCTGCCATCTAGGCTCTGTTGTTCCATTTATAGAGCACAGACAGAGTAGATTTATCATAATTCTTGAAGGCCCTAGGATTTTTGGAATGGTAGATGAACATTGGCTTCAACTTGAAATCACCAGCTGCATTAGCCCCTAACAAGCGAATCAGCCTGTCCTTTGAAGTTTTGAAGCCAGGCATTGACTTCTCCTCTCTAGTCATTGATGTGAAGATATCTTCTTCCAATATAAAGCTGTTTCATCTATATTGAATATCGTTTAATGTAGCCACCTTCATCAATAATCTTAGCTAGGTTTCCTGGATAACTTGCTGCAGCTTCTACATTAGCACTTGCCACATAACCTCGCACTTTCATGTTATAGAGACGGTTTTTTCCCATAAATCTTATGAACTGACCTCCACTAGCTTCAAACTTTTTTTCCTGTAGCTTTCTCACCTTTCTCAGCCTCCCTAGAATTGGAGAGAGTTAGGGCCTTGCTCTGGATTAGGCTTTGGTTTAAGTGAATGTTGTGGCTGATTTGATCTTCTATCCAGACCACTAAAACTTTCTCCATATCAGCAATGAGGCTGTTTTGCTTTCTTATCATTTGTGTCCTCACTGTAGTAGCACTTTTAGTTTCCTTCCAGAACTTTTTGTTTGCATTCACAACTTAGATGACTGGGGGAAAAGGCCTAGCCTTTGGTCTACCTTGGCTTTTGACGTGCCTTCCTCACTAAGCTTAATCATTTCTACTTTTGATTTAAAATGAGAGAGACGTGACTTTTCCTTTCACTTGAACACTTACAGACCATTCTAGGGTCATTAATTGGCTTAATTGCAATACTGTTGTGTCTCAGGAAATAGGGAGGCCTGAGGAGTGGGAGAGAGATGGAGAAATGGTCGTTTGGTGGAGTAGCCAGAACACACAAAAGCTTTATTGATTGCTTGCTGTCTCATACAGGCATAGTTCATGGTGCCCCAAAACAATTATAATAGTAACATCAAACATCACTTATCACAGATTACCACAAGATATATAAAAGTAAAAATTCAAAATATTGCAAATATTATGCAAATGTGACACAGAGACACTGTGTGAGCACAAACGGTTGGAAAAATGGTGCTGATAAGCTTGCTCAAGGTTGCCACTCTCTTCAATTTATGAAAAATAAGTGCAATAAATAAAGTGTAATAAAACAAGGTATGCCTATGCATTCACAAGGATGAAGCCCTCCTGACCTGTCACCTCCAAAGGCCCCACCTCTTTATACTGTTAAAATGACAATTAAGTTTCCAATTAAGTGTTGGAGGGGGGACACATTCAAACCATAGCTTCATATAAATGAATGCAAAGCAAATATGCCCTACGAGGTTGTGGGGAAACCACTGGGTAGAAGGGTCTTGGATGTCCACTTTAATTGGGGGAAAATGATAAAGAGACAATAGGATAATCAATGACAATAATAGGATTTCTTGCCATGGAGAAGTCTAAACTAGACATGGATAAAAAGCCAGCTAAATGCAAAGCTTAGGATCTCTCTTTTTCCTTTCCTTTATATACTATGTTGTTTTTCTACATTATATTTTTGGTACACAGAGATATATGGCATGGGTTCCCAAATTTTACAAAGTAAATAATACATATAATTCAAACTTTACTGAATAAATACACTCTATTTTTAATGATTCAGAAGGGCCTTCATAATGATGGTTATTGTTGAAGATAGATTGCGTCTCAGCTAGCAAGAGGAATTAAAGCTAGTTTATCTTAATCCATGCTAATCAATCTATATTGTGCACCTCAATTTGGCAAATAACACCACATGCTTACAAGAAAAAAAGTAAAAGAAGCATAATTGTTAGTTGTGTTAGACAAGGGAAGAAGTGGTATCAACCACTCCCCCTATATCACTGTGGTTCAGAATATGCACGTCCTTCCTTGTACGAGGTGTGATGCCAAAAGACATCGCGTTGCTTGCTAGAACCAGACCACAACTTGAGTGAATTCCCTATCCTGCCTCGCTTCTGAAATTAAAGTCTTTTGTTTTGAGGAAAGGTAGCAATAGAGTTTGATTTCAGAGTGTCAACTTGGTTACGAGCGGGTAAGCTTCAGCGAGGACAATAGCCAAAAATATAAGGGAAATATGTCTCCCTCTCACGGAACCATTCAGAGAAGCAGCCCAGGTTCTGCCACCCTCAACATGTAGCTTCCAAGATTGCTCCAGTCATCACCAAATCCACACCAGAGACTGAGGGCGAGAGGGAGTTTGGGGCAAACATCTTTTAAAAAGTAGCAAATGTCACCCCCGTTAATATCTCCCTAGCTTGAAATTAGTCCTGGCCACAACTAGCTTCATGGAAGCCTGTGAGATACAGCCTCACAGGGGGTCCACTGACAAAGTGGCAGAGAGAAGAGACTGAGGGACAGATGGCCTTTCTGTCACTTATCCCACTGGGGCAGAGATGTGTGCTAATTTCAGCAGCTCCACTTCAGATCTACACCTTGGACATACTTTTTTTGTTGTTGTTCTTGGATATTTTTTTTAGTGTTTTTCTCACTTCTCTAATTATTCTTTACAGCAGGACTTGCTTTTGAGTCATTCATTTCTGTTAAAATTGTTCCATCAAAAGCTGACTATTACTTTTAATTGGCTTGTTTGCACCTAACACCTACTTACTTACACAAGGGGGAAATAAATTGCTATTGGTTTACCTGCTTAAATCCACTTAAAAAATATTAAAGGAAACAGAAAGAACACTTTTGTTCAAGACATCCTGATTTGAAAAAATGACAAGTATGTTATTTACTCAAATTAGTGCTTTTCTCTAAAAGTACCCAGAAACACTAACCTAAACATATGTGCTTCTGATCTCAAAGTTTTCCATGTAGTGATTATTTTTCAGATAGTCACCATTATAAAAATATTTTATTGACTCGTGTTGTGGTTATGGTAGCATATAGTGTGTGTGAGACATTCAGATAATTAAATACATTTTAAAAACACTTGCATTCATAGAGTAACGTATCAACATGTATTTTCTCCTTTTGTTTATATTAATCAGTGAGATAGATAAGGGGACAGGAATGATAATAAAATTTCTATTTTGCAGAGGAAGAAAGTGAAGTTCTGAAAACATAAGTGATTTACCCACCACCATCCAGCTGGAAAGTGTGCAGAACAGATTGAAACCTAGTTCTACTAACCCTTTCTATTTTCAAAGTAATGATTTTCCATTCATATCAAACAAATGTTCTCTTGACTCTATAATCTACCCTGCAAGATGATTATCTTAATGACTTTTTGTTTTGGAGTTCTTTTTGTTTGTTTGTTTGTTTGTTTGTTTTACTTTGTTTTATTCTTATGTGCAGAGGATATAATACAGGTTGAGTATTCCTTACCTGAAATGCCTGGGATCAGAAATGTTTTGGATTTTGAATTTTTTTTCTGATTTGGGAATATTTGCATTACACATACCTAGCAGTTGAGCATCCCTAATCTGAAAATCCAAAATCCAAAATGTTCCAATGAGCATTTCCTCTGAGTGTCATGTCAGCACTCGAAAAGTTTCAGATTTGGGGACATTTCAGATTTTGGATGTTCAGATTAGGGATATTCAATCTGTATGTGCAAAGTAATTAATGAAAGCATTCAGGTTATTGTTTTAAGCATCATGATGTATAGGAGATAAGCACTTAGATATATTAACAGTATAAAAGCATGTGACTTTTAATATTATTTATAATCAATCGCCAAATCTGTGCAAATTTTACTGAGATTATGCTGTAAGCCAACAGCATGTTGGTAGCTAAGTGTGTGCATGTGGGTGTCAAAATAAATAGGACAGTTTCTAGTTTCAGAGACTACAGTTAGGAAAGCATTATTATATATATAGTCATATAGGGTTACAAAATATTTCTATAGTGTTAACAGTTACAGAGCATTTTCCCTCCTTTTCCTCTACCCAAACTATCTTGTGAGCTAAGCAGGGCAGGTCTGACTACTTCTGTTTCATAGATAAAGAATCCCTGGATCAGAAGGTTTTCCATAGCAGACATTCAATCATCAAACATGTATTGAGAGGCCACTACATGTGGCTGTGAAGAGAGGTGCTCTGGGACTGGGAAGATGACACATGGGATGACATATGCCTCCCATGGGCTTCCAGAGTAGGGGACAAGAAGGACACCTAATGCCTTGCTGTGACACTGTGGTGGCTACGTCAGAGGCAGAAATGGCCTAAAGTCTCCACAGTGAGCAGGACCCAGTTATCTGCATTTGATCTCAGTGCCTTTTTCAGGAGCAACTGAGTAACCAGCAGATTCTAATCATAAACGTGGCTGGAATTCAGAAAGCAAAGAACTCTGGGATATGCTGGAACTGTTAGAGTGAGTGAGGTTTAATTTTGGCTTTAAAGAATGAGTTCATGGTTGGATAGATGCAGGGGAGGAGAAAGATTGCAAAGAAGCAGACTGTGCTTGCAAAGCAGGAACTTGGCAGGAAACAGTGTTGTGCTGTGATGGTTAATTTCATGTGTCAACTTGACTGAGTTAAGGCATACCCGGGTAGCTGGTAAAACATTTCTGGGTGTGCCAGTGAGAGAGATTCTGGAAGAGATTAGCATTTGAATCAGTAGACAGACTAAAGAAGATTTGCCCTCACCAATATGGGCGGGCATTGTCCAATCCTTTGAGGGCCCCAAATAGATCAAAAAGGTGGAGGAAGGATGAATTCTCTCTCCCTCCTTGAGCTGCGACATCCATCTTCTCCTGCCCTAGGTATCGGAGCTCCTGGTTCTCCAGCCTTCTGACTCCAGGACTTAGACCAGCGCCTACCCCCACCTCCCCCAGCCCCAGGTTCTAACTTTGACTGGGAGTTACACCACCAGCTCTCCTGCTTCTCAGGACTTTTAACTCTGACTAAAAGACACCACAGACTCCCCTGGGTCTCCCGCTTGCAGAGGGCAGATGGTGGTGCTCCTCAGCCTCCATAATCACCTGAGCCAATGCCCGCCATTAATTTCTGTGTGTGTGTGTGTGTGTGAGTGTGAGTGTCTTTCTGGAGAACCCTGACTAAATACAGTTGAGAAGGAAGTGAGTTGCCAATTCTGTCAGAGGTAGAGTGTGTAGACTGGGAAAAATTAAGAAATAAAGCTTCAGTAGTAGAATGACACAGAATGATGCGATCACTAAGGCTAGGTAGGAGGGTTTAGTCTTTATGCAGAAGAAAATAGGGTGTAGAAGTTTTCTGAGCAGAAGAGTGGCATGGCCATATCCGTGTTTTAGAGAGATTATTGCAATGGTGGACGGATTTGACAAGAGATGGGAGGAGACAGGATAACCAGTTAAAGAGCTGTTGTAGCATTCCAAGCAAGAAAGATGAAAGTCTGGGCTTTGGTCTTAGCAGTCAGAATCAAGAAGAAAGGGTAAATTTGAGAGACACTTTAGAAGAAAAAAATGACTGAACACAGTGACAGACTGCCTCTAGCGAATTTCAAAATGGCAAGCGTCAAAGATTACCTTTCTTTTTGTACTCATTATACTTTTCATTTCATTGCACTTTCCATTAATTCTTTATGATCTGCCATTTAAGCAACAAGTAAGCATAATTTAAACTCTTAAGAAGATATGTGACTATCCTTTTCTGAAAAGTACAAGGAGATGAAAGATGTTAAAAGTACATTGCATACAGTAAGTGCTGAATAAATGTTCGTGAAGAAATTAAACTTTAAAATCATCAACGTATAAAGAAAATCCTTTTTTCATAAATGAGCTTTTGGATCTAGGTTGTCACAGTGGAGCTATGTGAAGCATGAAGTCAAGAACAAAGAAATGGAGATTTCAAGTTTTAAGCAGTGAAATGTTATCAGAGACTGCTTCAGAAAGTCTAGAAAAGAAATTGATATGGCAACTTGAAAGTCGATATACTGAAATTCAAATGAAAAGTACCTCATCTAATTTTCATAACGGAGGTAAAGTACTGGATTGGCAAAATTATCTAAATATAGATTTGTAGTACTAGAGTTTATTGAAAGGAGTCCAGAAATGAAACCAGATCAGTTTAGTGACAAGAAAATAGAAATTATGTTTTTTCTCTGTCGATCTTTTGTGTATGATAATGACTATATTATTACTATAAACAAAAGATGGGTAAGAATAAAGACACTGTAAGGTTATTTCTTCATATTTTTGCAGCCCTCTCCCCAATATTAAATCACATGCCTGAAATGAGAAACATAATTCAGGGTTTAAACTTCTTTTTTACATATATTAAAAAATATTTTTAAAAAGTCAAAGTTGATTCAAACCACCATCAAATCTGACTTTGTTTTACTGAATGAAAAATGTAATATTAGGTTTAAAATTAAAATATTTTATCTGGAACAATTGTAAGTAAATAATATTTTTTGAATTTTTATGTCATAGTTTTCTGAACATTGTATTGGACATTTTATCTAATCTGTTTTTTTCCTGCCATTATTTTCTTAGTTGAATACTTGACATAATGACCTCAAAATACAAATCCATGTTTCTTTTATTTTTTTCCCTTCCTCGGTTTTGCTTTAGCACTCAAGTTATTTGTTTATACTTTAAAATATTTTCTTTAAATAAAAATGCACATATAAATTATCTCAAGGTTGAAACTAGATGCATCTTTCAGTGGTGACATAGCTCCCTCATTTTAAGATAAGCCAAAGGATGTTTGGATGTTGTGTCTTTTTCAAGAGTAAACAGCTAGTTAATGTCAGAACCGGCCTTTTTTTCCAGGCTTCATTTTTTTCCCATTAAAAACACAAACACTGAAGTATTGTTCTAAAAACACACATAGATATATTGTGTGTAAAGAGAAAATCGAATATGTAATTTGTCTCCTAAAAAAACAACTTACTCAATACAATAAAACACACACATACAAATTATAACAGAACGATTGCCCTGAAAGCATTTTCTTCAGTAGGATCTATATAAGATGACTTCAGGAGCTTCAATCATTCATTCACTTTCTTACATTGTCTTTTACATTCGTAAAGCATTAATTTGATCTATAGATCCACTGTCTTGATGGGTCAGTATAAAGGAGTGATGACTGACTTGGGCTTTAAGACACAGTCTTTACTCATTCTGGTTTCCTTGTCTCTATTCTCCCACAACAATAAATATATGAAACCTAATAAGGACAAAATATAAATTTAGGGGAGCAGAATAATATTTCGAGAGCACTAGGAGTGACTGCCAGAGATACATAATTTTAGATACATACATGCCAATTAACGTACTATGCTTTTTTTTCTTTTTCAATTAAACAGCAATAGATTCTACCAGAGACACATCTAACAGTTGTTTTGGTGACGTTTCTTAACATTTCATATACTTACAGAAATAAAGTTTATGATCATTTTCATACTCATTTTCACTTTTTATCCTTATTACAATTATGTAAGTTGGAATCGCCCCACTATTATATCACATACAGAAAACCTAATTCTCGGAGAAGTCAATCATCTACCCCAAGTTGGCAAAATTAGTATGTATCTTAATTGGAATTAAACCTAAGTTTTCTGACTAAAATCATGTGATAATAGCATTACTTTCTGCCAAGTCAACTGTCAGAGGTACCAAAAATGCAACTTTCTTGAAAATTTTTCTCAAGGAGAAACATTTAAGTTTCTAGATGAATAAGAGGTTTACATCTTAATAACCTTCAAAACACATCACCACTCCCTTAAAATAAGCCTGTAATTGTCAGACTCCTGTTGGTTAATTTCCTTTGCTGGGAAGACTTGATCCCATTTTCATTGCTTTCCTGCTGGGAAAGCCCTGCTCATGTCAAGCCATATATATTACAGTGCTTCCGTTTTCCTCTAGAATTCATCTGTTTCTTTTTTTAATGATAGCAGTATGTGCCCGTGATAAAATTGCAAGCTGCAGAATAGGAAATTGATTTAGGAACAATATAAGAAGACTTTTGTTTCCCCTATCATTTGAGTGGTCTAACGGCTTTCTCCCGAAAGAAGTGTTTATCGCTGTGCCAAAGCTGGTGTTGTAGGACCACAGGTCATGCCAATGAGAAGAATCCTGCAGTGACTGAGCGTGGGTCTAGGTTAGTCTTTCCCAAAGTTTATTTTACCATAAGTATCATCTGGTGGGGTGTATTAAAAGATATATTTTTCTTTGGTCCTGGCTACCTGTATATCAACTAGATGCCTAGGTAACTTTTATGATCTGGCAGTTTTGGAAATATTGCCTTAGCCGGTCCCTAACAAAACTTTCAACTCAGACAAAGTTTTTGCATCAGGACTAAGAATGTGTCAAGTGAGAACTTTTTTGGAGGCTTTTTAAAATTAACATTTTTTATTGAGAAATGATAATTATGTATGTTTACGGAGTACAATGTGATGTTCTGATATATGTATACAATGTGAAATGATTAAATCCAGCTAACGAACCTATCCATCATCTCACTTATTTTTCATGGTAAGCCTTTGAAATTTACTCCTTTAGTTATTTTTCAAATGTACTATATTGATGATATTATTGATGATAGTCACCCTGCCATGCAACAAGCAAGAGTAGGGAAGGAGGGAATGGGCAGTTGTTCTTCCAAAAGTACAAAGCGAGAGCTTTACATTGTGATTCAGACTGGGCACAGTGGCTCATGCCCATAATCCCAACACTTTGGGAGGCCCAGATGGGGAGATCACTTGAGGCCAGGAGTTTTGGGTCCAGCCTGGACAACATAGTGAGATCCCATCTCTACAAAAATTTTTTTGAAAAGTAAGTTGTGATTCAACTGTGGTTCTTTGCTTGAGGGTTGAAAACAGTTGATGGAGTGCAAATGCTATATGATATGAAAACTAGAAAGAAAAGAAGGAAGAGAGAGAAAAAGATTAAGGCAAAGAGTGAAGAAAGGGGGAGGGAAGGAAGAAAGGAAAACATAGAGGCAGGAAGAAAAGAAGGACAGGAGGGAGGAAAGAAAAGCTGGGCTCAAATGGAAGATGGGTATTTAATACTTTTTAAATTAATTACCAAATTCCAGTGATAACTAGGGCAGCATAAGAAAGAAATTAAATATGATTCAAACCCATAATAAAATACAAACTGGATCCCTGGGCAATTTTTTTCTTTTCCTCTACTGTCAGAAGAGTAGAGTTTGTGTAGTATGAAAAGGAGCATTTGATTTTTACAAATCACCTAAAAAATTTATGGAACTTTTGAGTTTGAGGTAAACTAGGAAACCAAATATCAAACGTTTCTCTTTTACAATGTCTTGGCTGGATCTAAACCTTCTGTCTATGTATTTTTAAGTAAAATCATGCTGGGATACATATGTACTTATATTTAGTCATAACATATTTGTTTTAGTAAAATTATAATTCAAATAATTTAAATTATCAGAGAATAATTTCTATTTTTGGAGATGCTAAACAGATTTTAAGGATGACCATATGTTCCAAGGACTGACATTAATCCCAATCCAAAAGCATAAATAGCTTATCTGAGCAGCTCTTAGAATGACAGCCATATAAAATAATCAACAAGCCACCTGTCCCTTTATACTGTATGCAGCAAAATATACTTAGATAGCATTTCTACAACACAAAAAGTTGAAGTTGCTTTATTCAACTTTATTATCTATGTATAATATATTATAATACAATATGTGTAGTGCCACTAAGACTAACTTGATAGTGAATTTCTCTCCTGAGATGATTCAATTTCAATAAGGGACCAGTTATCCATAAACATATATTCTCTATATAATGCAATTTTCTGTGCATAAATATGAAAGTGTTATAGTGATTCATTTTGTCTAATGAGCTAAATACGTAATTGTGCATTTCAACTTTGCATGAAAATTTTTAGGTTAATATAATTTTATTATAGATAATACGTTGTTATACACTTTAAAAGTATGTTTGCTTAGAATTTTTAATATATGGCACTCACAGTCAAATAACAAAAGAAATTCCCCAGAAAATAGTATCTTATTAAATGCTTTATCATTTATAACAACATTGAATAGTTCTCCGTAGGAAATTATCTTCCTCTGGGTTTATAGCATTTGTGAAGTCTGAAAATCATCTGATTCTCCTGAAAGGAAGACGATAATATTGGCTTAAGATAGCATCTGGAATCGTCTCACTCAGAGTCACTCCCATTTAGGCAGAAATGCCTGCAGATGCACGATGAACATTCTGTCTTGTGAGCTCCCAGCTTCATCCTTACCATGGTAGAGAGGAAGCTTGCTAAAGATTTTTCTTGTTGGAGTCTGAGCTTTGACCACATTTTTAAGTCACTCTATAAATACCTTTGAAGGAAACACCAAAGATAACAGCACACTTTCTCACATTCATTTCTGTACTGAAAAACTCACCGGGCAGCTGTTTTGTGTCAGGCTATGTGTAAGGTATTGGGAATAAAAGAAATGATTATGACATAATTATTGTCCCCTAGAAGCTCACAACATCCTGCAGAAAGAGACACTGGGGAAAAAAACCTAAAAAGAACAAAAGCAAAGCTAACTACTTTTTCCAGACGAAAAATACAAATGAGGTAATACTTACTTTATGACTTAGAATTACAGTAGATCTAAGCCCTTTAAACCTTTTTGCACCCCAGGTTGTGCCTTTGCAACTGGCTCTAAAGCACCTAGGGATGTCACAATGGAGCCAGGTACCTGTAAATGTTGTCAACATCAGGCCTGGCCTCCACCGCGTAGGGTCAGGGGTTGGGCAGCAACCCCAGCGTGAGGTGCATGGTGCCTGTTCATTCTGTTCATAGCAAACACCGTCTGCTCCCAGAGGGTTCAAACCCCATGTTCCTGCTCCCATGATTCGCAAACATGCCTGTCCCCTCAGGCACACTTCCCCAGCGGGTCAGGATGCGCACGTGCTGGGCCAAGGCCGTGCCCAGCCAGCAGTGTCCTCTGCCCCATGTGCAGGGCTGGCCGACTGCCCAGATTTCTTCCGTTCAGCCTGTGTGATGAGTAAACTCTCACAGGCCTTCTTTCATTGAATAACCACATAGAGATGAATTTAGACTATGTTCTCTGACATATGACAAAAGACGGCACTGGGAAAAGTATAAAATAGCTGAATTTGCCTTCGGTCTTTTTCCACCATCCCCCTTATTCCAAAATTATTTCTGACCTCACATTGCCCTTTCAAATGCTAGTGACATTATTTCTTATTTACGAGAGCACTTTACAGTTTACAAAGCTAATTCAACGTCATTTCATTGAATAAGAAACTAATGTGTTGGTGTGAATTAGTTTAAGACTTTATCCTCACTATGTACAGGGTACATAGATAGTAAGTTGAAATGAGGAATAATTTGTAAAAGTAACAATAGCTAAATTTTTAAAGCATTTACTATTGAGCAGGTATAGTCATAGGCAGGTCACATATATTGTTTCATTTAATCTTTAACCCTAAGGAGCAAGTATCGTCATTCTCCTTCAGAGTTGGGAAAAGCAGGGTAAAGAGATAGTAAACAAAGGAAACTAGGAATGCAACCCAACCACTCATGCCAGAGCACGTATCCTTGATCTCTGGCCACATTCCCTCTCTTTGTAAGTTTTCAGGCATCTGGTACTTGTGTGAGGGCAATTGTATTGTACAGAGAAATCACCAGGCTCCAAAACACCGATGTGGTGGACTGTTTAATGCTAAAACTAATTCTACGGGTGACATTCAGATCTATTAATACAACAGATTAAGTGACAAGGGCTGGCTTAGTGAGAGGGGTTCCTCAGAGTCTACCTAAAACCAGTAAGAGACAGACAACATGATGTATTAAAGTCACTTCAAGATAAATGAATCAACTCATAAACACATGTAGCCATTAAGGTCAGTTCACTTTACAAAGATTAGAAAATGGTAAAGGGAAATACAATTTTGTTATCTGAGAAAATCAGATCATAAAGTTTTTCTCCTACAAAATGAAGTAGATGGTACCAGTGTTCACTTCGTAGGATGGTGTTTCCTCACTGTTCTCCTCACAGCTTCTTCTAATGTAATTAGATCCCTAATAATGATTAAAAGAGAAACTAGCTCTTCAGACACAGGCAGTTGAAAACTATTGATAGGTCCATGCGTTCCAGTTCAATGGGTCCTTCTCTACAAGTTTATTGCATGTAATAATGTTCCTCTTGGGGGAAATGCATTGCACTATCTCTGATTTATCGTATTTTCACATATTGTTAATGCAAGGACTTTGGTAGTCAACAAAAAAATTATGGCACATCTGGGTACGTAGAGTATTCCACTTTCCAGAGAAAAGGTCAGGAGGGAAAAAAAAAAAAGAGAGAGAGAGAGAACAAAAATATAAAACCTTCAAATCAAGTCCAAGTCCCTACTTTGTTCCTGGGTTTTCATCACCGTTAATCAATGCTAAGCAACTGCAATTAGAAAAGAGTAACTAAAACTTAGAGTTGAGGAACAGATAGGAAAAATTTTTTTAAAAAAGTGAAGCTATTTTCCCACAATCAGACAAACAAAACCGCACGACCACTTTCTTATTGATTTTCCTTCTCATTAAGATATGTTCATTTACTTTCTTTTCTTTCGAAGCTTTTGGTGAGAATTTTGAAACTAAAATCATCTTCAGTGAATGATTGTGCCCACTATTCTTCCTATAGAGACGTGAATTCCAGAATGGCTTGTGGAAACTACTGTTTCTGCTTTAATTAACCATCTCCAAATGCAAATAACCAGTAAACTTTTTTTAGCCCATTCTAGTGTTAGGCACTCCAAGTTCTTCAGCAAATATTCACTCTGATGACAATATGTAGAATAGTGCATAATTCCCGCTTTCTCATATCTTAAATTCAGGGTAAGATGAAGCCAACACATAAGATAAATAAGAACTCACAATAATGGCCCCAGAGTCATGTTTATCAAAAGAATGATAGAAACACAAATGCTGTGAGTTCAAAGGTGGAAATGAGGACCTCCTTGGTGTTGGTAGCAAAAGGGGTTCAGTGAAGAAGTAGAGCTTCATTTGTATCTATAAGACATATAATTTAGATAGAGGAAAAAGAAAGAGATCTAACAAGAAAGAACAGGAAACTATTAAAGGACAGGTATGGGGCTGGAATGGGCACAGTGTGTTCGTAGAAACAATGAGGACCTTGTTAATCAATCAGCTTATGGATGTTATCTTGGAAAAACGCTTCATAAATTGAAAAGAGATTCATTAATGGAAAGCATGTATGCCACATATTTATATATAATATGTATGTCTTTTTACTAAGCTGACCTCCTTCTGTGTTTTATGCATAGTAGAATCCCAGAAAAGATGGCTAAGTGAATGATTCTACACACATGCACACACACACACACACACACACACACACACACACACTTTGAAAGCCAAATGAGACTAAAAAGTTGAGCCCCACGATAAGCAAAAAAATTTTGTAATCTTATGTTGTAATAATAGGAAACAAAAATTCATTTTAAAGTCCAATTGAAATTTCATTATTTTATAGGAAGTGAGACATGATAATAATCATTCATCTACAATATTTACTGGGCATCTACTAAGCCCAAGGCACACAGTTTTTATTTTCACAGAGTTCAGACAGAACCTAATGAAAAGACATACATGTAGACATATATTTCTAAGATAGTTCATAAGAAAAACATTAAAGATATGCATAAGTAGAAAAAAGGAGGTGCAATGAATTTAATCTGCATTAGGTGTGGTTAGTGATGAAATGTGTTGATTATTATTTAGCCAAATGAAAGATGGATAGAAATTCTCCATAGAAGGCACAACAGAGCTACAGGGGCAAAAAATTTGGTATTGAGTTTGGTGTTGCGGACATAAAGTAGATGGGAAGAAGAATGAATAAAATCTACCTATGGAGGCAAACACACACCAGATCATGGAAACCTTTATATGCCAGTTAAGAGTTTAACGGCTTCTTATAGTCCATGGGTAGCCACTGAGAGTTCTCAAATGGGGAGATCATGATAATTTGAGTTGGGGAGAGAGAACTCTGGTGGCTGGCGAGAGAGTAGAGAGGAACGCAACTGGAAAGAAACTATGTAGAGGTTGAGTAATGAGGATAGGCCACAGTCTCCAGCCTCATTGGTCTCCAACCACCACATGCACTGTGACTGGCTGTCATCTCTCCCCGGCACACCCTTCTTCCATATTTTCATGGCTAACTCCTATACGTTCTTTAAGACTTTGCTCAGATATTACTTTATCCATGAGGCCTAACCTAACAAGCCCAGTTAAAGATTTAATCCCCTCGCCCCCACATTCCTATCCCCATTAACCTGTTCCATTTGTGTGACTCTATATCATGTACCAGCTTCTGATAACCAATTTATATTGATTGCTTATGTTCTGTCTCCCTCAACTAGAATTTAAGCTCTAGCAAGGCAAGATTTTGTTGTGTTTTGTTGCCTGAATGAAACTCAGCTTTAGGACTGCTAGCACATGATAGGTATTCAGTAAACATTTGCTTAGTAAATGACAGAGATGAAGATGAAGGCCCAACCTAAGAAGTATTGAGACCTGACGGATTATTGGATATGGAGGTTAAGAAAAGGGCCAAGCATTGCTCCATTTTCCAGCATGGTGGCTGAGTGGCTCATAATTTCCCTCATGGAGAGAAGGAAGGCTGGAGGAGGGGCAGGTTTAGGAAGAAGAGGGTGAGTTCTGTTTTGAGTATGTTAAATGTGAGAAGACTGTTGATGAGCTGGTGAGGTGTCTGCGTAGAAGCTCAGAGCAACCGCCAATGCTAGAGAAGAAAAGCGAGGAGTCACCTGCACCTGCGTGATGTTAAAGCCCTAACGTGGGCGAGAGGCCAGTGGTGCCTGAGATGACATAGGACCAAAGGCAGGATTCTAATGAATATCGTGAATAATATTTATGGTATTGTAACTGATAAATAGTGAAGTCTCATCTTCCTGTAAGACGATCTGGGGGACTAACTGGTGGTGGTGACATGGCGTGGGGCAATCCTGAGAGGCAGGAAGGTTGGAATAATTATCACCATCATCACAGAATTTCTGAAAGCTTAAATTAGAGCATCACCAATTATCCTGATGGATCTAAAACCTCATCAGGCTGGGCTGAGCCTAGACTTCATGGTTTCCCCTGTGTTTTTCCAGGACAAACTTGCAAATCCTAATATTCTTTACATTTGTCAGAAGAAATGAGACCCAAGTTCCTAGACTGCATTTCTCATTAAATTATTTTGATTCTCAGTTAATTGTTATTCAATCAGTGGATATCCCTAAAATGACCAAGACGCTGGGGCCAGGTGGCAGTGTGCCGACACAGGACATTCAAAGCTTTGTTGTCTTTAGAACTGGCTGGATTCATTTTATGAGGCTGAAGAGGTTGCCTAGGGCCTAAGATAAAAAGGAAAGTGTGGACGGGTATATGCATACACAAAGAGTGCAATGCGCACCATCCGAGAGATGGACATGCTTGAAACTCGGACTCGGCAGGGAGGGGGTGTAAGGGCAACATACGTAACCTAAACATCCGTACCCCCATAATATGCTGAAATACAAAAAAAAAAAAAAAAAAACAGGAAAGTGTATTTTAAAAATTTTTACAGGATACTTTAAAAATACCATACTTTAGATTCGATATTATTTTGTGATTCATGTATGCCATATATATTTGTAAGGATATTTCCTGAAAATCAAGAAATATTCTTTATTTGATTCTTTGATTATTTGATTCTTTTTTTGGTTTCCTTTCTAGAGTCTTCTCTTTCGAAAGATTATTATGACATTTCACTAGTGGTTTTGACAGAGCGAGATATTGGATTCCCAAAACAATAGGCATGTGTGAAATATTAGATTTGTCTTATTTCCAAGTTAAGGACAGTGGCCACTCTCGTCTGGAAGAGTGCCATCTCTAATGATTAGATCCTGGCAGACAGGAGAGAACATGTGTATTTTAATTAAATTATTTTTCTATTAATCTGGTGCAGTGTGTAACCTCTATGGCTCTTTGCCGTTTTGCTGGCAGTAAGGAATTCTGGAGCAAGGTAGATCTGATCCTCAATGTTTTCTTATTTACGAACTGGAGCCACACAAAGTTTAGGCCTAGAATGATTTGTGCATTAAAAGATACACAAAAGAAGGTTTGAATCAGTCAGAGCCACTTTTAAGGCTAATAAACTGCTAATGTCTTTGAGAACCCATTTTTAAGAGCAGACAGTACTGGATGTTGAATAGTAAAGGGATCACGTGGTGAGATGCCATCTGGAGAGTTTAGCCTCCCCCAACTGGGGGACTGAGTTTCAGACCTGGGTGGCCCAAGCAGCAAAAAAGTGAACATGTTGGGGACACATGGGTATGAATGGCCTGTGCAGCTATCAAAGTTTGGAAAGCTACTTGGCTAAAATGAAGATCGTGAACTGTTTAAATACAATTCTCTATCAGCTCAGTGATGATCACTCCTGAAATAAGAGTGCCCATAAAGATTGAGCTGAACAAAATGGAGCAGAAGGGAATGAGAGGGTGGGAGAGGTGCACTGGGCACCCAGGCCAACTACTCGCCTGATTTATTGTCCTATAGAAGAGCCAACGTGAGGCCTGGGCTCACTATTACAGTTCCCTGGGGCGTTGATAGAAGCATCTGTCGGGTTGTGCCTGGGGATTATGAAAACTATTGTCAACTTTATTCCTTTGCCAAGCACCTCCTGTCACCCTCCGATCAGCTGCTATGGGCTGGGCGAGCTTCTCACTACCCCACCTGGCAAGATCCTTACCTCTTCCAAACTTCAGCGAATCCACCTTCAGTTTGCAAAGTACAGGGGAGGAGCCCTTTTGTCATCCACATTAAGGACTACAGTAGACTTTTCACTAATCACAGGTGAAATGATTGAAGTGCCAGAAGTTGCACATATAAAGGTCACAGCCAGATCATGCTCTAGTTGCAGTTAACTGAGCAACATGTCTCGCTGCTAGATGTGAGGGGTAAATAGGTTGGAAGGACACAAAGAGCAATTTCCCATCATGCCTCTCCCTGATCTGTGTTATCTGAGACCGCGGTATTGGAAAATGGATGGTCTCCGAAAGTAGAAATAAAAAGTCAAAGAAGGCAATGGTGGGAAGGTGGGAAAGGTTTCATAAAGGCTGAAGGTCTGCCTGGACAAAGAAGGAGGACAGTGTGAAGCAGTTACTATTTTCTTGTTGAGCAGGGGAAAGGAAAAAGGGAAATTCATGTTACAGAAAAGACTGAAAAAGAACCTCATAAAAACGTTTCTCAGTATCAGACCAACAAGATTGTTGTGTTTCTTAAACTGAGAAGCTGAAATACCAGAGGGAGGTCAGAACTCTGCGAAGATACATTACAGTGGTTGAGGTCTGGCTTCTTGGGGTTGCACAAATTTTTCTGCTTAAGAACTTTTAACTTACCAATGTTTGTAGATAATAACAGTCGCTCACCAGAGCATAAGCTTGTCAGCTCTGCTACCATCAGCACATGCTTTCCTGATCATGCTGTCGTTTTCGTCTCAGCCATTTTGCTGTCTCAAGCAGTGGTTTTCATGCTTTTTGACCACAGTCTACAGTAAGAGATCTAGTTTACATTCTGACACATAATACAGGAATACAGTATTTTAAGTGAAAGGGTCACAAGGCAATACTATCAATACTTTGGTAGGCACTTTGATATCTCCTGTTCTTTGTTATTCTACCCTATTCTATTTTAAGGCTGGGCACAACTCACTAATGTTTGCTCAGGGCCAAGTCACAGGTTGTATGTGATCTACAGTGTGAAACACACTTGGTTTAAGGTGTTTTTTTCTTTTTAATTGAAGCAGGGTCTGTATATAAACTTATTTCATAGAAACAAAACAAGAAAATGAAAATATTTTTAGAGAAATTAAATAAAATATGAAAAATATAAAGCAGTGATAATTTTCTGATGAATCTTAGCTAAACATTACATTGTGACTTTGATCACTTTTACTATGGGTCACTTAACGTGGGTTACATTAGACTTATTGGCCACCTAATGGATGCTCTACACTTAGATTAACAGGAAGGGTTGGACAAGATGGAGAACTTCTATTATACTGTATTATTTTGGTCTGTGTTTATCCCTTGTTGGTGTATTATTGTAATATATAAAACTAATATTTTAATACAATTTTTCTTATTCATCTGAATTTTACTTTAGAAGGCAAGTTATATTTGCAAATAAACGAATTCACTTCTGTATACACAAATATAACACGAGGTTTATTTTCAAATAAATGTTAATTCTGAAAGTCATTTTGGTTTTTATCATCGATTTTGGAAGCAAATTTTTATGGAATACCCTACTACAGACATAGGAAAACACTTCCTAGAAACTTCTCAAAAATTTATTCATATTTAAGTTTTTCTAATCATATGTATTTTTTTCTTTGTGCAAAACACCTGAGGAAGAAATCGAACCATTTATCTGAGTAATCCAGAAATTATATTCAGTCAATAATGCCAACTGAAAAAAAATTGTGATTTCAGTTAAGTTTTTCATAAGTTTGTTTTTTCTTTTTACTGAGTATAAAAAATAATTTGGTCAAGTGGCCTGGATTTGATTTATGCTGAAATAACACTCAGGTCAAAACAAAGCTTAGCCCAAATTCCAGAAAGTGGAAAAATTCCTTAAGTGTAACCTGATTTAAAATTTACTCTCACATACAAAATAAGCATTGTGGCTTAGTAGAAACAGAAATTATAGGCTAATGAAGATAGAGATGTGGCCATTTATTAAAGAATACAAGGGTATTTATAATGTCTTTTTAAAACTAATTAAGAGTGTGTCAAAATATAACATACTAAATAAAAGTTTTGATTAAATGATTTCATTCACTAATGGTAAAATTAGTTAAGCATGATTAGAGTGAACAAGACTTCACAGAAAGGGAAGAAATACATTACTAAAAGAAAATAACCAGTTTTGAATAAATTTACTTAGAGTTAAAAGGGGAAACAAAGACAGAAGATAAGATTAGGGCAGAATAGAAGAAAGGAAAATCTGAAAAGGTCTAACCTCAGTGTATAGCAGAAAGTGAGAGTTGCTATGAAATTTTTCTCCAAACATGTTATGTTAGCTGATAAAAATCTCACCTTTGGGATATCTATGATTTTAGTAGGTTTCTGAAGTCACTGGCTGTCTCCATTTTTTTCTGCACTTAAAATGATGTCCACATTTGAGAAAAGAAGACTGGGTAAGAATCTGCACCCCTAAAAATGACTACCTTTGCCTCAGTCATGGCTCCTCAAAGATCTTGACCCGAGGCAAAAAACAAATGCACGACCTACGTTGAATCCAATCAAATATCTAATTTTAGGTTTATGTGTATATGTCTTTTTAATGGCAAATTAAAGTTCATGAAATGCAAAATGACTAAAGGTAAACACAAAACTAAAGATAAATTAGTACCTTGACATTTTCAGTGAACTTCACCATCATTCAAAATTTTTTTAAAACTGTAAAGTACTGTCTTCAAAAGAAAGAGAAAAAAAAAACCTTTATCTTAACAGGTGAATTTTTTAATAAGTAAATTGACTATATGAACTATGAGGAGAGTACAACATAAATATATGACTTCAGACTTCTAAAGCTGAATATAACAATGGAATTGGAAGTTAAAAAAGAGAGCTTCTGGCGTTTTAGAATTTTGAAGTCTTTGCATATAGAAAATTTAGCAAGAACTTTAAAATATTTAAATGCTTTTATCATCATGTTCTGCTGTATTTCCTTTCATAGTAATCAAGTTTGACAGAAGGTCACAGACTCAAATGGAGAACAGAGCATGGAAAACGTTCATTGACATTCTTAATGCACATTCTTGTTTCTTTTTTACAAAAATGAATAAAGGCTACAGTAAACATCATGATTTTTTTTCTTTAAGAAGCAGAATAAATTGTCATCTTTTCTCATATGAATAGAAAATGTATGTCATAAAATAGAAAACAAAAATATAGAAATGTAGAAAATGTATGTCATAAAACATGAAAACATGTCACCTCATATATTAAATGTCTGTGTACTGCTGCTGCAAAAGATATAATTTAGGCACTGAGTCTAAAGCTTTAATATTTTATACAATTAAAATAACTGAAATATGAACCCTACATGTACTCCTGTTTGTCAAAGTGCATAGTCATGAAAAAATAAAGATAAACTATTTTCATTAATATTTTAAAAATGAAGAAGAAAATCTGATTGTATAGTTCAACCCAGATTCTAATTTTGTACCCAAGAATAATACATCATAAATTTCTTCGTCATTTTTATTTTTTATAAGAGTGCTAAACCATTTCTAATCATTACACATATTTTATTTATTTTTAAAGAAAGCAATATATATAACACATGAAAACACTAAACACAGAGAGTGTAAAAATTAACGAGTCACTGTTTACCCCAATCCACTCCAGCTCCCTCATTTCCCACCAACTTGCCAGCAGGAATTCCATAAATTAGAATAGCTTACTGTAACTGTAATTGGTATGCAATTAAGCAAAAAGATTAATTTGGACACAACCGACACCTTTACACGGTTAAATCTGTCTCTCTAGTGATATTAGTTTAGTTTTCCATCTATTCAGATCCTATTTATGTCTGTCAGTGCAGTTTTATAATTTTCTGATATAAATTCCAAAAACCCAAAACCATTGCTTTATTACCTCTAGATACTTTGGGACTTGTGACCTAGCGAAATTCATTTTGAATTACAGAAAAAGAGATACTTGTTATCAATAATTGTAACTGGTCTGAGAGTTGAACCTGCTTGCAAACTAACTGTTTAGCCTGTTCTAGTTTCATGGCAACTGCTAAATGACAGGAGCTCCCCGGTCAGAGACAAAGAACAGTTTATTACTCACAGCGATAGTCTCGACATTTAACTCTAGTTCTGGGAAGCCATTCCACAGGGTATTGTGACACTCGCACACACACAGTAGATTGTGTTACAGCAAAAAATGAGCTTTGGGAACCCTATTTCACAGCATGGGCATTAAGCATTCTGTACTTGGTTTTGGAAGAAGGAGTTCTTTCCATCTTTCAAGACTGTAAACAAACCTGCTCTTTGCTCCGGAAAGAGATGTTACCTGTGTCTTCCAAGGCTCTTTGCTATACTAGCAGCCTTGAAGAGATTTTCCAGAACAAAGTGCAGTTACTGTTTCACAAGATGTTCAGAAATGAGTTTAAGTAAAATTTCCTTATGACTACCACGTAACCATGATACATTAAATCTTTTAGTTTATATTTTCCATGTATGAAAAGTATATTGATTTTTTTTCTGTGTATAAATGAATTGTTTTCTACGTATAAATCAATTTTTGTCTTTTGGTCACTGCTGAATCTAGTATTTTTGTGGTGCTTGATACAGAGCAGATGTTCAAATAACATTTGTGGAATAAATACATGAATTAAACAAGTTATTCATTTTCCTTGGTTGCACCTTTTTACCTTTAAGATTTATTTTTTGTAGTAAAAAAAAATTCCCTTTGAATTATCTGTAAATTGGGTGGTGGAGGGGAACCTTTTCAGGAGGCCCCAGATGCAGGGTATCTTTCACGATTTCGTTATAAACACACACACACACACACACACACACACACACACGCACGCACAAATGGGCCAAGGAGTTTGAGGTTGCTACCACGGCACTCTTGCCCAGACAACAGAGTGAGACTCTGTCTCAAAAAAAAAAAAAAAAAAAAAAAAAAAAAAAAAAAAAAAAAAAAAAAAAAATTACCAGGCATGTAAAACAATGGCAACAATATATGGCCCATAACCAGGAGAAAAATCAATCCATAGAAACATACCTAATAATAGCAAAGATAATCAGATTAGCATACAAGGATCTCAAAAGATTAATACAAATGTTATAATTATGCTCAAGGATATAAATGACAGATGAATATGTCTAGTAGATGAATAGGTGAGAAACCAAAGATACAAAATAAGACTCAAATGAAACTTCTAGAAATAAAAAGCACAATATCAAAAATGAAAATCATGCTGGATTGGATAAGAAGCATATTATACAGCAGAAGAAAAGATCAGCAAGCTTGAAAGCTTAACAACAGAAATTATTCAAAATGAAGCACAGAGGGGAAAAAAAGATTCAACAGAAAACAATTATCCTTCATTGCACTTTAGGAAAAGATTAAGTGATCTAACGCACATTTGGAGTTCCAATAAACAGGATAGGGGAGAAAAGTATTTTACAGTTTATGCCCCAAATTTTGCAAATTATTTTAAAACTATAGAACCACAGATCTCAGAAGTGCAAAAAACCCCAAACCAAGGAAATATTTTTTTAAATAATAACAAATCAAAGCACATAAGCAGAAAATTTTTGAAACCGTCAATAGAGATAATCTTATAATGACTCAGAAAAAAGCACATTATATACAGAATAATGATAAAGACAGCAGAAAATTATTATGAGAAATCACCTCAACCAGAAGTCAATTGCATGACATCTTTAAAGTGCTAGAAAAAAAAGCTCAAAATGTCATGTCAACTAAATTCTATACCTGGTGAAAATATCTTTTTAAGAATGAAGTTGAAATAAGATTTTTTTTCTGGCCAACAAAGGTAGAGGGACAGTTTTTATCAACATACATGCAATACAAATGACGGGAAAGTCGTTTCTTCTTGCAGAAGGAATGATAACAGATTAACATTTTGACCTATAAAGGAATAAAGAGGAATAAAGAACACCAAAATAAAGCATAAATATAAAAGACGCTGTTGTTCATTTTTAGTCTCTTTAAAACATAATTGACACTTCTGGTTCTGCATGTAAGGAGCTTGGAAGGACATATTGTCCTAAGAACAAGTAAAAAGCTGAACACACCAAAAAAAAAGAATCAACTCTTCTTGGATCCATTAGAGAAGCAAAGTCACAGGGAAAACCATTGTCCCCAAACTGGAGAGCCAGACAGGCAGGACAACTTACCAGGGCAGAACCTCACACGCAAAAACTTCCCTAGGTACCAGTTGTGGGGCAGAAAAACCTAAACTCTGATTGACAAATCACTGTAAAGTAGATGTGGACAAGTCTGAGGGTCTAAAGCTCCACAGGCACCCACACTTTATGAGTTGTACCCACAAGGGTTTCACCACAATTTGACAGTGAAGATCAGAGAAAAATTCCCTGTGCTTCTAGCAGAGGGAGGGGAAAAGGAACCAGTTTGAAATAAGACAGAGCATTCTGTTCTTAAAAAGGTCTGACCTCAGGAGAAACTATTTAATCAGAGGGAAACCTGATGGGGTTTTATCAGCACCTAACTGACCTGGGCTGAGGGAGATGTCTCACTCCAGCCCATCCTGTCCCCCGGAGTGAGAAGCATTATTAAGCTCACCTAGCAGAGGCAGAGGCTCACTGAGAGACTGAGACCTGATCATGGAACTGTGAAACACTTCAAGGCTTACTACAAAGCTACTGCAATTGAGACAGTGAAGTGTTGCTGTAATGATAAAACATAGAACAAAAGAACAGAATAGAGAGTTTAGAAATAGACTCATATATGGTTAATTTATTTTTGAAGATGTTGCCAAGATCATTAATGAGAAATAATAGTTTTTTCAACAAATGATGCAAGAACAATGGGATATTCATATGAAAAACAATTCATTTCAACCTTTATTTCACACCATTAAAAAAAATTGAATTTGTATGGATTATAGGTTAAATCTATGAGCTCAAGCTAAATAATTCCTAGAAGAAAACATTGTGACCTTGATTTGGGAAGCACTTCTGAGATAGGACACAAAAGAACAAATCATAAAAGAAAATTGATATATTAGATTTCATGAATATTGAAAATGTTTGCTCCTCAATAATTACTGTTAAAGAAAGAAAAGGCATGTCACCACATGGTCAAAGAAACTGCTGCATAACAAATATCTGATAAAGGATTATATCTAGAAATATAATACAACTTGTTTACAAGATGATAACTCAATCCTAAAATAGGGAAAAGATTTTAATAGACATGTCACCAAGGAATATGTAGAAATGACAAATGAGGGCAGGAAAGGACACACATTTTCATTGGCCGTTAGTGAAATGCACATTAAAATTACTGAGAGTCACCACCACACAAAGTTTTTATTGGGAAGTATCGTAGCTACAACCCTCGGACATTGCTGGTGGGAATCACTCAAAGACTGGGAAATAGTACACATCCTAGTTTACAAAAAAAAAAAATGTTACAGAAATGTACAGATACACTAGTGCCCTTTATGACTTTATATTCCAAAGTGCCAGTTAATAAAAGAGTTCCTTAGTTATGCCTGGAAAATCTACATCTGTAATTTAACTCCTAACTCCAGTATATGACATCTTTCAGATAACACCTATGTTACCTTTATTAAATTTTGGTCTAAAAGTACTCATTTTTATTTCTTCTTTTATAAGAATATAAAGTTTATCCTTCATTTAGAATGGTTCTACTGGCACTCTGTCATGTAAAATTTTATATGGAATTACATATTCTAAGAACAGCTATCTGAGAAATGTGTAATTTCTTTTTGCTTTAGTTTTTTAAATTGTGTTTATTCTACTGTGATGTAATATATGTGAAGATATATGTCATATGTGATCATGAGATTATAGTTAATTATATTATCAAAGGTCAAGATAAATCTTAATTAAATAATATTTCTATATTAAAATAAAACCAGGCAAATACTGAAAGTTTTATCTTTTTAAATTTCCAGTCCTGTATTTCAATATCATCTGTATTCTCTACATTTTTTGTCTTTCCTTTTTTTTCTGCCTTCCTTTCCCTTCCCTTCCCTTTCCATTTCCTTTCTTGTGTTATTTCTAACCTGTGCCTCAGCTCTTCCTAAGTGGATAAAACCTCTAAAACTGTAAGGAGAGAATGGTCGTTGTCTCCCAGGAAGCTTAAACTAAAGAGTTAAAAGTTACACATTGTCATATTAGCTTCCACAACACGTTATTCTGTGATGAGAGCAGACTCAATATTATCTTGTAAACACTACTGGTTCAGGATTATCTACCGAGAACAACCAAAGACTCTACAAAGTTTAATATATTACAAAACATGCAAAATAGTTGTGTTTTGTGCCCCTTCTATTTTCTCAAGGGCCTTTCATAGTCACATGATGAGGACTTTGGGGGTAATCTCCACGAAATGATGCCAACTGCCCTTGCTGTTCCTCTGCAAGGCACATCCGAGGATTATTTTTTTTATTGCTCATTTTTGCCAAGAATGCCTGTAAACTGACACTTTTACTGCCTACAAAGTAGAAGGAGCTGAAAAAGACAGTGAACCCTTTGCACTGATATGGCCTAACATTCACACCTTACAGGGTAATTCTCCACTTACCAGTTAAATAAACCCAGCGAAATAAACTCTGGATTAGATTTTACAAGACTACTATTAAGAATAGATTGCAGGTGCCTTTATATATCAACAATCAAGCAGGGACACACAATCATTCTTTCAATCAATTTGCTCAGAAAAGGGCACATTATGCTTTTTTTTTTCTTTTTTCTTTTTTGCTAATTTTATAAGGAAAGAAACCCCATGTTACAAAAAGAGAAAAGTCTTCATCATGTTTTAACTTTGTAAATTTCTAAAGAAATGGGTATAATTTCTCACTAAGTTTCTCATTTTCAACCGAGGCAGAGGTATGTGTGTAGATATCCTTTTTATCTACAGAGTACAGAAACCATCTATGACAGCTTTGAGCCCAACAAAAGTCACAAGGCAACCAATACAAGGACTCATAGGATGACATTAAAAAGAGACCAAGCTAAAACAAGAGCAAGAATTTTATTCAACTCTGGATAATCCAGGAAGAAAGCATAAGAATAATGACTTTTTGAATATCCGAACACATGTAAATTTCACCTCCCTTCCAATCCTTATAAAAAGTGGACACCAAAACCAATTGAGAAATTCAAAGTAGACACAGACACTTCAAAATTAATACAGAAAAAGCTAAAATTATAAAATGAGCAAAATTTGATAGAGAATTATATTCACACGATGAATCAGAATTATTTTCTTTCCCTACATGGTTTTTATCAAGAGAAAGAAGGGATGTAAAGAATGTAAACATTGAAATAAACATTTTGTATTCTAGATGACAGCTTCCTGTAACTTCTTAGAATTAGAAGACAGTGACATTAGAATTAGTGAAAATTAGAAGGGAAAAAGGAAGCAAGGAAATAATGGCATCTTTTACTTACTCTTGATAAAAGCAACAGGCAAGAGATTTGCGACAGGGAAGGTAAATTTGGACTTAAGCCGATGCTCACTGCTGTAATTACCTGCTGTGTCTATTTTTGATTCTGCCTGCCTTGTGATACTTGATATCATAATGAACTGTTGATTGTGTTTACGAACATTCGCAAGGTGCTCATTTGCTGCCTTTTTTCCCTTTAGAAATGCTGTTTTGTGTACTGAAAATGGCTTGACCAGCTGAAAATAATTCCATATCATTTCAATTTAATAGAGATACATTTTACCTAAATTCAATTTTATGCAAGTTTGTTGCAACTTGCAAAACCACATCCTGGAGAAAGAAGAAAAAAAAGCCATATTATGTGTATCATTCCCTTCAAGCACTCCTATGCGTGTACATTTGTTACCAGAAACAATTTTATGATTTGGGGATGGCAGCAACATTTTGGAAGAAAAATAACTTTTATCCAACCAAATCACCAAAAATTGTTTATTTTAAAAGCCATGAGAAGCTTTTCAAACAATGTATCAAATTTCTAGTATCTCCTTAATACAAACATACAGAAAAATGAAAAGTGAATTTGTACTCAAAATGTTTTTGGCATGTTCTTTCTTAAGAAAATCCACAATTGAATAGAATAGATACACTCTCGTAATTAACTGTTATTAAGAAACTATTAGTAAGCAATTAGTACCCTAAACGGATCTCTCGATCAACATTTATTGAGCAACATTAGGCTATGCAGATTGGAGAAATGTTAAGAATTGTGTAAAATTTATCCATGATGAAGAGCAATAGTATTAGCAATGATTCATTCATTGGCCATAAAAACATCATATCAGTAATTTTATTTTTCCCCCAACTTTGATGAGAATCTATTATATTATTTGTCCTGATGAAGGAAACAAGACCAGGGAGATTAAAGAATTTGGCCAAAGTCACAAAGGTAGTAAATGGCAAAAATAGGATTTGAACAATGTTTTATTCAATAATAAAACCTATATATTTTCTTGTCCGTTGTATTTCTTTTTTTCTCTAAGATATGGCAAATAGACAGTTTCAAATTTGGCAGCTCAAAATGGACAGTTTCACCATGAAGAAAGTTCCAGAATGTTTTCTATTACTCTAACTTGATGTGTTGATACAAATGCTAATGAACTTGCAAGGGAGTTGTCCCTGTTGCTCACTGTATAGAAAACCAATTACTGAGACAATGAGGATTGTCTGGGAAAAAAGGAGATTTATTGCAGAGGATGCATCGTCCAGGAGATAGGAGGAAGTGTTCACCTGCCGGTGATCAGCCTTCCGGTCAATGGGGTCAGGAGTTTTTCTGGAGGCGAAATGAGTAATGCATGAGGGGAGTGAGCATCATTACATGTTTGGGGTGGAGTGCAGGGCACGCAAGTGCAGTGAGAAATCATGCTAGTACATACATCATGTGATCAATGGCAGATAAGTCCCTGTCAGGGCAGGGATTTTAGTAGTATAATGAGCTAGGGGTTGATATCGGTCATTCTTTCAGCCTTGCACACAGGCAGGACGCAGGGAGTAGGCTGTTCAGTGGGTCCTTGGGCACAATCGGTGGTGGGGTGTCGCTTATCTTGTCTTCTCTGGACAAACAGGTGGTGTGAGGCTTAGTAGTTATGTCATGGCTGCAAGGAGGTTCCACCTTTTCTGGGAAAAAAAAAAAAAAAAAACCCCAAGAAGGAATGCATCAGTGTAACAAAAAGTTACAAAGTTCTTATCAGCAAATCTTATTGGTCTGGAAACTTGAAATATAGAGAACTATAAAAAGGCATTTTTGCTTATGGAGCTGGTTACACTAGCAGACAGAAGCCTCGCGTTCCAGATTCGGCTTATTTGCTAACAACCCTGTGGTGCCGAATGGCAACTTCACCTTTGGGCTTTAGTTGCCTTGGCTTTAAAAGGACAAATTGCAATAAATTTTCCTAGACTCTTTCATTTTCTGAGAGCCTATAAATCAACTGAAAGATATACAAAGAGTAACAATATTATGAAGAAAATTTTATTATTTATTATTTTTATTATTTCTAAATTAGATGTATTTTCTCCTATCATTTATAATAGCAATGTCAATATTAGCGATTATCACAACTTATTTTGCATATACATTTCTTTTAGACATTTAAATTGCTCTATATTTTTACTATTATGAATAACACTACGAGTATGTTTTCTTATATGTGCATCTTTGTAAGATTACTTCCTTAGGTTATTTATATTCCTACAAGTGGAATTGTTAAAGGGCATATTCATTTAAAATAGTTATACAAAAATGCTTTCCTATAGACTGGTTTTATGAATAAATATTTTCCCAAATCCATGACAACACTGATTATTATTAACCTTTTTAATAATTTACAAAATATTTCTAATATGGCCATTTTTCACATCTTTCATTTTTCTTGCCCCTTTTATCCATTTCCTGATTGGTTTCAGCTGATTTCAATTATTTAATGATATGTAAGATTTAAGGTATATTATATTTATTGCACAGATATTAAGTACATAGGCCAATGACTGTATTTTAGTTATTTATATCTATGTTAAAAAAAATCACTCCAAGACATAATGGCTTATGATAACCAGCACTTTTCCTGGTTTCTGTGGGACAGGAATTCAGAGCCCCTCAGCTGGGTAGCTCCGGTTCAGGGTCTCTCATGTGGTTATAGTCAGAATGCTTGCTTAAGGCTGGAGCTTCCACTTCTGAAAGTCACATGGCTGCGAAATGGAGAACCCAGTTCCTTGCTGTTACCTTGCCGTGTGTACCGCTCCACCAAGCTGCTTGGGTGTCCTCACTAGATGGCACCTGGCTTCCCCAAGAGTGAACAATTATGACCTGGTCCCTGTAGTAACCCACTATCACTTCCACGTTATTTGTTAAACTCAAGCCACTAGGTGCAATCAACATTCAAGTGGATAGGATTAGGCTCTAACTCTTCCAGGAGGAAGTGTTGGAGAATTTGCGGACATATGTTCAAACCATTACAATAACTTCTTACATATATATGCACTGGCAAAACCTAGCACGGATGTTAATAAAGTGTCATCTGCTTTCTTTTGGTTAGTGTTCGCATAGATAACCAGAATGTATCTTCTTTCCATAATTGACTTTAAACCTATCTGTGTTCATGTATTTATGATATGTCTCATAAATGGTATATAGTTGGGCCTTCTTTTGTATCCTATCTTACAGCTTTTGTCTTTCAACTAGAATGTTTTCACTCCTTATAATTCATGCCATTGCTGATAGGGTTGGGCTTATATAGAGAATGTTTTTATTTATTTTCTATTTGCTACTTTATTCCACTGTTATTGCCTTCTTTTGAATTAATCAACTTCTTAATATTCCATTTTATCTCCTGCATTAGTTTTTAGTAATTGTTTTTCACATTATAATTTTGGTGGTTGCTCTTTAAACCATGTATCCTTGACTTCTTATAGCTTACCCTAAATTAGTCCTTGTACCAATTGTCAAACCATGTACGAACCTTGCAACATTTTAATTCCACTTACAGTCAATATTCTTTTAAAGTTACTGACACAGTTATCCTTTTTGTTGCTCTTCATTCATTTCTAGTGTTCTGTCCCTCTGCCTTGAATCATTTTCTATCAGCATGACATTGCTCCTGTAGTATTTTTTGGTAATTCAGATTCTGATGGTAAACTTTTAATCTTCTCAATTTGTAATTTCTGAAAATTGTCATTGTTTGGCCTTAATTTTGTTGGCTACTTCAATAGGCTATAGAATTCCAGTTTGACAATATTTTTTTTCTTGCACATTAGAGACACTATTTCCTTGCTTTCTGGCTTATATAATTTGTTGAAAGCCAGCTTTCCATTTTATTGTCTCCCTTAAAAGATGACGTGCCTTTTTCCTATGAATGTCTTTAAGATTTTTCTCTTCATCTTTGAATTAAAGCAGTTTGACTACGATGTGCCTATGTGTGGTTTATTTGTATTCATCTTGCTTGGGAGTTGCTGAGCCTCATAAATGCATGTATTTCATCAGTTTTAAGACTTTGTCTCTACAAATATTGCTACTATTCCATTCTCTTTGTTCTTCATCCCCAGAGCTTCCATTGCACATAAATCAAATATTTTGACTACATGTTCTATATGTCTCTTATGCTTTGTTTGTTCTTTTCATTACTTTTTTTTCCTTCTCTGTATTCAGTTCGGATATTTTCTATTGACTTACTTTGGAGTTTATTAATATTGCCTTTTGTTATGTTCAGTCTACTGTTAAAACCAACTGATGGATTTTTAATATCAATTAATTCATTTATTGAATTAATTTAATATCAGTTGTTGCATTTTTTGGTTCTAGCATATCATCACATTTATAGAAATATATTTTTATATTGATTTATTTTCACTAGCCTTTCTGAACCTTCTTACCTTATTAATTATCTATAAATTCCTTTGGATTTTCTACATAATTATATAATATTCAAAAAAGTTTTTCTTCTTTTCTAATCTTTTACACTTTATCTATTTTTCTCAAACATTCAAATTTATCAGTTAAAATTGGTGATTTCAGTTGATTGAAATGATGTAATATATAATTACTTCTTTTTCCTTTCTAATATTAATTATTTGTGCTTTTAGAAAACATGTTTTGATCTATTGGTCTTTTCATAGAGCCGGTTTGTTATGCCTAGATTAACTGGTTTCTGTTATGTTGTTTCCTTTTCTTTCTTTTTCACATTTCTTCAATTGTGTACTTAATTATCAGCATCTCTTCTTTCATGCCATAAATTTTCCTCTGAGTATTGTTTTTGCTGCATCCTATAAGTGTTTAGTTTTACAAAGTCAATTGTGCATATTATTTAGCTCTAAATGTTTTCTGATTTTTATTGCAATTTTTAAAATTTATGAATTACTTACCCACTTTCACTGGTTGTTAGAAGAAGAAATCAATTGATATCCAGCAAATTTTGTTTATAGAATTTCTTTTGTCAACTTTGTAAAATGATTCATTAGCGATGACAAAGAATAGCTGGGCGCCACGTCCATTTGATCAAGCTAGTTAATTATGTTGTTTAAATATTCTATATACTCTCTTTCTCCTCTCTCTCTCTTTCTCTCTCTTGCTCGACCAATGAAATGCTACAAACAAAAACCTTATACCTTCACTGAAAAAAATGCGGGAAATATGGAAAATAAAATCAGTAAAACATAAAACATCAAGTGAACTTTTAATTTTACTTTTCTAATTAATTGAACCTCTTCTGAAATATATTATATACAGATTTAAGATAAGATAGAAATAGAGATGGAGATTGCAGCGGAAAAGGAATATTTTTTTTCCCCCATCTTAGGTTGATGGCTGAGGCCCCTGTAACAAAAGACAGATTAATAAGAGAAAAGCATATACATTTATTTGATGTAAGTTGTATGTGTCACGGGAGCTTTCAGAAGTGAAGTCCCAAATATGCAGATGAACCTGTCTGTATATTTTTATGCTTAGGTTTGATGAAGAATGGACAGTGTTGGACAAACTCGATGGGAGGACAAAAGAGTATGATCCAATTGCCATAAACTGGGAGGAACTTCCAAGGCCTGTTTGTTCAGATTCTTCTCTGTGATCCATCATCTTCAGAGATAAGCATGTCCCCTTCCTCCAGGAACAGTGGGGGCACCACTCACAGGGTCTTTGACCTGCTTCAGGGGAGAAGCACTGGAGAAGGTCAGAATCACCTTCTTAATGCTGCTGTTTTTGCAAATGCCAACATGCCATATTTGGGAGTAACATGTCTGGATAGAGATGCAGATACAGTCCAGGATCTCCTCCTTGCAAATCTGCTACCACATCTCTGGGGCTTTTTAGCCAATAGAAGTCAGGCTTTTCTCTAGAATTTAGTATCTTACCACCTACATTGGTGATGTTTCTGAAATAGCTACATGATGTCACTAATGGAAATGGGTTCTGTGTAGTTTGGTACTTTCTTCCTGCCCCGGTGATGCCTGCGTAATGATGTAAAGTGGAGCCAGAGATTTTTGGAAGCCCTAGGCATAATTTTGATTAGTTTCAAAAGGAAACTAATGAGTATCAAAAGGAAAACTAGGTGAGGTCATAATCCCTTCCTTACTTTGGGCCTTTATCCCCAAAGAAATTTATCTTCTATTTCCATAGAGACTAACTTTGCACACTGTGTAAGAAGCAGCCTTGTTTGAATCACGGAAGGTACTATCATCACCCACCATGCCATGGGTCCCCTCCAAACACACTATATTTGAATAACTAAGAAAAGAACTCCTCAAAAATGAATGCCACTCATGACTCAATGCATATTTTCAAAAGAGAACATTTTGTTGATTAGCCTGCTAATAAAAGAAAGGGTTTTTTGTTGTGGTTATTTCAAATAGAAAACATAGCTTTCCTGTCCCATTCTCAGTCTTTTAATAAAATAATTTTCTGCTGTCCACTACATCTTAATAATCAGTTTGCTAATAAAATTTAGAATGATAAATAATTAATTAGTAAACCATCTGAATTTCAGGGAAATGTAATGGACTGTGTTGAGTCCTCTTTGGTAAGTTTATAGTAAGGCTAATTAGGTGTGATAGTTTGTTTGCATAAAGACTGATGGCTAAGCCACTACCTGCTTGGTGTCCAGAAGTATAGTTTAAATAGCATAAATTAATATACAGTACATGTGAGACATTTAAAATCCTAAAAAACAATGACAAAATCAAAAACCATATAAAATGAAGGGGAAGCATTTTTAGCAAAATTTTGTTTCATATTTGTATAATCTAAAATTCTAATATAATGGTCCTAAAGAGATGTCCACTAACTCATCCTTTGCAATTTTAAAGCAAGGGAGGATGGTGACAGGGTTAGAACCTAAGTTACTCAGTTCCATAGGCTGCTCCCTTTTACCACAAAGTGAGATCATCTTCTATTTTCAGTCCTATGTGTTTATAAGACATTTAAATCTACAGAAGGCTGGGAACCGTCTGCAAGCTACTCTTCTACCTTGACAGACATACAAAATCATTAATGTAAAATTTAGTGTTGCAAAATTTTGAAAAAACATTTTGGTAATAATTTTAAGTAGCACGGCATTAGAATTGGACAGACCTAAATTAAATCCTTGAGTTATGGTTTATTAGCTTAAAGGCTTGATGCTAGTGACATGACCTTGCTGAGTCTTGATTTCCTCAGTTGAGGATAAAAACATGAACCTATCTTGCAGGTTTATCATGAAGATTAAGCAGTATTTTATATATAATGTGCAGGAACTAAGATCTGATACATTGTAAGTATTTGATAAATAACCCTTTTTATTATAATTTTCAGAAACAATAAGAAAGTTACAGTGTTCATAAGAGACTTAAAAAGGCCTAGGTCCTACATTGCAAAAAGTTTAGTACCTGCATTGTTTTAATAGAGGGAGCAGACATAGAAGCTCAATTTCCATCCTTGGTATCTTGTTTATTTTGAGTATTTAACAGATGGAAGGAGTAAATGAAGTGAGAGGACCTTTACTGGAAGAACTAACCTTTTTCAGAATGTGTCCTTTTAAGAAGACAGCCACTTTTCAGAACTACCGTAAAACAATTAAATAGCCATCCATCATTACTGCCAGTCACTTCCAACTCTCATCTGCTATTTCCATAGTCCACTCCCCTATGGATAAAGACTAACTTATAATAAATGTATTTCCTACACCTAAGAGGCCACACAGGTATTCACATTTTACAGGGGGTAATATTTTCTTTGGCAGTCTCTCCCCAAGGTACTTTATATCCTTCTAGTCCATAGCAGAAACAGTAAAATTTCCAAATTCAATGAACTAAAAAAAAAGTCTAAAAGCTTAAGCCCTATAGAGACAGAACTATAAATACATGTTATTCCATACCATTTAAAAATTGTTTTGTAACATTTAATATTATTATAACATGACTGTGTTTCACAAATTCATATATACCATGAATAAAGTCACATACTTAAAAATATTGAGCATGTGAAATATGCTATTTATTTTTGTAAAACCAAATTTGCCTAAAGTTGTGTTTTTTTAGAAAACAAAACAAAGATCTTGAAACGTCAATTTATAAACGAGAATGCATTTTTACATGCTTGTTGCCTAACTCATTGATAAATTGTACTCTAAATGAAAAACATGTATCTCCAGTAAAAAAAAAAAAAACTTCATTAGACAACAATTTCCTCAAATTATTTTTTTGTCCAAATGTTGCATCTGTGGGGAAGAAAAAGTAATATTTTTTCTCACCCGTCACAAGGTTCATGGATGACACCGCTAGCTAGATACAGGAGAGGATGGAAAGAAATGTGTTTCTCAAAGAGAGCCATAGGTGATAATCAGATGATGGAAAGAAACTCGGCATGTCTGGAGCAAGGTGTTCAGTGTGGGAGAGACGGCAGCAAGGAGGTGGGAAGGGACCAAGCCAGGCAGGGTCGGGTAAACATGCTAAGGATTGCAAAATTTAGAGCAGTGGGAAACCACTGAGATTTTTAAGCTGGCAAAATTGTATTTGCATTTGTGAAATACCGATCCAGCTGCAGGACTGAGTCAGGAATATAGAGCAAGAAGGTGGGAGGCAGAGACACTAACCAGCCTGCTGTGCTAGGACTGAGTGGGAACAGGGCTCAGGAAAAGGCATGCAGTTGGGAGGCGCGTAGGAAGGGAGTGTGTAGGTTCTGTGAGTCATTGGATGGGGTGCTTGAAGAAGATGGAAATGTAACCAACGGCAATTAGGTTTTTCACATAATTGAATGAATAATGTTACCCTTTCCTTGGATAGAAAACACCAAAGAAAGGATCTAATGGGGGTCAATATAGATTCAGCTTTGGACATGTTTATGTTTTCCATGGGATGTATAAATGACCCATGGGCTGCAATATATAGAATTTAGCTCTGGAAAATCGTAAGATGTGTAGGAAACAAATATTAAAATAGATATTTTGTGGACTTGTAGATACAAGTCCTATATTATCAGAAATGATATTAATGTAAATAGATTGAACACTGCAACCCAAAGGCAGACATTAGCAGAGTAAAAAAATGATCCAATTTCATGCTGTCTAAAAGAGACAAACTTTAGATTCAAAGGCACAAATAGACTGAAAGTAAAAGGATAGAAAAAGACATGCAAACAGTAACTACAATAAACTGAAGTGGCTATATTAATATTAGACAAAATAGTCCTTAATACAAAGATTATAACTAGAGATAATGAAGGACATTTTATAATGATAAATGGGTCAATTCATCAGAAAGCTATAGCAATGAAAAACATAGATGGCATTCCAAAATATGTGAATCAAAAACTGACAGAATTGAAGGGAGAAATAAATAATTCACCAGTTGGAGGTGTTAATATCCATTTTAGCAACAAATAGAGCTATTAGGAAGAAGATCAACAAGAAAATAGAAGACTTTAACAACACTATAAACTAACTAGACCTAACAGACGTTGATAGAACACTCCAACACTAGCAGAACACAGATTGTTCTCAGGCAAGTGTGCCGGCCATTCTCTAGGGTAGACCATCATTAGGCTATAAAACAAGCTTCAAGAACTTTAAAAGTATTGAAATAATATAAAATATTGTAGAAGTGGAAAGGTGTGATACCTTTCCTCACCCATCATAAGGGTCATGGTTGATACTCCTATAACAAAGACATGTTAACAAGAGAAAAAAAATGCCAAATTCAGTCAATCAAAGTTTTACAAGACACAGGATTCTTCAGAAATAAAGACTCAAAGACCCAGGGAAAACTTTCTATTTTTATGCTCATGTTTGATGAAGAATGGACAGCCATGTTCAGATGATTAAACAAAAAGGTATAATGTAATGGTCATAGATTGAGGGGAAAACCCAGCAAGACCTGTCTGTTCAGATTCCTCTTGGCCTCTCTGTGCAGCATACTTCCTCCAGGGTATGGGGCAGGACCCTCTGGAATGAGGGTCTTCAAGGGAAAAGGGACGAGAGAAAGAGGGACCTGTCTAGGTTTCATGGCTGGCTTTGAGGGAGAGGGGCCCTAGTTTCCGTGACCTACCTTGGGGAAGAGGAATTCTGGTTTCTATGACTTGTTATGAGGGAGGAAAGAGAGATGGGAGACAGGAGGCCAGGAGAAGGTCTGAAGGAGACTTTGTTTCCAAGCCTTTCCCACGTCCTTCTGCTCAAAGCACTCAGCATACCAAGGTGTGACACTTTGGGGTATCATGATCTGAGCCCAGACAGTATGTTATCCAACAACAACACAATGGAATTTAATTAGAAATCAATAACAAAAGGAAATTTGGGACATTCATAAATACATGAAAATCAAACACCTTCCTAAATAACCAATGGGTCAAAGATGAAATCACAATAAAAGTTTAAAAAGTTAAAAAATACTTTCAGATGAATGAAAATAAAAATAAAACTTACCAAAATTTATAAGATACAGCTAAAGCAATGCTCATAAAAAATTTATACCTATAAATGCCTATTTTAAAAGCTTAGAAAGGAGATCTGAGCAGACTTATAAATATAGATTTTCAGATTATCAAGGTATAGATCAAGGGTTTTTATCTTTGTGGTCCTGGGCTTCAGAAAGTCTATGAATCCCTTGAATTTGAGTCCAAAATTGAGTGTCTATGTGCTTTTTTGTTGGGGCCCTTAGCTTTTATCAGATTTTTGCAGGGATCCGTAAACCCCAAATCTATTAAAAACTCCCAAAATTAATAGTAACTGAAGCTATGGGAGTATATAAAAATCATTTCTTCCCTCCACATGTGACCAAGAAAGGTGATTGGAAAATAATACTTTAGGGGAGGAAAAAAATAATTTTATCCTTCATAGTTTTTCACTGGGACTCCTTGTAACAAAAGATCAATTAATAAGAAGAAAACCAACAGAAGTTTATTAACGTGTATGTATATCCCACATGTATATATGGCGGGTACCCAGAGAAATGAGGAGACCGCAAAGAGAAGATTTAGAATTCTGGCTTATCCAGCATCTTCAACAAAGATCGGTAACTTTTTTTTTTTTTTTTTTTTTTTTTGAGACAGAGTCTCACACTCTTGCCTGGGGCGAGTGCCGTGGCATCAGCCTAGCTCACAGCAACCTCAAACTCCTGGGCTCGAGCAATCCTACTGCCTCAGCCTCCCAAGTAGCTGGGACTACAGGCATGCGCCACCATGCCCAGCTAATTTTTTCTCTATATATATTTTTAGCTGTCCAATTAATTTCTTTCTATTTTTGGTAGAGATGGGGTCTTGCTCTTGCTCAGGCTGGTCTCGAACTCCTGAGCTCAGGACTATCCGCCCGCCTCGGCCTCCCAGAGTGCTAGGATTACAGGCGTGAGCCACCGCGCCCGGCCTAAGATCGGTAACTTTTTAGAGAAATGACAAGACAAAGGAAAAAGACTTGGAGTCTCTAGAGGCTACAAAATTTGGGAAGGCAAATAATGGGAGTTTGTTATGTAGATTTCTCTGGTGCCTTCCTGGTGGAGTGGGCAGGAGAGATACCTTTGCCTCTGCAAATGTACGTCCTGCTCTTCAGGGAAGGCGGGAGGGCATAGAGCGTTTCTTATAGCTGCCGCTTCTCAATTGCCTCCAGCTCAAAATAATCTTCATATTAAAGAGGCATATTTTTGGGTGGCATATTCTGGTTTCCTATAATACTAAGGAGATTTGTGGGACATGGTAAGCTTGAAAGTGGAAAGAAAAGGGGGATTCACAACAGGTACGAAGAAAGTTGTTGTAGAACTGGGTAACAGGCCAGAGGAGAGAGTCGCCTCAGGTCCAAGGGAAGGGAGCACCTCAGGATGTGGGAGTGGTCAGCACCAAAGGCCACTGGAGCATAAGGACTGCAGTACGTCTGTGAGCCAAGTGTACGTATGGCCGGTTCACAGGGGAATGGCCATTGGTTTTACCAACAAGGGGATCATGGTGGAAACCCGGCCTGGCATCCGTGGAAGCTGCACTACTGTGTGCTGAGCAGAGTGGGAGGTGACACAGTGAGGTCTGAGGATTAATCGTGTCTTCAAGAAGTTGGGCAGAGATGAAAAAAATAATAAGATAAAGCAAAAATAAGATTTAATGACTTTATAGCTTAGTCTTTAAGATTGTCTTCAGAGTGGACAATGGTGTCTTTAATAACACATCCCTCTGTACCTAACACAGATACAGAAAGAGTGCTATGAGTGCGGTAGTTGGGACTCATCACATAGATTCTCAGGTCTCTGCTCTATGCAGAGAGGATAGCAGCCCTCGAAATCAATGAACCTTTACAGAAGGAAGTGTTTTATATTAGTTATAACTTGTGGTAAAAATCCACCGTTTAAAAAAATTATGTACACTTGTACCTGTTTTTTTTACTTCTTTTTACATGTATGGACCAAAGTGTTGCTTCCTTCATTCTAAAGAGAAAACATACAATGGGACCAGTGAACACACTTCACGAAGCCTGGTCCACTCACACTACCCAGCTACCTCCCAGCTCTTCTAGAGTAGGTTGAATGATCACTTAAAATGCTTTGGTTTCAAAGATATTTAGAAGCTTCTCATTTCCTCGCCAAGAATTCAAATATGATTTTTCTTTAGCAGGCACTATTGAAATTGCATTAGTGATAGTTTCCCTTGGGCTTATCATTTCCCTATCCCTATGTCTTCTTAAAATGTAAATTTTCCTGAATGTGCACTCAGTTAACAATTTAGTGAGAACTAGTTGATAAACTTTCTTCTTGCCTTTCTTCACTGGGACAGATGAAAATATTTTAAATGGGTTAGAATTGGGCCAAGTATAGAACAGTGCAAAACACAATAATCTTCTATTAATTTTCCAAGTTCCCAGGATGAATTATGGCATCAAATATAAGCGTCCTGGAGACAAAAATTAAAGAAAACAAGCATTTCACATTGACTGCGATCCATGTGCATTTACATATATTTTGAGAGGCAGTCTTGACAGAGGCTAAGAGTGGGCAGTTGAAGCCAGACAGCCTGAGTTTGAATTCCACTTGGTTTCTCATTAGCTAAGCAGCCTCAGTCTGGTGTCTTATGATCTCTATGCCTCAATTGCCTTATCTGTAAAATGGGATAATAATAGCAGCTACTTCACATGGATGTTGTGAAAATTAATTGCCATATTTATAACAGTGCCTAGGCAAACAATAACAATTTAATACATTATAGCCAGTACAGTTATAATCACATTTAATCTTCAGAGCAGCCATCTGATTTCTGCATTCTCTTCCCTATGATGGCAGAAGAGAGCACAAAAGCATACAAAGTCTCTCCTGAATCCTGGTAGCTGATACATGACGAAACCAAGGTCTAATCGATTCTCTGGCACTTTCTGCTAGATCATCCTGCCCCACATGTGATTAATGGGCCCCTGACCTCTTCTGTCTCATTTTGTAGTCCTGATTTATGTCTTTATGTGTTATTGTGAGTAATATGTTTACAGAGAGTCAGAAAATTATAACATTGAAGAAAAGGAAACCAGAAGTGAGGCGGTCAGGTATGGAAGAGTTATCGCAAGATTTTTATGTCAATTTAGCTCAACACTTCTGCTATGTTCTGTCATGACACCAGAGCGAAATCTCTCTTAGTTAGAGGCTGAAATCCAAGAGACTTCCAATTTATTCCAATTTTCAAATAGAAGATTTTACTGAACTCATGTAAACATAGACTGTGTTGTTACATAAATAAATAAATAAAACAGAAGATGCAGCACGGATTTAAAAAACTATACTTCTTGGGGAAAATGAAATTAAATAAAATCCTCATCAGAAGTTCCTGTGCACTTTGAAATTCAGATTGCACAGTGAGCTTGGATTGGCAATATTCTTCCTGCTGTTGCTTTCCAGAGAGATAGCTCCTACCATTCATTACAGACAGAAAGTGGCCGGGAAGCTTTAGAAAGTTAAATGCAGGGACAAAGCTCTTGATCCCAGCCTAGAAGATGTACTTTATACATCCATGAAGACTACTCAAAAATCCCCAACAGTGACACCGTGTTGTTAGAATAGTTTAAGAAAGATTAAGTGAAGAGAAGGGAGTTTCATTTTCTTGTGCTGTCAACGCCCACAAGTGATTTTAGTTGAACGTAGCCGAGAAAATAAACTGCAAAGTAATTAAGAGGAGGGCTAAACCCAGATTGGTTGAGCTTGCTTCTTAGAATAGTTAATACTAACTGACTTACGTTCAGATTCACTTAACTTGGCGAATGCTGTGAAAACTAAATCATATAAGCTTTTGTAGCCTAACACTCTTTCTGAAATGGAAAAAACTACTCAGCCTAGGAATACCTCGTTTAATTTTGAGGCGTTTCACAGACTATGAAAAAATTTAATTTCACAAGCAAGTGCCAAACATTTTGTTTATCTGTGAAAAATAATCACTTCAAGAAGCAATCAATTATCGTAATAAATAAAATCGGTACCCGTAGCTACTCCTCCAGTCTGAGATAGTGGGTAGCGACTGTCTTTAAAGACACTTTCACTGACTTTTCTATATTATCTGACACATTAAGGAATGTCAGACGATATTGTTTCAAGTACTCTTATTACAATCCTTTGTGGCTCAGTTCAAAGACAAATAGATGACGAACTGTTGAACCACAGCAACGGGTGGGGACAATACCGTGTTTCTGTTACAGACCCAGTTCAATGGTTTCAGATGTTCTTTAATTGTACGGATTGAAATGTACAAAGAAATGGCAGATTAGACATTGGAGCTTTCTCCTTGCCTCTCCTGCATTATTTCGACATGATTCGCCCAATAAAAATGAAAAGTAGACATGAAGCTTCCTCTTATTCATGGTGATTAAGGGGCAGAGTACATTTTCAACATCCGGTTGCGTAACCCTGACAAAGCAGTTTAACGGCAAAAAAATCATTTTAAACAAGCTCCATCCTTTGTTTTCCTGGTTGAAAAGATTAAAAGACATTCAATACATTGTCCACAGCAACCTTACGCAATCTAGCTTTGTTTCCTAAGCATTTCTCCCACATCCTCAGTTAAATTCCCAGACTGTGAGGCCTGATGTCCTGCAGGCCAAATATGCTGTCATTCACAGGTACCAGTGATGAGCTGGGAGCTTTAAATCAACAGTCATCTGCACCCCAATTAGCACAATATCCCCACTTTTTACAGATGGGTTAACCAAGGCTGAGAAATGTGACTTGCCCAGATTCACATAGCCAAGATGCTCGGTGTTTGATTTCAAAACTCGCACTTTAAATTAATCACACTGTGCTACCTCTCATTATTCTGAAAGCCAGATTTTGTCATTTGGGAAGAGTTGAAATTTCAAAATATTGTAAGTCCTCAGCTCAAATTCATTGACAGGTTTCATTTACTTCTCCACAGCGTGCTCATATATATATAATATCTATACATATACACACATATATAAAATTTAAAAATATACTTTATGATATAAAATATTTTAATTATATACTTTTAAAATATAGAAAACATATATATTTTCATCTTTTTCATTATTCCAAGTTTTCGTATGTGTATTTTTTAATATGAGCAATTAGTTCCTTTTCTCTTTCCTTTTTTGTTTTTCCATACATCTAGTTCACAATAATTTCACTTGAATTGGTAATTGTTAACCTTTCCTGCTCACTCCTGGAATCACGAACCTTCCTCTTCAACACTCTGGATTTTGCATTTTTTTTTTTTTATCTGCACTAAATCTTCTCTTATGCAGGAGCCAGGGTAAAAAGAATATTTAAGAGGAAGAATAAGAGAAGGGGAGATTTATGTTTAGTGCCATTGATTCTTCAAGTTTTCTGATATTATTCTAAAGAGAAATACAGAATTATTCACCATAAAATGTTACCCTAAAACTTGATGATAAAAAGTGAAAAATCTGAATGCAAATTTAACACTTTTCAAATGCTCAAATAAGAGAAAATGTAAAAAAAAAATATGATTCAAAATATTTAAAACAAATTAGTTTTTAAATAGTCTTAAATTTTAGAAAAGATAAATAATTCATGAAAGTTCAAGGAATTTATTTCTTCTGTTTTCTTAAAACTGTAAAAAAAGATCTCAGGACTACCCTCCCTGCCCCAACTCCTTGTGCAGAAGGGAAGGTCAAGGCCTCAGGCACCTGTGAAGGACCAGCCCCACTGGTCATTCGTTAAGGAAATTCCTTGCTGGCCTCCCATATGCAAGGGCACGCAAATTGTAGCTTTAGGTCTGCAGGCTATGCCTAGCTCCTGAAACTAAAATCTGTTGGATTCCACACTAATAATGAATGACAGGATTATCTTTCCAGGTATGGAACAGACACAAGACAGGATCAGATGTTTTTCTACCTTCTCAGGGACATCTACATAATCGAGTCTTCCTTCACTCCCTTTTTCTCTTCTAATATTCACCTTATCTTATGTGAAGTGTAGATTTTCCTGGGTGTCACAAGAATATAACCATTTGGTTGCACTACCCACTCTGCTCCTGCCTTTTTTTCTTTCGGTATACCCTAAGCCCCTTTAAACACGGAAGCTCCCAAATTCCCCTTCAGAAAAACAGCCACGGATCTGTCTGTGGTTTGTGTTTTTCCTGGGCACATCCTTGACTTTGGCTTAATGAACCTCCATTGATTGAGATCTTTGCCTGTCACTTATTTTGGGTCGACAAACCTACACAACAAATTAGTTTACTTTTAAATCAGGAAGAAATCCATAAATGTTTGATCCTTATTTTTGGAAATAAATAATTTAATATAATGGTGATTAAATCTGAAGGTATTGATTATGAATGAATGGCTAAATGTGCAAATATTTATATTTTACAGCTAAATTTTCTATTAGGATGATACATTCTGATACCAATTTTCTGACACTAACTGGGTGTCCTGAAATCCAGTTTAATTCTGACAGTTACTACCCAGAGTTAGCACAGAACCCACAAGTTAAGGACAAAGTCATTCATGAGACTTTTCCTACTTTATACACCAGCCATGAGTTTGTGGGTAAGCTATACACACTTCTGCTTAGCCAGCTATAAATTCAGGCCTTCCCACAATCTCCTTAGGTTCAAAGATTTGCTGGAATGTCTCATAATATTCAGCAAAGTGCTATATTTGCAATGACCATTTTATTATAAAGGATACACATAAACAGCCGGATGAAGAGGTAATAGGGCAAGGTCTAGGAGAGCCCTGAACACAGGAGCTTTCATCCTTCTGGAGTTGTTACATGCTACCATCCTGGCTCATTTATATGTTCACAAATCAGGAAGTGCGTCTAAACCTTAATGGCCAGAGTTCTTAGTGAGGTCTCCATTGGTCAGGTGATTAAATCCAATCTTTAGCACCCCTGCTTTCCCCAGAAGTCAGCTGACCCAAAGTTCCAACCCTCTAATCACACGGTAGGTCTTCATGGTGACCAGCCCCCATGCTGAAGCCATCTAGGTATCCCTACCCGCAACATGAGTTCCCTCATTAACATAATAAAACCTTTCCCATTATTCAGGAAATTTAAAGGGTTTTTGCAGCTCTGTACTAGAAACTTGGAACAAAAAGTAGATCTATTTTTTTTATACCACAGATGTCCTCTGTGTGTTTATCTAGCATCATAATTTACATAAAGCTCTAAATATTTTGTTCTGCCGCATGCACTTTAATATTCTTCCATTTCGTTGTTGTTTTTTCCAAGGCAATAAATTGATTGCATAAGGTTCATAAGTTCTAAATGCACAAGAATGCTTTTCTACCAGTAGCTTAAAATTATTTAGTTATGGTAAATATGGTTTAGGGCTGAGATAAACTCCCACAGCAAAGTAATACTTTATGACCTTAAAGTTAGGGAAAGCTAACATGGCATTAAGATTTTTTATTAAAGATATTAGCAGAGTACATTTTCAGATGCTCCTACATTGCATAATTTAGTGCAATATCAGTTAAGAAGAAAAGAATTAGAGCAAAAGAATTATGGTTGTTGAAGTCAGAGAGTCTTTGTACTGACTAATCTTATAACAAATAAAACTAGGAGACAGAGGATGTTTCTGAATTTGTGTATCATCTCTGATATAAAGCTTAAGGAGTCTGAAATGGCATAGTCTAGTAAGGATAATTAGGAGTGAAAAAAGGGAGACTACAGACCTGATATAGGTGGTTCAGGCTGATTCACTGATCTTTCATTCTTTCAAACATTTCATTGAGTGCCTGTTATTCTAAAATGGTACCAGTTACAACTCTAGGCATCGAAAATATAGTAATTAAGACAGGAGGCCAGGAGCGATGGCTCACGCCTGTAATCCTACCACTCTGGGAGGCCAAAGCGGGTGGATAGTTTGAGCTCAGAAATTCAAGATCAGCCTGAGCAAGAGTGAGACCCTGTCTCTACTAAAAAGTCAAAAGAAGTTACTTGGACAGCTAAAAATATATAGAGAAAATTAGCCTGGCATGGTAGCGCATGCCTGCAGTCCCAGCTACTTGGGAGGCTGAGGCAGGAGGATCACTTTAGCCCAGGAGTTTGAGGTTGCTGTGAGCAAGGCTGATGCCATGGCACTCTAGCCCGGGCAACAGAGTAAGACTCTGTCTCAAAAAAGAAAAAAAAAGATAGGAGATGAAGTCCCTGACCTTATGAAATCTATTAATACATTCTTCTATAGGAATCAGATGAGAAACAAAGAATGTGAAATATAATGTTAGGTAGTAATAAATGCTATGAAGAAAAATAAACAGAATAAAGGGATAAAGAATGACAGAGGGAGATGGCAATTTAGAGAGGTTGGCTAATGAGGACTTGTCTGAATGGGCGATATTTCATAGAGACCTGAATAAAACACACTTGGGGCAGAAAGAACAGCAAGTGCCAAGGTCTTGAGGAGGAAATGAACTTGGAATGTTTAAGAGACAACAGAAACCTGAAGCTAAAATGTGATGAACAAGGTAGAGAACAATACAAGATGTAGGTTGAGAAATAGCTAAGGAGCAGTTGATATGAGCTCTGTATAGACCAAAATAAACCTGGAAAAAAAAAAAAAAAGAAAGGGAAATTGAAAAGAACCAAGCCCTTGGTTATAATAACCTAAAATTGATTCATTTTTAATATAAATTTTACATAATTTTAATTAGTATTATGTAAAAAAAAGAAATGCATGGTCAAATGTGTAGAAAATGCTGGGTTAAAAAACATTAAGCAAACTTCTGTATGGTAGAACCATTTAGATCATTTCATAATCTGATTGGTGTTAAATCTAAGACAGAGATTGCAATCAGAACTTTTCAAATTTATTGTCTTTGATAATTTCTTTTTATAGATTATCTCCCAGGACTAGAGCTCCATGGAACCCCTTCAGAAATCACTGTTTTTGGTCAAACACTGTAAAGACAATCATCACTCTAAGATCTGCATGGAGAGAGAGATGAGTAATTGACACAAAAACTAGAACTGTAGTTTACACCACATGTTATTTATCCCTTGTCAAAAGGATATGCAGAGAAAGGAGGATTGAAAAAATAAATTAGAAAACTTGGAGAGGATTTCGCAAGGAGATTCATCCTTTAGCAGGACTAGTTTGCCAAGTAAAAAGAAAAGCAACAGGTATGTAGTTCTTCAGCTATTTCTTCTGCCCTATTTTCCCTTCTTGTTCTGGGCTTTCAATTATATATATATATATATGTCAGACTGTTTGGTATACAGTCAATAGATCTTCGATACTCAGTTTCTGTTTGTTCATTTGCTTATTTCCATCCTTTCTATTTGTATTTCATTTTGAGTAATTTCTATAGACTCTTAAATTCATTAATTCTTTCTTCAGCTGTGTAGAGTCTACTAATAGTCCCCTCGAGGGCAATCTTCATCTCTGTTGGGTTTTTCATTTCTGGTATTTCCATTTGATTCTTTTCTTAAAGTCTTCATCTCTCTGCTGAAATTACCCATCTGGTCTTGCATGCTGTTCACTTTTTCCATGAAATCTTTTATCATATTTTGATCATAGTTATTCTATTCTCCATCAGATATTCCAAGGTTTGTGGGATAGCTAAGTCTGGTTTATGTGATTGTTTAGTTCCTCAGGAGAGTGTTATTTTGTCTTGACATTTTGTACACATCCTAATTTTTTTGATGAAAATCAGAAATCTTCTTTAGGTCTGTTAAAACTGAGATAAATATGTATTTTTTTCTGCTTGGAAATCCCTTTTCTTCCTATAGGTCTTTAATGTGATGAGTTGAGTTAATCTAACTAGGAGTTGAGCTGGGTTTGAGGTTAGTCATGCTATGATCACCCTTAGGGACCACAGGTTTAAACATCTTGTGGGGATATGTTGTGTTTAGGGTGGTGGCTGGTTTGCCAGAGGGCTTTTTTGATGTCTTTTCTGCCTTCTTACTTTTGGTCTTTCCTGTGAGGTATGCCTCAGAGAGGGTCTCTCTCTTTCTTGCAAGTTCCATGTTACTAGTTGTTTGCTAACCTGGCAGCCAGTGTGTGGGGGTGAGTGCAGTCTCTGTTGTTCTAAATAAGCCTCAGTCTTAGGCAGGCACCAAACCCCTGGGCCTTGGGGTGTTACCTTCCCAGTGCACTGCTTCTCCAGCTGCTGTAGGCCTGGGTCCCCTGAGAATCCTGTACCCCCACCCCCACCAGACACACAGATTAGGGCTCTAGTTTCACAAGGGAGGTAGGGGACCAGAATCCTGGTGAAATTCCTCACTTCTCCTGCAATGGCTACTGTTTTCCTTCCTTAGTCTGCACCACAAAGTGGGCTTTCTCAGGACTCTTGTAAATCCTTCTCTGCCCAGTAGGGTTCACACAGAAAGATTCTGCAAAAGGATATGGACTCCCCCTATATTTGTGACCCTCAGGGTCTTCAACCTACATTGGCAGGGTATACTCAGCCTCCATCAATTTGCCCACTACCTGTGCTGAGCTTTTCCCTCAGGCTACATTTTGCCCTGGTGAAACAGGGCTCGCATTTCGTCTCTTTCCCAGCAGGTTCCTGTCTCTCCCTACATTTCAGGCCAGTTGGGTTGTCCTGCTCAGCTCTCTGGTGGGTTCCAGAAAAGTTGTTAACTTGCTGTTTATCTAGGGTTTTGTTGTTAGTGTAAGGTCAGAAATGGCACTCATTTCAGCTTTTTATATGCCTACATGGAAATCACTCAACAGGTAAGAATAAAAGAACAAAACAATGCAAAGATTACTGAAGCTTTTGCTAGTTTATCCATGGTAGAAAAATAATAGTTTTCTCACATAATTATCATATCTGAAAGTGTTGTGATTTTAATCAATATGGCAAAAATCAGGAATAAAGTCATTTTCTTATGGAAATGGTAATTTCCATAGAAAAAGAAATGGTAATTTCTTATGGTAATTTACAGGAATGATGGCTCAAGGCTCCATTTATTTTGTGGACTAAAGGTAGACAGGGTGATTGGTTTTTGATTGTTGTCTTATATTAGGGTGCACGGTGGGTTTCCTATTAGCCTGCTGCAGTATATGATGTCACACTTACTCGTAATTAAAGCAGGGGGCAATGTCATATTTGCTTTTACACACTTCTTGCCTCGATTTAAGCCTGTGCTTGTCATTTAGATGATTTTGTAGTAAAACTGCTCTTATTTTATTATAAAGTTTATTTTGAACCAAGGTTCAATTCTCCACGAACAATCCTTTCTTTGTGTTTTTAATGTGCTGACAATATTTGATTCTGGATTTAAGAGAAGGTACCTGATTTTTTACCAACAATCATGGCGTATAAAATTGGGAGGAAATAAATAGCACTGGCTTGTTTCCTTTTGTTTACGAAATCTCATTGTCTCAGCTAATTGCCTAGAAGGTAGACCATCCCATGCCATTCGTTAGTGATATTTATATTTGGGGCCAGCAGATATCTCAGACACATATACTTTTAAGTCTTCAGGGCAGCAGCAGTCACTCACGGTGACCAGATTTGCAGGGGAGCACCCACCTTTCTGTCCCACAGGGTGGGACACTCCTGTTTCTTCACTCTCTCCTCCCTGTAAAAATTCCCGCCTCCTAAATGGATTATGTGCTCTTTCCTTTCCATCCAGATACTTCCCCTCCGTCATGGTGCGTTCCCTGTTCCTTCTGCTTTGTACCTGGCTCATGATCTCCGCTGTGTCTGACCTGCCGTGCCACTTACTTCCTCCAATCCATTCTGTGACACTTGATTATATCTTGTCTTGCATCACTCTCTGAATATTTCATGGATCATGTCTTTCTGAAATTACTGGAGTCCCTCAGGGAGGAGGCATGTCAGTCTTAACTTTGCATCCTCGTGCGGCCTTGCACTTTGTGGACACATAGCAGGCCAGTGACAAGTACTGAGCTGCAGCAAGTTTGAATTTCTTTATAGGGGAGAGAGAGAAGCGGGGAGGGGCTTTGGCGATGGATGGCAATTCATTAGTGTAATGGGGAGAAGAGCCGCTGCCCACCAGCACGTCAGAACAGGAGTCAGGGGCGCGAATGCTGTAAAATTCTCCTCTGATTTCTGCGCCCCAGGGCTTCCCGTCTGCCCCTGTTTCCCAGAAGTCAAGGTTGTCACTGCTCATTACTGCGGCTGCGCTTCACTGTGTCTCTTCCTCTCTTCTCCCCTTTGTCATTGAAGATATTCCACGTCCTCACAGTGGCAGTGCTGGGATCCACTTGTGTTCCGGATCTTGCGTCAGTTTCCCCAGCCCGCCTGGGCAGAGCGTTTCCCAGGACCCGGCGCTGGGCGGGAGCGATGTCCCCACGCACCCTCCGCTGCCGGGGAATGAGCAGGCTCCCAGGAACGCTGGTGTTAAATGGGACTCATCAGTGACATGATGGAACTGCTCAGAGTGACAAACGTGGCACCTGCTGCAGAGTCCCCGCGCAGCTGTCGGTGCCGTTTCAGCCCCAGCTCTCTGCGGCCACCGCGGCGCCCTTTTATGTGGGTCTCCTAAACAATGCCCTGTCTTTATCCGGTGTATGGCTTCATGTTTCAATCAGCGAATTACTAGACAGCGTGTCCCTATGATGACAGAAGCTGATGACAGCTTTTGCCACCGTCTGCCAGGGAGCGTATGTCAGCGTGATGGAGGGTTTATGCGTTGTAAATCGCTCCCTGACCTCAGGATCGTCGCTAGCATGATCCTCACAGCAAGGCGGCTCAGAAATGCTTGCTGAGTGCGCTGATGCCACAGTTCTTGTCCCGCCTGCTCTTCCTGGACTGCTGCTGAAACACCAGCGAGTCCCCAGCCTGAAACCTGAAGAGCTTGAGTAAAGAGCATTATTTAGCACTAGCATTTTTTTTTTTTTTTTTTGTGAGCGACCTTTTGGTTGCATATGAGAAGAAAATAAAGCGAAGTTTACTGTGTACCTGCCTTTAATTTACTGCTAGAACATTATCCACTGTATTTTGACCAACATTATCATCAAGTCTTTTCAGACTATCTCTGGGAGGAAAAATCAATCAATTAATTAATTTAATTAAATAAAACATAACAACAACAAAACAACCTATTCGTAGCTGCCAAATTCTAGGTCTAGGGCTTTTTGTTGAAAGATGAGAAATTTGGCCGACTGAAACCCGATTACATTCATATGCGTTGAAAAGAATACAATAAATATTTCTGGTAAGAAATTTGGATACAATTAATTTAAAATTGAACCACAGCTACGATATGACAACTTACATTGAATTTTTAAAACAATGTCCTTTTGTTATACAATTTCAAATAAAACTCCAAACAAACATTTATATTTAAAAATAAGGTACACATTTAGAGATAGCTTTTCTCTTGAAGAAAACAATAGCAAGCAAAACCCCTGCAAAAGCACATATAGTGTTTCTGAGTAGCTATATTCATTGGCATGTAAAAGTAATTTATGATTTCCACTAAAGCAATTCAAAATTTACTTATTTGACACTAATGCTCACATCCAGGATATTTCAAATCTAGAGAATAAATTATCGTTATCCTAGAAACCCTGGGCTATTAACAACGCTGCCGTCCTGCAGCCATTGCTATAGTTTCCGTCATTCTGAGTGTCTGGGTGCCCAGCGGAGCATGCCCTGTGTCCCAGGCAAAGTGACATCCTCCCACAACCACCTGCTGTGGGAGAGGGGAGAAAACAGGACAGGGCTGGGGGAGAAGTTGGGCCATGACACAATCACCACAGAGCCTTAGTCAACTTGCCAAGGTGCTCTGAAACTGGACAGGCCTTCGCAGTTACCAAGTTGTCTAAACAGGCGGAGTCCTAACACCCTGGCATATACCTGTGGAGACAGTGGCTTTCTTCAGCCGAATGTGATTCCCCAGAAATCTGGACTCAGCAGCCTATTCCTGAGTGACACTCCCAGCATTGAGGGGTGAGCCCTTCAACACAGAAGGGAACGTGTCACAACACAGCATCCAAGCAGCAGCATGCAGGCAACTCAGGGACTTCCATGTTGCAAAGTAGGGAGCGCTTTAGTCTGGGGTGGAACTTTTGTTTTTCTTTCTTTTTCTACTGGGGAACCAGTGTTCTTTCTCGGGTTCCGCTATCTTCAGTGGGGGCCTCTCAGAATAGAGAGGCTCATTTCTTTAGAGAGCAGGTCACGGGCTTCTTCCTGAGTCAGAAGCAATGCCTTCTGGTCATTCTGTTTACATAAAGAGAAGGGAGACAACTGTCCCCAAACAACACTTTATTAAACCATTCTGTGGTAATCTGCATGTCCCTATATTGGCCCTTTGGTTGATTTACTCCAGAGTAGGGGAACACCCACATTTTTCTCTGCTGTCTTCGGCTATGGATGCATCTTTAAACATCAATCTCATTTCATCTGCTATTAATATTTTCCCAGAGCTTTTCAAAAATCTAGTCTATTCCCATCACCCTTGTTTTTCTGAACCATTGTGAGTTTTCTTCTCAAGCCTACATTTTCTTCCATTTCATTCTAGAGCAGGAAATGTGTGTGTTAAATTCTTACCCGGACTGCAAGTGCCATGCCAGTTCAGCAGCACGGAGAGCATCTTGGCACTGCTTTGGGCAGACGTTCCTCCCAGGGCTACCGCTTATGGCCTATGCGACTTAAGGCCACTTATGTGTTCTCTCTGAGACCCAGTTTATTTTTAAAGTGGGAATAATAACATTTGCTACATAGAATAGACGCAAGGATATGAAAATGCTTACCACGATGGTTGGCGCTTAATCTGCACACAAGAAATGATTGTCCTCTTCCTTCCTTCACATTTGTATCCCTCATAATGGCTACCCATTGCCTTGTATTCTCAAGAAAAAGTACAACTTGAATACTTTAATAAAATCCAAAATCCATCAGAAAACCAGAGTGCAAAAAACCTTAAAGATTCAGTGAGGCCTGGTGTATTTTTAAAGTGGCTTAACAATGTGACAGCGTAGGCAATGATGCATGTGATATTATCACCGCCGAGGACTACCTTGAGGTTTCACAGAATGTCACATGTGATGGTGACAGCGCTGTACGTTACATCCTTCTTGCTTAACACCTTTGCTTTTAATAATGCTTTATCTTCTATTCTTTGTAAAATTGATTGATTGAAATAAAGACAAACTGGTTATTGCCTGGAAGCGGAAGGTCAATCATAGACTCCTCTAAGATGTATTAAATTCAATTAGAGTTACTCAGTTGTGATAGTTGCAGGGTATGAAGGAACTATCACAGGACTAGGCCTGCCAGATATTTGACTTTGCTCTGAGCCACTCACTTTAACCTTCAGCCTCAGTGTACTAAGCAATAAAACTGTTATTATTAATATATTAATATTAATTATATTAATATTAATATATTATCTCCTAGGCTAGTTTCTTGGGGCTGCCATAACGAAGTTCCACAAATTCAGTAGTTTAAACAACAGAAATTTATTTTTTCACCTTTCTGGAGGACAGATGTCCAAAATCAAGGTGTTGGCATAGTTGGTTCCTTCTGGAGGCTCTGAAGGAGCCGCTCCATGTCTCTCTCCTAGCTGTTGGCATGGCCAGCAATCCTATAGATGCGTCACTCCAATCCCTGCCTCTGTTGTCCCCTTGCTGTCTTTCCCCTGGGACTTTCTTCCTGTGTCTTTACGTGGCATTCTTCCCTCTGTGTCTGTGTCCTAATTTTCCCCATCTTACACAGACACGAGAGATTGGATTAGGGCCCATCCTAATTCAGCATGACCTCATCAAAACCGATTACATCTGCAAAGACCCTATTCTCAAATAAGATCAAATTCACAGGTCCTGGGAGTTAGGACTTGAACATATTTTGGTGGGGAACAAAAATTCAACCTATAGCATCTCCTAAACTTAGAAAATTCTATAGCAGCTATGGTAGTTAAGGTGTTTTGTGTCATGCATCAGAAACCCACATAAGCAAAAGATGAAACATTGTGGGAAGAATTCTGGAACATCCTGTCATTGAGCAAAATGAACAAAAGGAAACCGAGGAAGCAAAAATTATAGGGAATTAGAGAACACTTTTCTTCTCATTTCTGTTCCTCTGTGTACCTCTGCTCCATTCTTTTCTCTAGCTGTAAACTAACTTTCTCTGCTTTCCATTTTCTGTAACAGAACATGGCTACCTACAGCCTCCAAGGGCCGAAGAGAAACATCATTAAGAAAGACACCAGTGTGAACCCCTCTGGGTATAGAGTGGGGATGGGGAAGTGAAGAAACCCCAGGAACGTGAGGGGTCTTGCTTACTGACACACACACACAGATACATGCTTGATTTCTAAATATGGATACATCTGCTTACTTCCTCACTGGAGAGAGTTAGGTGAAGACCCTCTTCTGTTTCATAATCCACTGACTCTTTGGCAGTCATGCGGAGCAGGAAACAGCCCGAACACTTGCCTTCCTAGTTCATTGTTTTTTAAACAAGATATTTAAAAATTACTTTCTACCACACTGAGAAGTACTTTCTTGCCAACACTTTAGTTTTTTTCTCCTGTTCTTTTTTTGTTTTTGTTTGCAGTGGAGGTCTAAATTGAATATACTTTATAAATCCTTCAAAGAAAGCAGGGACACAGTAAATTACTTCTTTATGATCTTATTGTCCACTTTTCCCTTTTTCTTATTTGTTCTTTCTCCTCGGAACTTCTCCTTTTAATACATTTTTTTAACTTACGTACCATGACACGATCTCCCTCTCTTCAATCTTTTCTCTTTTTCATTCCCCAAACATCACCAGTCTAAGGAAAAACCTTTCTAAAAGCTTTCCCACAGGTAGGTGATAAAAATCCGAGGGGTTTTCCCTCTTTATTTTCGGTGGCTGTTGGTGTGATCACTAAGGGAGAAAACAGTTCCCCATTTAGCATTGTTCGTGGGCAAGGCGGGGTGGAGGAATGGTGTCTATTTGATGAATAGTTTTCATTGTTTTTTATTTATGTTCCTTAAAGCAGTGTTCTCCAGGCAGAATACTTGATTGTAAAAGCAGGAAACTTAGTTCTCCCCCTAGCTTTACATTGATTTTCTGTTCTGCTTGAAGCCTTTGTATTAATGAATGTAAAAAAAAAAAAAAAGAAAAAGAAAAAAACTTAAGATATCTGCGTTTATTTTATACGGCTATTTGGGGCTTTCCTCTTGACTGAGGTGACAGTTGTCTTTTTTCTACGAGAGTATGTTGATATAGACTTCACATATGATTGTCCGTACTAAGCTTCCCAATAAGTTACCAGACTGTGGATATTAAATGGGACTGTAGTGGTCTCAGGTCACTGCTGATTTTATTCCCCTGTGATCATAGTTTGGGGAGTGTTGGTGACCGTATCAAGCAAGTGTGGTCAGCTGCCCTGCCAGCTATCATGTCATGTCTGGTATTTTTTTCCTCCCCTTCCATCCATCCATTGGGCACCAGCCACCACTGTTTCCTCCCACAGCACTACTATGCCTCTCCTAAGCTGCAAGGTGTTATGTTAGGGGAGGGTGAGGAAGGCCCTGCATTTCTCTCCTCTGTTACGTTCAGTCAGAGCATCCCCAAGCAAGGTGTCTAGGGACCCAGTGTCACAGAGAGTTTTCAGGGAACAGCTGCTTTAGTTTTTTATTAATAGCACCTCCTCATCCCATTAGACCTCTATATCAGACGTCATGCTGTATTCAGAATGTCTGCTAGGACTTTGCATTCCTCTAAGGTTTTTATGCCCTTGGGATGAGTTATACCATAGGATGCTCCACAGTCCCTCACAATAAGATTTGTCTAACTTAAGTCAGAACGGGCAAGTCTGTAGTGACTATAACATGTACAATGCTGATTCTGTATTTAGGGAAAATTAAATATAAATATAAGTGTGCATATGTATGTGTGTCTATGTGTGTGTGTGTATGCCCCAATATATGGTGCTTTATAGATAATGGGAACATTTTATTTGAAAATAATATCAAACTTATAGAAAAGTTTAAAAATTAAAAAACAAACAAATATTCTTTACCCACATTCATTTGTTTTTGAAGTCTCCAACTATGACAGTGGTTTCATCTACTTCTCCTTGCAATTCTATCAACTTTTGCCTCACGTATTTTGATACTATGTTGATAGGCCCATACATGTTAAGTATTGTTATATCTTCTTGGAGAATTGACTCCTTTATCATCATGTAATGTCCTTCTTTGTGCCTGAAAACTTTCCTTGCTCTGAAATCTGCTCTGTCTGAAATTGATAAAGCTACTCCTGCTTTCTTTAGATTAGTGCTAGCATGGTATATCTTTCTCCATCCATTTACTTTTAACCTATATACTTTTAATCTATATTTATTTATATTTAAAGTAAGTTTCTTGTAGACATCATAGACTTGTCATTTATTGATCTATCTGATAATTTATGTCTTTTAATTGTTACATTTAGACCACTGATGTTCAAAGCGATAACAGATATAATTGGATTAATATCTACCATATTTGCTACTGTTTTCTATTTGCTATCTTTGTTCTTTGTTCCTGGGTTTTTCTTTTTCTTTTCTTTTTCTGACTTTTGTGATTTTAACTGAGTCTTTAAATGATTTCATTTTCTCTTATTTCTTAAAGTTGGCAATATATATTTACAACTACTAGAAGCCTACTTTCAAATAACACTGTACTGCTTCATGGGTGTTGTGAGTACCTTGTAATATTAAAATGATCCTAGTTCCTTTTTCCCATCTCTTACGTCATTGCTATTATTTATTTCACTTATATAAAACTACGTATAGTATGTATATATACACACACACATATTAATATATGTACACATAAGATACATACATGAGCCTACATAACAAAATACATTATTGCTATTGTTACTTTGAACAAATTGTTACCTGTTAGTTCAATTAAGAATAAGGAAAATAAATTTTTTAATTTATCTTTGCTAATTTCTTCTTCAATCACTGTTCTTCCTTTCTTTATATAGATTCTGGTTTCTGACTTATATTATTTCCCTTCTTTCTAAAGAACTTCTTTTAACATTTCTCGCCAGTGGGTCTACTTTTTGGGAGGTGATAGGAACGCGTGTGGGAATGCGACTTTGCTCTGCCACATTGATGACAGCAGAGTTCCCACTTCCTTGTTCACTTGGGTAATGCTTGGAAGGTTTCTTTTAAATATGATAATTAGGGTTAGGCCTAGAGTTAAACAGTTTATTTTAAAAAATTGACATCATGTCAACATCAGCCATGCATACATTGTTTTAAAATAGTCTAACCTTTCAGTTGAGCTATAATCTAAGGGAACTCCCAGTGGAAGAGAAAAATAACAACTTATAATAGAAATTAAGGACCTTAGGGAGAGAAGCAGGGAAAATGTGGGAGAATCAAAATCAGCGTGCTTTAGTGGGGGCACTTCAGTGTTGAGACTGGGGACCAGCATGCCAAATGGAAGCCCAGAAGGGGATGCATTGGATGGGAACAGAAGCTGCACTAGGTGTGAATTTCATTTATAATATTTGGTCTCTGGCCAGTCTGGAATTTATGTCCACCATTAGTGTTTGAGAAAAGTTCGCAAATTTTACCTAAAAACGAATGTAGTAAAAACATAAGAAGTCTCCAATCCACTGTAAACCTTGCAATATTTCAAAGTTAAAACTTTGCCCGAAGTCAAAGGCAGGGACATGCCTCCTGAGAGATGGCCCGGGCAGGGGCACACTGGTGCAGCAGCTTATGGCAGAGAAGGTGGTGCCAATGGCCTCTGGGAAAGAGATTGCCTTGCTGGGTCTAATCCCTGCCAGCCATAATTTAAGGCGACAGAAGTCATTAGTTTGCGATGTTGCTCTCTTTGTACCAATAAAACTCGTATTTGCCTTTCTTTGCAAGCCTCATTGCTCAGTAACTCAGTGTCAGCCAGTGAGTGAGACCTGTCTTAGTAACAGTGACAACTGCAAATCTCAGCAGCATACATGTTATACATGCGCATCTGGTCTTCTGAAGGTTAATTAAGTTGGGCTGTTTTCCAAGCTGTACCTTTATTCTCGCTTCTGGCAGAGAAGGACAAAATACTGATGATCTTCTATGGTCCAGGAAGTTTACACCGTTTGTTTTCTAATAAGAGCAATCATAAATTTAACTCCAAAGGGAAATTGAAGTTATAGCCTTTTGTTTAACTCAATCAATTGTTTGAAATTTGATCACGAAGCAATCAGGCAAATCTTGGTCTGATTTGTTTGGCTCTAATCTAGCAGTTAGCTGATAAATCCCTGCCCTTTGGAGAGGAGGTGAATTTAGCTTGAAGCGCCCAATTCCACAGCATGTATACATCTAAAGCTCTCATAGTGATTTATGTGAATTACTGTGAACTCGCGTTCTCAGGGACCATTTGGCCTGGCTCTTGTGCCTTCGAGTGCTGCTTCTCCTATATCCGATCCAGCCCCGATGAGAAAACGTTTTTTTACTTGTTAAAAAAAATCTACATGCAACAAGCATTCAGTGAATTTAACATACTTTATCAGAAGTAGCACTTGGTGATTACAGGAAGAAACACATTGTACATAATTCAGTCATCCAACATTCTGCTTTCTCTTCCCTCTTGCCCCGTTTCCGAAGCCTCATCCTTGCTTCTCTTTTTGTTTTCTTCCTTCTTTCTGTAAAGAACAAAATAAAATCATTTCTCCGTAATAATACATAGAATCTAGTAATCAGCTTTTAACACCTGAGCATTCATGTAAAATCTCCTTCTCCCCTCCTACGGCTCATGAAAATATTTCACACAAGCATTAACAGGGCTCTTCCTAAGATGTCCTGAGAAGACATCTAGAAAAATAAAAATTTCCCACCTTGTTAGTTATACAATATTTTATATTCACTTGATACTTAATACTTTGTAAGATTCTTTTTGTGCATGCAATCTTATGTAATCCTCACAACCGTCCTGTGAGGGAGGTATTATCATGTCTGTTTTACAGAGAAAAATAAGGTTTAAGGTTTACAGAGTTGAAGTCGTTGCTGACAAACACCTCCTCGGTGGTAAAACTGGGGCTTGATGCGATGTGTTTGCCCTCCAAGTTGTGCGCCCTTTTTCCCGCACCATTCTGCCTCTCATGTCATCACGGACCTCACCATCACACAATGTACTTGTGGATAATCTACTTCAGGCGTGGTTCATTTCTCCTGAATGTCCTGGGCTTGTGCGCAATTCTCTTGCTGCTTTCCTAAACGTTACTCACTTTCTTCTTCCCCTGCAGCATACTGCAATGCTATTGACTGCGAATTACTTCATGGGAACATCATGGAACTGTCTTCAATTACTAACTTTTAGAAGTAAAGCATTTGTAAATTTCAACACTGCAAATAGTACTAGTGACAAGTGATTTGTCACCTCATACTGTATCTCACAATGAATCAGGACACCTGGTGTGTGGTGTCAACCTGCTTTTCTCTGCCAACCTTGTTCTGGATGGAACAGGAGGTGACAACTCAGTCACATGGCAGGCTTCAGCTTGGGGTGTTAGTTCAATGACTTAAGAGCACCTCTGCCATGCACACTGCAGCAGTTGGGCCAACAGTTAGTGATGGGTTTAACAAATAGTCACTTCGTGCCCTGCTCTGAGATGGGGACCGTGTTAATACCATCTGGACAGGAGTATCCAAAGATGCTGTCAATGCAGCCTTTGCTAGGTCAGTTTCTCACTCATCTTGAGCTTTCTCGTCTGTGAAATGGAGACATGTCATCCCTTGTGAATGTTTCTTGTCATCATTAAGCCCATGCAGGGGGGACCCATGCTGCTGCTCGATCTTGCTGTACAAGCAATCACACCAGATGTTCCTAGTTATGTCATACCAAAGATACTGCAGGGGCTGAGGGATAGCTTCCCCTTCACCTTCTGAAGGTTCACTGAAAATCATTGACAAGAGGCAGATTACTAGGAGAAAAGGCATATAAATTTATTTGATCATAGTTTTATATGACTTGGGAGCCTTTAGAATAAAGACCCAAAGACACAGGGGAAATTCTCCATTTTTATGCTTAGGTTCAACAAAGTGCAGACAGCTGTGTAGAAATATGATTGGACAAAAAGGATGTGATCTAATGCTAATAGACTGAGTGGGGAAACCAGCGAGGCCTGTCTGTCTAGATCCTTCCTGGCCTCTCTGTGCAGCGTCCTTCCTTGTGGGTGTGGGGCAGGACTCTCTCTGGAGTGGGGTCTTATGCCCCAGAGTCAGACAACATAGGTCAGAGAATTCCTTTATGGCCAATTTTACACAGAGAGGTGGAAGGAAAGTTAGAGTAATATTTTTAGGTTTTATGGCTGGCTTTGGGGAAAAGGGGGTTCTGGTTTCCATGGCTAGCCTGGTGGAAGGATGGGACTGAGAGACAGCAGGATGGGAGAAGATCAGAGGAAAACTTTTCCTTCCGAAATTGCTTCTGAGGCCTTCATGTTGGGGTATTGTTTTCTTAGTACCAACAATACCCTACTCATAAACGTACTTTTCTTATTTCACTTTTAATTGTCAATATAAAAAAGACTACTTGATTATTGTTACTGGTTTCAATATTTGGATCCTTCTAGTTTAAATTTCCACAGAGGTTCTAATTTTGTATAACATGTCATAGTTTTAAATAGTATCAAACGTTTCAAAATACAATTTAATTTCTAATCTAACAAAACTAGCTTAACGTGATTTTATTGTTGAACGTTTCGTGACTGGATTTGAACCAATACAGACTCTCCTTAAGCAGCACCTGAGGTTTTTTGGGCAGACACGCTAAAGGAGTGCGGAAGGGCTGAGGGAGCCCGGGCAGGGCCTTCCTTCCTGTCTCTTGGGAATCTTATGCCACTCTTAGGTCAGGAAGGCGCCTCCTGGAGCTTGGCGTGGAGATTTGGTGGCCCCTCTGCAGTTCTCTCTAATGGTCCTCAAGAGAGGAGGGACAGTGGACCCTTCATTCTGCTTGGGGTGAAACTTCGGGAGGTGGTGAGGAAGCAGACCCTATTTTTTTTCTACTCCTGTCTTCATCACAGTTATAAACTGGGAAAATTTGAGTCTTTTTTTTTTTTCTTTCTGAAGACTGAGGTAAACATATCAAAAGTGTATAATTCTAATTCTAGAAGATCAGAAATGTAACTGTTATCTCACTAATCCATTTCCTTGAAACATCCACAAAGTGGGAAAAGAGCAGAAACTCATAGTTTGGGCTTCTAGGGAGTGTTCCACCTCGATATTCCTTTGCTACTGCCCTTTTTCCCTGTCTCCCCAGTCATCTGTCGTCTTTGCTCAGCCTATTCTCACGTCCCCACCGTCTTCACACTCAGCTGTTCCCAGAAGAAGGAAGTCCCAGTGCCTGAGCATTGGGGGCTATTTACCATCCGTCCAACCACAGCCATCTCAGCTTCATCTGGATGCAGACAAAGGTCTTCTATTGCCCCCACCGTGGGCTAAATGGACTTTGGCCCATGAGTGGGTTGTGTTTTTTCTTATTTCTGTTTTATTTCTTTATCCGTGAGGACCGATACCAGTTTCTTCTCAAATTACTTCGGAGCAATGATATTTGACAATAGAAAAGGTCGAATCTATTTTTCTTTAAGACAAAACAGTCTAATTTCATGTAAGGAGAGCCCATTCCCCTTGTGAACAAGACTTGTGGTCCTACTCTAGAGAAAACATAATCTGATGTAATTGATGGAAGAATGGAACTCTGCAATATTGTGATATAATAAGAACTATAAATCTGGTCTCTGTCCCTGGTTCCTGGCTCACAGCTTCTAAAGCACTTGGGATTTCTAGAGTGATAAGAGTGTCTTTTGTATGCTAATGAGGTGACCAGTGTCTGGGGGGCTCCTGAGTAGTTTCCAGATGGAGGCTGGTAGCCAGAAAGGCCAGGATCTGATGAGTGAGTTGGGACTTTCATGCTCACCCCACAACCTTCAGGGAGGGGAGAGGGGCTGAAGGTTGGGCCACTCACCAATGGCTAATGATGTAATCAACCATTTCTACCTAACGAAATCTTTATGGAAACCCAATGTTCAGAGAGCTTCAGGATTACTGAACATGTGGAGGTTCCTGGAAGGTGGCTGCCTGGGAGGGCATGGAAACTCTGTGTCTCTTCTTCTACATCTCACTCCATCCATTTCTTCCATCAAGCTGTTCATCTGTGTCCTTTGTAGTATTCTTTGTGATAAATAGGTAAACACAAGTAAAGTGTTTCCTTGAGTTCTGTGAGCCATTCTAAGAAATGAATCAAACCTGAAGAGGAGGTTGCGGGAACCCAGTGTATAGGTACAGCCTGGGGCTTAGGGTTGGCATCTGAAGTGGAGGGGAAGTCTTGCGGGACTGAGCCCCCAACCTGTGGGATCCGACACTGTTTTTAGGTGGTGTCAGGACTGAGTTAAATCACAGGACACCCAGCTGATGTCTGCTGGAGAACTAATTGGTTGTTGGTAGGGAAAAACTCACACATACATTTTGGTGACCAGAGGTGAAGTATTCAGTGTTGAGTGTAAGAGTAGGAAAAATGGTTCGGTTTTCTCCTAGAACTCTGCAGAGACTCTTTTCTCAAGTCTGTCTAACTTCTTGGGGTAATTACATTAATGATAAATAGCTTTGATCCATCTGGAAAAAAGTGACATTATCCCCAAATAAACTATTTCAACTAGAAAGTGTTGGTGGTTGTGTGTCTGTGTGTGTGTTTGGGGGTGGGGGGAGGTTGATGGGGGTCTCAGTTCATCCTCAGCCCCACTAGCAATGCGGCATTTGGGGAAAAGTATGGGAAGGAGACATTTGCAGGCCATTATGGATATTTTTCCAGACAGATTTATTGTACCCGTTTTCAAGGTAAATCAGCTTGTGTAGCTAAGCAGAATTTCTGTAAACGTGTGGCTACCAATTTGCTGCTTATGTAGTGTGTGTGCTACCGAGATAACAATTGATCACACAATATGGCTAGAGCACAGAAGAGCTACATTTTATTTTGCTTTTTGAGAATAAATGGCTTTCTCAACACAGCCAAAGCAATTGATCTTTTTATTCATACTTTATTTCTAGTCACTATTTTGAGGACTGACTAGAGATGTTGGGCTCTCCTGGGTGGAATAAAAGTTTATAACAGCCCTCATTTTCCCTGGGTTACGAAGGAGCCAGCAAAAATGGTCTCTAGGAGAAACTCAACACCCCTGACCCCTAGATAAAAAAAGAGAAAGAAAATCACCCACAAGCAGATAGACAGAATACAGGGAGAGAAAACAGCATCTAGATGTGAAACCATTTGCCCAAACCCCTCACTCATCCAACACTCCCCTCAGCTCCATTACTTTAGATAAAATATTCTTAAAGAGTCAAAGGGAATAAAAATTCCAACCATTCCAAGTTTCTTTTCCATTCGATCTTGCCTTTCAGAGAACTATGATGTGGGATAGCAAGCAAAATGAATGGGTGTAGATTAGAAAGGCAGTTACCTTTCTCAGCTCTGGCAGGCATTCCCTTTGACACAGACTCTGGCTGTTTCGGCAGGTGTCATGCCCGGTAATTGGCGCCCACACATTGTACTGTTTAGAGAAGAAGAAATTCAATATACTGACCCCACAAACTGCGCACATCCCCCATTCTGGAATGCACAGAGTGACTTCTAAACTGAAAAGGAGAGTCTTCCTGTTCAGTGATGGTTTCCTAAAATGAAGTGGCACCATATTTTCTTGGATTCAACTTAAAAAGATCATTCCCTCGTATATACATCCGCTGAGAAAGTAGACAAATTAATAGAGATCAACAGTTTCTTAGTTTATCCATCAAGATGCATGTGCTACTTTTTCCCCTGTTTTGTTATGTCTGACCAAAGACTCAAATACGTAAAGAATAAAAATTGAGTGAATAATATCTCATAATCTATCTGCGAATTTAGAAATTTTCACATTATTTAGCTGTTAGTGGCCATACAATTCTATCCAGCTTGGAGAGACTCAATGTTTCTCAGAAGGATGCTATGAAGCTAAAAATTGAAGGCAGTGATTCAGACTTTTGCACCTGGGATGCCTTATTGAGGCTTAATTTTCTAATACCTCTACTCTATAAAAATAGCACATATATTTAAATTACATCATATGTCTTAAAATTCAATTTGCTTTGGGAATTTTGGGATATCTTAAAATCACTTTCAGTGTTCAGCTAAAGCAATGGGGTCCAAACTAATTTCTCTCCCTATTATTTAAAAACAGTAATTTAATTCATCTCATCTCTCAATTATAAGAGATAATTTATATACAGAAATGTTTAATACAGTATTATTCACAGTGTTAAGAAACTAGAAACAATGTAAATGTATAATTACAGGAATATGATTATGGGAGAAGCAGTCTTTTATTATTTTTAATAAGGAATAAGATATGAATCACATAAAGTCAATGATATTGTTTTGGTGATCATTTTTTCCTACAATTCTGTTTTTTAATTTAATTTTTGAAAAAAATACTTGCACAAATGCAAACTTTCAGACAAATGCGATAATATATACATAGATTTGCTTTCATGTACCTTTATATATCTTCTTTATAAGCAGTTTCACTTTTTTTTTTTGGTAACATCTTCACTTTCTCTCTCTTCTAACTTTCTCCCATCTGGCACTAAAATTACCAGGAACCAGTATTACCGACCTAGTGTGATTCTTTTATGTCTTCCTCCAATTAAATACAGTTATATCTAAAATAGAAACACATACATTTCCTGTTGCTGTTTGCTTTTGAGAAGGGATCATAAAACTTATACTGACTCTCTGCTTTTTTACTGTTCTCGCTCAACAATGCATTATGGAAGATCTTCTTGGTCAACTAGTGTAGCTCTAACTCATTCTTTTTTGTGACTATATAATATTTCATGATGGGGATACGCCACAACTATTTTCTCCCTAAAGGGCATTTACATCGTTTCTAGTTTTTTAACATTACAAATAATGCTGCATTAAGCATTTTTGTACAAAAATCCTTAAAACTTGGGACTTTATTTCTGTGTTATAGTTTCCCAGGAGTGAAGATGTTAAAGATATATGTGCTTTAAATTTTAATAGACATTGCCTAATTACATTAGGCAATAGCTAGTACAATGCACATTCCTCAGAAAAGAGAATGCCTCTTCAGTCCTTACTAAAAGTAGATGATATTTTTCTACTTAATCTTGGCTAAGCTAATGAGTGGGGTTAATACACTTGAGTATCCTTTCAAAACTTTGCTACAAATTAGAATTTTCTACTTCATCAATTCTCATTTATATCATTCTCATTTTCCAATAGAATTCTGGCTTGTTATAATTTGTGAGATTTCTCTCTATTTTAATATAAAATATTAATAAATAATATAATAAAAATATAATAAAAATAATAAATATAATAAAAATATTTCACCCTAGTGTCTTCTATATAACAGCATATAGAATTGATACACTCAGCAAAAGCATTCCCCTAGGCAACAAAATTTTCATTGTTCATCTGAAAATCCTATATTGTTTTTGGAAACTGAATGTCAGCAGAGAGCAATTGGAAAACCTCATTAACAACACGTTATGAATAATATGGATGACTATGTGGAAATCATGATTTAAGCCATTCTAGAATTAATTGAGATTGTCCAAAATGAGACTCTAGAATTGGAGTAAGGGATAAGATGTTTCTAAATGGTTTGTCTTATATTCGTAACTATAACAAAGATTAAATTTTTTTTTCTCAAATTGTAAATCTGGAAACATTTTTCATGATGTTATTTAATAAGAAAACCTAGAATTTTTTTTTTTTTTTTTTTTTTTTTTGTCTTCCGGCAAGCTATAGCCTGTTGCATGACTGAATTCTTGGAGATAAAAAAAATGTGCCCTGGTACACTGAGGAGGAACATCAGATCAGTTGCAGCTGACATTACTGCCAAATGTCAATGAAGAGGCCATATACAGTTGGGAGAATTTTACCCTTTACACATTGTCCATGGTGTACTTGTAAGGCCGCTGACTTGTATAAAGATAGTTATTGAAAATATTTTATAGTGGAGATGTGGGAAAACCATACAAGTCAGAAATCATTTTTTATTCCAGGCAACAAATTGTGCTTCAACAGTCCTCCTTAAAGCTAGTTTATTTAAGGAGATTAAAGTTCAGTGGTATGAGGCTGACATAAAGATATCTGAATAATTCCATGACGCCTATACATTTCTGAGGAAATACACTCTCCAAAAAAAAGTAACACTTATTTAGCCCAATTTTCCAATTTATGATCCCCAATTTATGACTGTTTAAAGTAGTAAACATTTATGGAAAGAGGTAGTACTAGAATCCATTTGGGGGGAAAAAAAGGAAAGTCATTTCACCTGTGAAGACAGTGTGACTTTTGCTAGCATCTCTCTACTATTTCAGTGCTCTGAGAATCAGGCATCTCTTTCCACTTTCGACAAATATTATATTTTTCTGCAGAAATTGTGTCTTATTTAATGTTAAGACCGTGTGTAGAGTCTAGTAGGTTCTCAACAAATATTTATTGATTGAATAAATGAACAGACTCTCCCATGATTTTATTACATGAGTTAAAAAGCACAAGCCAAATTCATTTTTTGGGTATTAGACATTATACACCAAATTATGTATAGAAGAGGCCGCAAGAGATAAGAGCTGTACCCAGGCATTATAACCTCACTGAAATCGTTTGAGAAGTCACTTCTACATTCTAGCCCAGGATTGCTGTTTTGGACTCTCATACATCATAGTCCCTGTCTTGGATTTTTTTTCTTAACTAATAAATTATAGATATTATATCAGCTATATTTAGAGAGTGCTCTTCATTTATTTGTATTTCCCTTATATGCCAGTTTTTACAGTTGGATATCCCAGATTTCCACATTCTTATAAAGTTGTGTAATTTTCTTAATTTTTAAATATTTACTCAACTAATTCTTTTGGTTGCATGTTGTGTCTTAGATACTGAGGACATAGAAATATTTACTGAGATGGAAGGAGTTTTATTTATATTATTAATCTGTTTTTAGATTGCCACTTTGTGTATTGCATATTTTTTTCCATTTTTATATTAAAATACTTTAAAAAGTTTTTCATAGGAACTCTCATTAAAAGTATCATAAATCTCAGCAAATCTTTGTAAGCCCCTTGTAAAAACAATGGCACAATTTGCTATTTATTTAAAGTCAATCAAGAGCAGAGTAATACTAAATAAATAAAATGAAATAAATTTTATCAATTTTGTGATGGTAATGTTTCCAAAATCACCCATATTTAATAATGCAGTACTCAAAATCTGCCATGGAATGTGGTTTTAGGGAATAGTTAGACTTCTTTTTCTAGGATTAGTTGTTTTATCTTAGCTATTTTTGGAAAGAAGCTAGTTAAGTCTGTAAAAAAAAGTATCTATTGATTATAATTCCTATATCTTGTATTTCCCGTAGGAATCTTATAATCCAGTTATAAAACCTTAATCTTTCTTATTCACCTGATCCTTGAGGACTGAAAAGCAGTCAATTTCAAACAATTTACAGCCAGGTCTTATTGCACTTGATTTGACAACTTTTAGCTCAATATGTTTCCCAGAGGCATAGAAACTGACTAAAGAAAATCCCAAAGAGCCAAGGCAGAAGGTTATTTGAATTCATCCACTTAAATTCCCATTTCTTAAGATTTTTACTGAGCCCAATTCATAAAGTGAATTTTGAGATTGAGGAGAACAAAATTAAATCAAATTGGTTATCCTTGGAACTCTGCTCACTTGCAGAAAGGCAAGGCAAGAGTTCTATGTGGTAATTGCCATACTATTTGGTAAAATACATACTCTATTTGCTTTTATTAATTTATATTTTACATAGATTTAAAATCTAAGAGTTTAATATTGTAGGGGCCAAGGCCCTTGACTCCCTGGAGGTTTGCGGAAAGTCACTGACACGAGGCAGATTGAGTAACAGGAGGAAAAGCATGTGAACTTATTTAACATGTATGCATCGGAGCCTTCAGAATGAAGACCCAAGGATGGAGGGGGAATTGTTTGCTTTATGCTTAGGATCAACAAAGTATGGGCAGGTGTACAGAGATGTGATTGGACAAAGGGGCATGTCTAATGCTAACAGACTGGGTGGGGAAACCCAGCAAGGCCTGTCTGTTTAGAATCTTCTTGGCCTCTCTGAGCAGCATCCTTCCTTCTGGGTGTGGGGCAGGGCCCTCCCTGGAATAGGGAGGGGTCTTATGACCTACAGTCAGACAAGGTAGATCGGAGAATTTCTTTATGGCCAGTTTTTACACAGAAAGGTGGAAGGAAAGTTAGAGTAATATTTTTAGGTTTTATGTCTGGCTTTGGGGAAAAGGAGTTCTGGTTTCTAGCCTATCTTGGGGAAGAGGGATTCTAGTTTCTATGACTAGCCTTGGGGAACAATGGGACTGAGAGGCAGGAGGACAGGAGAAGCTTCTGAGGCTTTCATTTTGGGGTATGCTTATCCGAGCCCCAACAATATGATTTCTAAGATGCAATAAAATCAAAGTATTTATGTTTAATAAATTTCCTCTCCAGGACTTTTGAAAAACACACAGTGTGACCTATTTTCAGACTAAGCACTGTGAGGACTGAACTCTGATCTTTTTCTTTTACCCAAATTCCTTACTAAGAGGCCAGTGAGTCACATCCTGCAAGCTATAAAATCTCATTTATAAACAACATCATAAAAACCTGTTTATTGAGATTTTATCATTTGTGGGTGTAACTCACCAGGACCCCTTAGAAAGGAATTTTCTCAGCAAAGAAAAAGATCGGGGTTCAGTCCTCAGTTTGATCTTCATTTTAAAATAGTACTTCAGTTTATAGAATCACATTGAAAATTAGTCCAAATGGTAGTACTTTGCAAGACCCCAAGGACGCATTCACATGCTGACAAAAATGTTAAGTATTAGTTTAAAATGAATTTTTCATATGAAAAATTTAACTTTACTTACCTAAAGCTATTAACTTGAACATATGGAGAAAACACTAGACCTTCAATAGTAGAATAAATCTGTAATTAAAAGTAAAACATTACCAGGTTTTGGAATAGGCACATTATTTTCAACCGTATTAGAAATTATATATTGTTTAAACAATATGTCTATGTCTATACCCATCCAATTTATAAATTGGGTTTTTTAGCTAATAACCTATCTGTGTCACTAATTCCTCACTTTTAAAATGGTAATAATAATATTTGCTCATACTTTTGTATGTGTTAATGGAAAAACCAAACTTTGTAAAATATTTTAAAGAGATTTATTCTGAGCCAATATGAGTGACCATGGTCCAGTGAAAACACAAATTCAAGAAGCCTTGAGTAAGTGGTCCCAAGGTGGTCAGATTACAGTTTGACTTTATATATTTTAGGGAGGCAGGAGTTACAGGCAAAGACATAAATCCATGCGTGGAAGGTGTACATGGGTTTGGCCCCAAAAGGTGGGATATCTTGAAGCAGGGGGCTTACAGGTTTTAGGTGGATTCAGAGATTCTTTAATTTGCAATTGGTAAAAGGAGTAAGGCTCTAACCTAGAACTTGGAGCCAGTGTAAAAGAATGTTGAAGTTAAGATAAGGACTGGGTCAAATGACCTGTTTAGCAAGATTGATGGACTACAGGCATGACTTAACCCTTGCCTGGCATGGCCTTAGGTCTTGTTTATAATTTGGTATCTTATTGCCACAAAGAGTCTGTTTTCTCAATCTTACGGTCTCTATTTTAACATTAATGCCTGTCAGTTGTGTCTAAACTCCAAAAGGGAGAAGGAATAATGAAGCATGTTCTGGCCCCCTTCCTGGCATGGCCAGGAACTCAATTTTTTAGGTTTTTCTGGGGTCTCATTATCCAAGAGGGGTTCCATTCAGTCTGTTAGGGGACTTAGGATTTTGATTTTAGTTTATATGTTAGAATTAATTCAGCAATGCATGTGGAACATTTGGAATAGTGCCTGGCATATTGTAAGTGCTTAATAAGGATTTGCTGTTTATCAGATGGTCAAAGAGCTCTCAAATCAATAGTGAGGATAGAGTTTCTCAAATGAGCATTATGATTCATTATATGTGAACATTTCAGCCTTCCTGCTTCTGCTTTACATGTGGGAAAGAAATAGCTGTGTTCATTCAATGGGGGATTTTCTTCATCACATTCAGTGACTTTCAGTTGTAAGGGAAACAGCCTGGGTTACCACACAGGAAAAGTGCATGCTGACCTGAGGATCTGGCATGCCTTGTTGCATTTTCTCAAATGCACCTAATGAAGGAGAATATGATAATGTGAAAGATATTTCATGCCTTGTAAACATCTGAAAGTGGCTTTTACAGGGAAGCCTGCATGTTAAATCAAAGATAGTGATTTGAATCAGTAACCACTCAGTGAACCACTCTATGCAGAAAAATCATTTTGGAGAAAGGCTCTGCTATGCCTAATGTAGAACACTAATGTGAGAATGCAGTATCCTACTTCATAATATGCTTTTAAAAAGGTGTGAACATCGTATTAGGAGGAGTGTCTCTGTGATGATAGCAACTTGGATATCATAACCATCTAGATATGCCATAGTATGAAAGTAAGTTGTGAACTATGAAATGAGAGATGCATTTATTTCTTTTCTGAAACTCATTTTTAAAAAAATGATGTAGCTTTACTGAGATGCAGTTTACGTACCATAAAATTTACCTGTGTACAGTTCAATGTGTTTTAAAAGGTATACAATTCAATGGGTTTCAGTATATTCAAAGAGTTGTGCACTTATCACCATAATCTGATTTTAATATAGAACATTTTCGTCACCCCAGAAAGAAATCTAATACCCATTAACAGTCACTTTGCAAACCCTATCTCCTCCCCTGTCCTTCTCCTTCAGTCCTCAAATTAGACAAACCCTTAATCCGCTTTGTGTCTCTGCGGATTTGTGTATCTTGGACATTTCAAATAAATAGAATCACATGATATGTGGTCTGTTGTGACTAGCTACTTCTGTGTGGTATAACATTTTCGAGTTTTATCTATGTTATAGCATGTATTGGTACTTCCTTATTTTTATTGCCAAGATATTCCATTACATATTCCATATCTTATTTATCTATTTGTTTTGTTTATACAAATGATAGACATTTGACTTATTTCTACTTTTCGTCTATTATAAATAATCTTTCTATGAACAACCATGTACAACGTTTTATGGGGGCACATGTTTTCATTTCTCTCAGGTATGTATCCCAATGAAATACTTGAATCCTATGGTAACTTTATGTTTAATCATTTGAGGAACTGCCAGACTATGTTCCAAAGTGACTATACCATTTTACATTCCCACCAGCAGTGTATGAGGTTCCAATTTCTCCACATCCTTGCCAACCCTGTTTTCATTTATCTTTTTAATGATAGCTATTCTAGTAGATGTGAAGTAGCATCTTAGTGTGAGTTTGATTGGCATTTACCTAATGACTAATGATGCTGGGGACATTTTCACATGTTTATTGGTCATTCATGTATCATCTTTAAAGGAATGTCTATTCAGAAAATACTGTGTCCCTTTTTAATTGGGTTATGATCTTTCATTGTTGAATTGTAAGAGTTCTTAATACTTGATACCAGTTTTTTAAAAATCAAATATTTTCTCCCATTTTGTGTTTTTTTTTTTTTTTTTTTTTTACTTCATTGATGGTTTTCTATGAGGGACAAAAATTTTTATTTTATCTACTATTTTTATATTTTGTTTGTACTTTAATGTCATATAAAAAAATCCTAATCTGAGGCCACAAAGATTTATGCCTATGTTTTCTTTCTTTTAAGAGTTTTATAGTTTTAACTCTTTTATATTATTTGACTCAATTTTTGTATGTGGTATGAGGTAAGGTCTAACTTGACTCTTTTGCAGGTGGCTGTCCAGTTGTCTCCATACCATAATACTTATTGGAAAGACTTTTCTTTCCCCAATAATTATCTTGGCATTTTTTCAAATATCAATTGACCATAAGTGTATAGGTTTATTTCAGGATTTTTAATTCTATCCCATTGAACTATATGTCTATCCTTTCTGCTAGTATCACACTGTCCTGATTATTATAGCTGTATAGTTAATTTTGAAATTAGGTAGTTTTTTATGGAACTTGACAAGCTGATTCTAATGTTTATTCAGAAAAGAAAATGTCCAGCAAGAACCAGTAATTTTTAAAGCAGTACAATGAGTGAGTAGTGACCTACAAGTTATTAGATCATACTCCAATAATTGAAGCAGTCAGCTTAGGGGCAGGGATATACAAATAGATTGAAATAATATAATTAAAGTAGAGAAATAGGTCCAGTATACATGATAAATTTCTATATAAAGGGTTACAAGAATTTTGTGAAGCTCCTGAAAGTCCTATGCGTTGGTAGTTCGGAAGTCAAGTAGATGAAACTATTAATGTTTATTATCGGAAAAACATAGAACTCGAATTCAAAGAAAATGGCTTCTAGTCTTTCCCTTGATACTTAAGGCTAGTGATAAGTCATGGAACTCCTTAGTCCTACTAGTATTATTGAAAAATGAGAATATTCTTTTGAAGTCTGTTTTTTTCCCCCAAATTTTCAGTGTTCTAGGGAGGATCAAATAACGTCATCTCTGTAAAAGCCTTCAACAATTTATAAAAGAATGAATTGACTCAACATTTTTTTAGACTAGAAAATAATTTCTCTCTCATATACGCAGAGGAAAACTGGGGATTACATACAAAATGGTAATTGTTGGTAGAATAGGTCATTGGCACTTACAAAGGAAGAGTCATTCAGTCTCTGCAAGTGTCTACATCTGTGTATACAGTATTCTGAAATAAGCTTTTGCTAATAAAATGAAAGTTATTGATGTATCCTGATTGGGTAGAGGAAAGGGAAGAGAGTCAAGAGTGAAGTTTTGTATATGTTGAGATCAAGACTTCTTTGGGACATCAAGGTAAAATGTGTAGTAAGAAACTCAATATTTGACCATGGAGCTTATAGAAGAGATTCAGTTTGGAGCTATAAAATTTGGGGTTCATCAATATAGAAGTTAGATTAGAAGCCATGAGATTGGAAGAGATCATGTAAGAAGTGAGTGCCAATACAGAGGGGAAGCAAGTCAGAGAACAGAAATATAACAGAAGTTAGGGGACGACCATGAACCAGCAAAGAAGATTGAAACTTAGTAGCAAATACAGCAAAAGGAAAACCAAAGGTGTGGATACCAGAAAGGCAAGTTAAACATACAATTCAAGTGTAGAGCTCAATCAACTGCATCAGATGCTGCCGACATGGAAGAGTAATTTCAAGACTGAAAATCGATTATTGACTTTTGCACCATAAAGGAAGGCCATTGGTGATCTCGACAACAGTTTCAGTGGAGTGGAGAGTGTGCTCTGCTGATTGCAGCGTCTTCAAAGAGAGCAAGAGGAAAGAAGCTCAAGATAGAAAGTATTGCTTTAAAGGGGAATAGAAAAATGGAAAGTAGAGAAATGGAGTTGTGGCATATAGGCACAGTGTTTGTTTTCAGAATAAAAGGAAATTTCATGTAGTTTATGCTGATTAGAATGATCCGAGAAAGGGAAAAAATTGGATTTCAGGAGAAGGAACAGTTGTTGGAGGAAACCTTTTAACTAGGTAAGACGGATGGTCTAACAGAGAATTGAAAAGTCTTGTTTAGACAGTTGTATCAAACCTTTTAAGTTCCAAATTCTAATTGGAAGATCTATCCTGTTTTCTTTTCACCGGTAACTGAACTGGCTTCTAGAAGGAGGAAATAATAAAGTTTTGACAAATTATAAATTATCATTTATCTAAATATATTTGCTTTAAATTAAACTCCTAGCTGATACACGTACTGCTTTGCTATCCAATTGTCTATGTTGTTTATCAATAGGCATAAAAAAATCAGGCTGTCAGATCTTATCTACTTATTACAATTATCATAGTTGCCAGGCAATAGCTCTGAGTCTTTGATTAGGTGACTCAATTACTTCTCAGGATGACTCATCTACTAATATAGGAATACTGAAAATTTCCAATTTCTTGGCAAACAGCCTCAGAAATCTCAATTTAATAGACTCACCAACATTGATAAATATTACCAATTAAAATATCTGTAAGTGTAATGTCACAGTTAATACTTTATTCATTTCACACAGGACATGCAAGCCAGAAAATATTTATATTTGATCCATTAAATCTGTAAAATTGAGTATATTGTACTTCTCAAGATTCTGCTTTGTAACACAAGTACAATTTCAAACTTCATTGGATTATATTTTTCAGTGCTTAAAATATGTATCAAAATAAAAATAAATAATCATTACAGAGACATCATACAAAAAGACGAGAATTTAGATGGAAGGAAACCATTTACCAATAATAAATAGTACTTGCATTCTTCCTCCAAACTGTCCAGTGCTATAATACATTCATTACTTTAAAACAAGAGAAAAATGACAGCCTCCATCTTCCAGTGACTATTGCTGCATACCAAATTACCCCCAAAACAATAAACAATTTTATAATAACACATGGGTTATGTAGGGTGGGGATTGGGTGGTTCTTTTGCCCGTGGTCTCGACTGAGGCCACTTAGCAGTGCTTGGTGGGTGGGATGTTTGAGAGGGCCCATGATGGCTCCACTCCTGTCTGGCACCTGGATAGGGATTCTTGATTACACCACCCATGTGAAGTCTCTCCAGCTTGTTGATCTCAGGGCAGTTAGACTCGGTCCATGGAACTGACTCCCCTTACAATGTGCATTCTAAGAGAAGAAAGGACCATGTTGAAACTGCAAGGGGGTTTTGACCTAGGTCCGGTTGTTCCTTGTACAAAGATCTAATAATTGAGACCATGAGGATTGCCAAGGAAGAAAGAAATTTTTAATATGACAAACATCTTGTCAGGAGAATGGGAAAAGCTGCCTCAAATCCATTTATCTGAATAATGGAGATCTTGGGCTTTTAAAGGAGGGGCCAGGTGCCTAGGGGCAGGCCGTGGTGCAACTGACAAGGGGCTACTGTGGGGGGGGGAGGGGGAATATTGTGGGAGATGGTGAATCTTGACATCAGGAAGTCTACCCAGGGGGACTTCAGAATCCCAGCTCCTTTGTCTTGCAGAAAAAAGTCATCATTTCTGGGAAACAACTCAAAAGGTCAAGTAGTTAGTTAAGGGAGAGGATTATAGAAAAACTTGTAGGGGTCATTGAAATTTGTTCATAGAGCTGGTTACAACTTTATGGGACTTCTGCTGTCTTCTCTTGGTTGAAGCAGTCACCAGCCCACTCAGATTCCAGGGCAGGGGCCTCTTCAACTCTCAGTGGGAAGAACGTCAAAGAATTTGCGGTCCTTTTTGTTTGTTTATTTAAACCACCACATACCACCCTCAGAGATTATCAAATAAATTAATTACTCAGAGTTAAAGATTAGGTATAATTTCAAACAATTTTTATAAAAAGATGAGGTGTAAATAAATTCAAGCAATAAAAACCTAAAGTTAGCTTCAACTTTCTGGATTAACTCTGAGAATAATTTTGTCAAGCTAATGATATTTCTTTCTTTGATAGGAATACTTGAATGATCCACAGGACTTACGTAAGATATTTATAGGGTGTCTAATAACTGTGGAAAAGACATGAGACAGATTCTAATAATCTTAGGTAGTTTAATTAGAAAAAATTCAATTTCCCAAGAACTGCTGTCGATTCAGAAGGAATTCGAATGTCATAGAAAGCTGGCGTGTCATGAACACAAACTTAGAGTGGATTGTAGAGATGTTGAATGACGGACTCCAAATCCAAGATCTACCTTGATAAGATAGAGCAGACTTTCTCTGCACTTGCTTGTTCAACTGGATGCCCTGTGAATACGGGTTTCCATATTCAATACATTTAGAAATACCACTTTTGGAGAGTAACAATTTAAAAATCTGTTACATTTGAAGTAAACAAAATATGTTTTTCACTTTATATTACTCTGACTGAGAAGCCATGCTTTTGCCCTTTTTTTGTAAAATTATCCATTTACCAGGGAATGAGCAACAAAATATGTTTAGTAAATTTAAAACTAGAAAAAATGGATGAAACTTAAAAAGATGGAATAACATGATCATAATTACAAACTTAAGACATGTATATAGCTTAGCAGAAGTGAAAAAAGATAAGCAACTGAATTGATAGCAAATTCAACATAAATACTAGGTTGTGAAGTAGCTGCCCAAATACCTGACATTTGTTGCAATTTATTAGAAGTATTAATCCATCAGAAGAGGGTTAAGATCAGTGCTCTACAATGCATTAATATAAAATTCCTGGAGTAGCTATTTCTGGGTTCTTCATTATAAAATGAAGGGTATTGTTAAAAAGGCTTAAGTTTATAGACAATCAAATGGCTGATGAGGATATTTAACCCACGTGATTTCAGGAATTTTATAAAGATAGGGGAAAAAATGCCTCAGAAGGTAATTGATTCCCAGTAACAGGAAGTTTTTAGCTGTCAGTTGGACAACAGCTCTGTCACTGACCCCCAACCATGGATGCAGATATACTAGAGGCATATATATCACAGAACTTGTCCATTCTGTTCCTCATTTTGGCACTGGTGATCTGCTTTTTATTACCTGTTTCCCTAATTTCAGCATAACCGGGCATTATCCCTTGGCTTGCTTCATTTCACTTAAGACATATTTGCGTATTTTTAATTCTGTTTTGACCTTGAATGTATTGAGGCAGACTTTGTGACTTGCCTGTAGGTCCTTTGTGCCACTGCTGTTGGGAGGAGGCATCTCACCTCCAACTCTTTTGCCCAGCCTCGTAAAAACAACAGCATCTTCGTTGGAGTGGGATTTAGTATGATTCAAGGATCTGATAAGAGTTTAAAAAGATTGGTCTTGAATGTCTTTTCCATTTTCCACTAAAAGTATCTTCAACAGATTGAATTCAACATTGGCACCAGTGTATTCCCTACATCTTTTTCCTGTGAGACAGATCTATCTTCCCAAATACTAATCAAAGGTGCCTGCAGTTGACAGCAATCTTGAAACCATCTATAGTATCTATAATCATCTGGGCGAGTGTTTCCAACATAGAAAAGTTTGGATTGTTGACAATGATCAGGGAAATGACATAATTCTAAGTCATATTGCCTCAGTGGCAGAATGATGGATGAGTGTTTCTGAAAAGTATCATGCAGCAATGAAGCCCACCCACAGAGTTTCTGATGCCAAGCAGAGGACTGAGGGTAGATTTGGTCATGTTATTGCCCATTCAATTAAGAAACATTGTCTACTCCTGGTGTTGAATGATAAGCAGGGTGCCCACCTCCAGGTGCTGCGCAAGGGAGAGAACTAAAGCCTCTTGCAGAGGAAGTAATTTCTACGGTTTTGCAAATATAAAGAGAACTTCAGAAGCTTCCCGTCATTATTGTCACAGACCACTTACTTCAATACTTTCCAGTGTTATGAAGATACTTGCATGATTGTTGATTTTATTGTGATTAAATATCTCAATGAACCAACTGTCATTACTATTGCTTATAATTTGGGTAAGACATTGAGGCCAAAAAAAGTGTGTCACCTTGATCTGTTTTGCCCTTCCTATTGAGGATGAACTATTTAAAATAAAATCTGTAACTAGGTATACCCACTTGGGTGGACAACCCAATGGTTAACTGTTTCATCACCAAATTCAAGTGAAAAAGAACATAATTTAGACAAAAATGCTGGTTCTTGCCCCTGTACAGCTCATGAACATGCTAAAGTACTCTACCAACACTCAGACCAGTACTGAGATAGATTTCCTCTGTAAATAAATATGTATAACTCCCATGCACATTTTGAAGGATTGGAAGCTGACATGAAGACTGGTGACCTGGACCCCATAAAGAAAGCTTTGCACTTGAGAAGTCATAGAATCAAGGCATTATGTGTATCCCTAAGTTTCAGAAATTTGGGCAAGACTTCTTCAATGGCAAATAATTAAGTGAGAGTGTAAACTCCAATAAATCTGTTGTTGATGGAGCAACTCACCAGGAAACCAAGTTGTTTGGAGACAAATTAGAAAACATTAAGCTTTCCTGTTTCTGGGTGTCACTCATCTTTCCCTTGGTATTGAAATTGATAATGAAGGCGATTGCTCTGATCAAGCATAATGTCCCATTTTCACCTAGGAGACATAGGCTTTCACTTTCCATTCTGATAACTATTTGGATTTGTAAATATGAGGGGGCAATAATGAAGGGGAAAATTTATTTGGAAAGTTTGACATTCTAGGCCAGATTGAAATCACCTTTGATGCTAATGCCTGTGGCATCCTTAAGGTGTCCATGGTGACTCAGAGCATAGGAAACAAAGCAAGAATTATAATCACCATTGACAAAGGCTGTCTGAGCAAGGAATACATTGAGCAGGTAGTCAAGGTTGAGAAGGACAGCCACTGAAGATGAGAAGCTCAGAGACTGAGATGCTTTCCAGGACCTTAAATGCATCTTACACATTCAGTATGAGCCCCATGGGAGAAGATGGGAAACCACAAGGAAAGATCAATGGCGATAAAAAGAGAAAGATGTTTGGCAAGTGCATTAAATTATCGACTGGCTGGACAAAATTCAGACTTAAGGGAAGGATGGATTTGAGTATCAGAAGAATGACCTGGTAAAGGTCTGCAAACTCTTCATTAACAAGTAGTTTCAAATTCAGGGAATATGCCTAGGAGGATATCTACCAACTTCCCTGAGGACAGAGCTGCCTCAGGGGGTACTTCTCTGGACCCACCGTCGATGATGGCTAATCTGCCGCTTAGTCAATATATTTCGAAGAACCAAATTTGGCAAATTCGTTCATGGCAGTTGAATCATATGTAATACATTCATCATATATTAAAGTTGTTGGACATTCTCAATACTTGACTGTGTACACGGAAAATGTTAACACCGTTGTATTTTATCAGTGTTTATGCAAACAAAAAAAATTTAATTGTAGAAAATGCAGAAAATTTAAATTGTACTTTAAATAAGCATTGTGTGTCTGTGTGTGTGTGTGTGTGTGTGTGTGTGTGTGTGTGTATAGCATCTGTAGTGTGGCAGTGGTGCTTGGAATGAGAAAATTAGGGAAAGCGAGGGTGAATTTATCCCTGCTTTTCTTATATCAGAGGTTTGTAGGAAAGTTGGAAGAATAAATGCTTCCTAATGGCCCTCCTGCAGCATAATTTAATTTTTAAGAACATAAATTACTGAGATTAAGTTTTTAGAGTTAAACCAAGCTATATATCTGTCTAAAAACTATGATGATGAGTGGATGTAAAGTTTATTCTTTTAAATATTAAGAAATGAAGGAAAGTATACTATTTATTTAATATCTGTCTAAAAACAATCAAGATATATGATGTAAAGTTTTATTCTCTGAAAGCACTAGGTAATACAAAAACAAATGCAATTTATTTGTAATTATTTATGGCCATGTCCGGTACTGTGCTTTATGTACACCATCCAATTTAGACTTTATAACAGCCTTAGGAGTTGACTGCAAGTATTGTTTCTGTTTTATAGATGAATACACCGAGATTCAGAGAGAATAAGATGCTTGGAGAAAGTTACACAGCTAAGAGGAGTAAACGCTATGATATAAAATCGGTCAGTTTCATTCTGGAGTTTATGTTCTTTCTTGTTTTCGTTTTTTGATTGTTTTCCTTTTTCTCTTTTTGGGGGGTAGTTTCTGGTTAAAAACCAGAAAACCTGCTAGACAAATTCTAAAACAGCTGTAACACTTGGAGTTCACGTTCTTTACCAATTTTCTCCAATGCCGCTCTTTATGTCATAATATATCAGAAAAGTGTTGTCTGTATCCATATGTTATTTAATAACAGTTGTTACCTGATGAGCACTGCATTTACATAACATTTATTGTTTTTCATTCCTCAGACATTAAAATTGCTTACAAATCCTTAGATGATTCACCCACAATAACACTTCCGGGTATAATATAATTGAACTGTCAAACAATGATAATTTCCCCCAAGTTCCTGAAAATAAAACACTACATTTTACACTAATATTCTTTAAAAAGTCAAATTCAATGTCAAATCCATATGTTAACTAATGCGATACAACTTTAATTTTTGAAGATAGACTCGAGGGACAGACAAGATTGAAATTCCATTGTTTCTTCTTTTTTTGGGATGGCACAGTATCACAGCTTCAGTAAAGACACCACCTTGATTAACATGTTTGGAAATGCTAAAAGAGAAGATCTGAGTCCCCCGCAGGGGTCACCAGCCACCAGAGGGGCTGCCTTTTTGATGAGATGTGTGATTGAGGTCCGGGAAACCTGTGTTCATTAAAGAAGTGCCCCCCTCAGCTACTGATCAATGTTGTCAATGTTTTCAGACATTTACCAGGAAAATGATGCATTGGAATGGTAATGTAATGCCTGCAGTGAGAATCATATCATTTATCTCATGTTAAGATTAAGAAGCTAAATTAAAAATCTGCCAAGAAATGTGACTTTCATGCCCGATACCTTACTCTCAGTTTTCTTTCCTTCCTGTATGTTACTTGATGTGAGGTTAAAGTGGGAAGATATTTGCAATAAACGGTGCATAAATTTCTCAAAAACTCAAAGTGTTATTTCATATATTGGGACTATTTCATGGTAAAGTGTGAGAAACTAAACAAAATTCTTAGATAAAATTATTCACTGCAAATATCAGTTACTAACAAGATGGAAATATTCTATATTAAAAGATGATAATGGTTGCTAGAACTGTAGGAAATCAAATGTATATGCAATTTAAATGTAAATAGGGCTTATACTTTAGTCTTGGCCAGAAATACACACCTTATGAAAAATGTGTTACTTAGTTTAAAGAAAACTTGCTAGATACGGCAATGTTAAAAGCATACAAACATTGGACTTTAGGCTTTCTAAGATCCATTAATTTTGAATGCCCTTAGAAGAGAAAACTGGGTAATAATATCAGTATTAAAACTAAAGAGGGTTTTCTTTAAAGGTGACAAAATTACTTGCTTTAAGTATTAATATAAAGGCTTGCTTTTGTAAGTAGGGCAATTAATTTATTTGACATTATAACAGAATTTATGATATGTCCTCTAAAGTACAAGAAATTTGGAATGGTCATAATAACATATTGGATCAGAGGACCCATACTGGATATTTAGAGAATGTGACTGCTTAACTTTTAAGGGTTATTCTCTTTTATGCCTAAAAATTTAGTTATCATATGTATGGATTTAAATATTGTAAAATCATCTGCATTTGAAAAAATTCTTGCTTATTTACTCTGTCATATCATACTTCTTTCTGTATAGCTTCTCCTTTTTAGATCTTTGTTCACTTTCTTCTAATTTTTTTCCAAATGATTTTATTTTTACTGAGAACTTAGAAATGTACATTTTAAAATTCCCTGGGCAATTACGATAATGATGCATAAATAATTTCAATTAAAATAGGTATTATAATTTTGTTATCATTAGTTCTAAAAACTACTCCAAGAAAAACCCTTTCCTGTCTTGCATATAAAACCATCGATATTAGGATCATGCCTATTTAGTGGAAAATAAGATCTTGCAACCTCATGCTTTGTTTCTTAAAGGTTAATCAGTATTTCACAATTAATGATTTTATCAATCAGGTTATACTTGTGGGCAATGAAAAAATACAGGTGAGCACATGCCCTGGTAAAGTGAAATCATTCTTTTCCTTTGTGTTAGTGATAATTTGTTTCATAAATTTAAGAGACAGCATCTTTGGTCACAGACATCTGTCCTGAAACTTAAAATACTGGTCAAAATTTCAATGAGGATCAAATTGTGAGTTTGGATGATTTTAATGGAATTGAAAAAAATGTAATGATATCACTCTTTAAAAGAGATATATTGATGTGGTATCTTTCATATTTTAAAATCATAGAGAAATAAATTTAATAATTATGTACTGTTCTATGTGAATAATATCAATGTTATAACTTAAGTAAAAACCAATAGAATATGTTCATTATGGCAGTTATAATATTTATGAATTATATTTTTAATATTTTAATGATGGTTTATGATTTTTATTTTTACAATAATATTTACAAAAAGCCCTCATTTAAAAGGAATCTGTGTTGATACCCTTGAAAATACTACTTTAACAAAAATAGTGAAATTCAATAGCCATCCAATACAATGGCATGTTGACATTTAATAGTGATATTTTAATTTGTAATATTATGCTAAAATGAAGAAATATGAAGTAATAAAAATGAACACTCTATTTTTAAACTTTGCTAATGTTTTAGTATTATCAATTCATATGTATTTTAGGAAAAAGAACAATACAAAGTTTAGAAGTTAATTTTTTAAATCATTTTTTATTGAGATAAAATTCATATACCTCATATACACAGATCTTGAGTGTTCATTCTGATAAGTTATTACTATTATTAAATTTTTGGAGACAAGGTCTCACTCTGTCACCTAGGCTGGAGTACAGTGGCAGGCTCATAGCTCACTGCAGGCTCATACTCCTAGGTTCAAATGATCCTCCTATCTCAGCATCCTCAGTAGCTGGGACTAAGGGTATGGACCACCTTGTCAGGCTAGTTTTTAAAATTTTTTTAGAGGTGGCATCTTGCTGTGTTGCCCAAGCTGGTATCAAACTCCTGGCTTCAAGCAATCCTCCCACCTCAGCCTCCCAAAGTGATGGAATTACTGGCATGAGCCGCCTCACCTGACTTGATAAGTTTTGATAAATATATAAACTCAAGGAATCACTGTCTCCATCAAGATACAGAATATTTTCATCGCCCCAGGAAGTGTCTTCATGACCCCTGCTGGTCAATTCCCATGGCCCCAAGGCAAGCACTGTTTTGATTTTTATCACTATAGATTTGTTTCGTTTATTTTTACTTTCATTGAGTTCACATCATCAACTCAAGACAATATTTTGAAAGCCATTCTTGTTTGTTGCATTTATCAGTATTCCTGAGTACTATTCCACTGTATGAAACATCATTATTTCTGGATATTCTCCTTTTTAGATATTTTGGGTCAATTCCACTTTGAAAAAAATTTTTGTGAACAAAGCTGCTATAAACAATCTTGAACAAGTCTTCAGTGGGAATGTGTTTTAATATCTTTTTGGATTAGAACCTAGGAATGGAACAGGAGGGTCATATGGTAAATACATATTTAACTTTATAAGAAACTGCCATTTTTCTACAATCATTGCTGTGTGTGTTACATTTCCACCAGAAGACTACGAGAATTTCTGTTGTTCTATATTCTCACAAACTTTTGGGGAATTTAGACTTTTTTGTAATTTTTATTTATTTATTTTTTTGAGACAGAGTTTGCTCTGTTGCCAGGGCTAGAGTGTCATGGCATTAGCCTAGCTCACTGCAAGCTCAAACTCCTGGGCTCAAGCAATCCCCCGGCCTCAGCCTCCTGAGTAGCTGGGACTACAGGTGTGCCACCACTACACCTGGCTAATTTTTTCTATTTTTATTAGAGACAGGGGCTCACTCTTGCTCAGGCTGGTTCCAAACTCCTGACCTCAAGCCATCCTCCTGCCTCAGCCTCCCAGAGTACTAGGATTACATGCATGAGCCACCACACCCAGCCTGAGGATCCAAATTTAAACCAAGCCCTCTGGCCACCATTAAAAGCCCTAAGAATATGTCCTAATTTTGTAATAATAATATTTTGTATTGTAAGACATTGAAAGCATGAATTTATGGATAGTATACTAACATTTAGTAGGAAACTATACCAGCAGTTAACTACATTCGGAATACATCTTTTTATTCTTTTTTTTTTCTTTCTCCTAAAAGCCAACTCTATCATCTTCCATTATGAAGTAGTTTCACAACTCATAAAAATCAAAAGTATTTGGCCTGGGGTTGAATGCCCACATTCCAGGGAAAAGGAAGTCAAAGAAAAAAAAAAAAAAGTATCTAACAGCTATTTAAAAACCTAGTGTTCTTTTTGTAAGCAGCAGAATTTAAAAGTAGGAGAATAATTTCTTAAACCAAAGTGATTACAGAATAACAAACATTGGTATTATAGTTCAAAAAGTTCATTTTAAATGCTCAGCCATCAAATTACATGAATTTCTAAAAAGTCATTTTAAAAGCATCATTTGAGTAACTAACCTCAAATGTTTTATTGCTTAGAATTAGGTTAATAGCTTTTCAGGGAACATAATCTTAAAGAAATAAATTGCAACTGATAGTATTTCTTCCTCTCTCCCTTTCTCTTACACACACATACATGCAGACACACAGACACACAGACACACACACAGACACACACACACACACACACTCACAAATACAAGAATGAGACTCCAGAATAAGTTCTATAGCATTTTCTTAGTATGAGTCTCAAAACTTTTTCTTAAACAAATATAAAAATATAGTATGTGTCCTATATTATATTTCCTAGGAATTATCTAATGCAGAATTGTTACTGGTGGGATAAGAATCAATTAGGATGGAACCATTTTCAAATAACCTAAAGATCTAACACAGCATGGCTTCAAAAATACAGAGAACTTATTGACATGGGAAACCAGCAAGTCCAGAGGTAGCATGGGCTTTGTGTGTGTTAATCTAGTCTCCAGTGGCTCAGTTTCTTTAATATTTTCTTGAGTGATCCTCTTTGTTCCAATGGCCTCTTTTTGGTCTACTTTCCTCAGTGGGGATAAAAGGCTGCAGCATTTTCAAGCCTTACCTTCACACCCCACAGCATTCAGAAGAGAAAGTTTACTTTCCCTTAACAAGAAAAATCCTAAGCATTTCTCTGATTGGAGCATCTGAGCTCACATACTCATTCTAGACCAATCACTAGTCACAAAAGATTCCATTATGCCAATGGATTGGGCCATTGGGGACCCATATGGCTGTTATGATAGGGAAAGGGGTGGGAGGAATGCAAGTTTCCAAGTGACAGACAGTCAAAAATGAAGCAGAGACTGGGAGAAACTCAAAGAAATACGACACACAGTCCCTACTTTTAAGAGACCGAAAATCTAGTGTGATTTCAATTACAAATGAAAACATGCAAAAAATAGAGCACGTATGATTCTAAATATTTAGGCATTGTCATAAAACAGTGAGAGTTCAAATAAAAGAAAGCTCAGGGTAGACTGGAGCAGGTAGAGCATGTTTTTTAAAAGATAAACATGGTTTGTGTGAAAATAGAGATGATTTTAGGCAGATGGAAAAACCATTCTTCACCAACACATAGAGATAGGAATTATGAAAGAAATAGACAAAAGGGTGAAGACGAGAATGACTACCAGAGCAGGTGGAGGTGGGTGAGCAAAAGAGAGAAGTTTGGGTAGATTAAATAGGTCCAGATAATTGAGCATTTTGAAAGACCAGCAAAGACATTAGATTACATAGTATGTATGAAGAGTAGCATCATTACTAAAATGTCAATCAAAAATTTTATTGTTACTGCCCAACTGGGTTATATCCACTGCTCCACAGAAGGAAGCCAATACATTGAGACAGCAAAGTTTGCAGCCGAGAAAAAGTTTAATATCTTTGGGCACTGAGCAAAGAGATGGGAGAAATTTCTCAAATCCATCTCCCAGAGGATTTGGGGGCCAGGGTTTTTAAAGATAGTTTGGTGAACAAAGGGCTAGGGAATTGGGTCTGCTGATTGCCTGGGGATGAACTCATAGGGTTGGGAAGCAGAAATTGTCTTCTTGTGCTGAGTCGGTTCCCAGGTAGAGGATTGCAGGACCTGTTGAGTCAGTTCCTAAGTGTGGCCACTCGTCCAGGTGGCATCAGTTGGTGCATCCAAATGCAGAGTCTGAAAAATACCTCAAAGATCAGGTTTAGGTTTCACAATGGTGATGTTACCTATGGGAGCAATTAAGAAAGCTACATCTCATGACCATTAGTTATGTGACTCCTGAGTACTAAGCAACTATAGGAAAGCAAGCTAGGGAACAATGGCTGCTCCCCATCCCCCCAACTATGCTTATACCTTTGCAGATTTCATGCCCCTGACATAGTTCCCACTTTGTGACCTTTTATGAATTTTATAAAATGCAGTTTTATTACCTCTGTTGCTCTTATTTAATGCAATAAGAAAAAAATTGGGAATATGCATATTTTGTATAAACTACTTTTTAAAGCATTAGTGTGTGTGCATATGTATTTATTCCAGAACACTGACAATGACCTGTATTAAATTCTTTCTACACAACAGCATTTATTGATCTGGATAGTAAATTTTTAAGGTACATGCTGAGGGTGATGAATTAAGTATCTAAGCCAAATTGTAAGTTACTCTTTTTCTATGAAAACCAATATATATATATTCTGTATTTTCTTCTAAAGTGTTTATACAAGAGCTGTTATAATCATACAGCATAGAACCTTTCATAACCCTTCTTTTTTCGGCATGACATGTTATACTAAAAGAATCATATTTTAATTTAGGAGGCTACCTAAATAACAGTACTTTCCAACAGTGACCAGTGGGAATTCCAGAACCTCTGTTGTATACTCTGAAATTGGGTTATTAAAAATGGCATACCTTGACTTTAACAAAATGTTTGTTTTCCAAAGAAGAAACTAATTTAGGATATTTGCATTTCATAAAATCGATAGGTTTAGAATGAACTTATAAAATATGCAGTTCTACACCCTTGTTAGGATTAGAAAACCAAGGCACAGAACGGATGTGACTTTGTTTAAATGGCTCAGCTAAATACTTACTCAAAACCTAATCTCAAGTTTTTAACCCAGCGTCTCCTGCTCTTTCCACTCTACGATTCTGTGCATTAGATAACAAATGTTGATTCCAGCAAATTTCAGTGAAATAAGAATCTACACTGTCCACTCCAACTTTTATTGAGAAAGAACTTTTTTGTGACTTATTCAAACATTCTGTGTATAATTCCATAGAGCTACAGAGGATACGAAATTTGTCTAGAAGTTAAAACTATTAGTAAGAGTGTTGGAATTCCACATCCAGGACTGGAATAACTCATTAGAAGACCACACACCATGAGGCTTACTGACATTTCTTCTTCAAATAACAGCTCAGGCCTGTAGCATTTCTAATAGTTGCTAAAGAAAATGTTATATCCAAATCAAGATAGCCTTGGCACAAGTAACTCCAGAAATAGTGACACGGTCATTTACTAATGATAAAACAAGTTGTGAAAAGATATACTGTCTTTCCACAAACACCAGATTTTAATCATTTACAAAAATAGAATAAATAGTTAAATTGCTATACAAGAAATATGGTCTATCAGGGCTTTAATTCCATTTTATTCTTTGTATTACTTTAGAAATATACTGCTTTTGACATAGGAAGGGAATCTGGGTCAAAGTAATTTCTGAAACACTACAAGAATACAGATTGGAGAAAAATACACAGGTGCATGCAAAGAGATGATTTTCAGCATAATAGTATTTATTTTCAGAATATGTTTTACTTGTATTGTAGTTGGCTCATAATTCCACTTTATCATAACAACCTGAAAGATAAACGAAGAAAATACATTGTTTATTATAAAGATGGAAGAATGTAAGTCTTAAAGGAAGTAACTAATTGATGATACTATAGCTAGAAAACAGACAACACAGGGATAAAATTCAACTCTTTTTGGCTTAAGTTGGGACTATTTCCACAACAGTGTTTTCCTTCTAACAATAGCCAACACTCACTCAGGTAATTACATTTTGTTAGAACAAATTTTCTATTAGATTTAGAGAAAAAATGTTAGACTGAACTCTCTGTGTGAATATTTATTTTACTTGTTACTGCACTTGTGTAATTATACATTCAGGAGAAATTAAAAATTGAAATACAAATTTAAAAGTGAAAACAATTATATTGATATGAGAGTTAACAAACAATGTATGTAAAGTTAAATCCATAAAACAACTTTCCAAGTGATGGTTTATATTGTGCCTTCTAAAATGAATACAAATTCATTTTACATTTAGATTCTCAGTTTTTCAGAGAGAACTGAAAAAACACTATTATAACAGTCAAGGCATTTTTTTCCCTCTCATTATTAATTTTGTATGTCCCGTATGTAAAATTTTCTGTCTATTCTGGTCTAAGAAAAAAATAATAACAGATAAAAAGTTTTGCCTGATTGAAAACAGAAAGTAAAAAAAATAAATCAATCCAGAATTCTTGTGTTTCTACATAAATAAGCAATTTAACTAGAAGTATTTTTGAATTGGAATTTATTTAATTTTAATGACCTGTGCCCACATTATTTATAGTGCTCTATAAACACTAAGGCATTTCTGTAGTCAGTGTATATTAAAAGTAGATTTAAGTCTGGATTTTTGCTTCAGATTGTTTCCAAGATCTCAAAGTTCATGTATGCAGATGGTGGTGGTTAGATACACATTATATTTACAGCTAGGCTTAACATACTGCAAGCAGATTAAGTAGCTTAAGATACAAAAACATGTCTAGTATCAGTTTAACAGAATCTTCCTATGAATCTTTAAAAATCATAAAATTTTTGAAATGTTCTTATATATGTAAATAAACCTAAATTTTTTCCTTTTTGCTAATATTAATTCTCTTTAGTTAAAATCTTCTTTTAAAGAAATGAGCTATATAACTAGCTTGGAAAAACATTAAAAACAAGTCTCTATAGGGGTTTCTATTAACATAAATATTATTAGTGAAATTTTAGGTATCAAATAGAAACACTGGCCAGATATAAGCATGAACTCTGGCTTAATTCCATTTTTGTGTTATGTATTTAAATGAAAGAAAATCATTAAAACACATTTAAAAGAAACACAATAATTGTATTTTAAATTTTTAGCAGTATTTATTCTCACTTAAGTATTTGAAATGCTTTTACAAGTTGAATTGATATGGACAGCTCATTAAATAGTGACTGTTTCAAATTGACTCAGATAAAAATATATCTTACATTTTCATTTAACAGATCTGAAAACCAAATCTGAAAAATGTGAAGTTTCAATGACTCTACAAGCATTTTGGTTGAAAGCAAAGTTACTTTCAAGACAAGGTTACACATAATGAACTCGGATATGTTACTGTAACACTCCTCCAATTGCAAGGTAGACAAACATTTACAAGGGAAAAATATATTTGGCTCAACGAGATTAAGAAGCTAAAATGTCTTATTCCAAAGATTAAATTGAAGAGGAACTGACTGATTTTCTGATACTTCTACTGATGAGAAAGAATTAAAATGATTATTTCAGGTGGTGGGTGTGTCCTTTCTTTAAAACCCTCTAGTTTTCTCTTAGAAGAGACACAGGAAATCTTAAAAGGATGAGAGTATCTTAAGGTCAGTGCGCCCAACCTCCCACATAAACGTGCGATGTTCTACAATTCACCAGACAATGATCTATTTTGCTTTTGTTATATTTCACAATGCTATATATTTTTTCCTATACTTCCCGTTCTCTATACCCTTGTCCTCATTTCCTTTAAAGGTTTGAAGATCTTAGTTACCATTTTCCAGATAATCTTTAATTTCCCCAGAATAGCACATGACACTGAACATGATATTCCGAATGTGTTCACATCCATGCACAGGACCACCCTAAATAAGAATATTTTTTTTTTTGGCATGAAATCATAATTGAATTATTTTTAATGGTTATGTCTTTAGCATCACAATGAGTTTATCTATTGTTAACTTCCCCTGTCCTGTACTTGTGAAGTTAAATTTAAGTAGAAATACAGGGTTTTCTATTTATTCTAATTCATGCTCATCTTGTTTGTATGTTGAATAAAATTTTTATAACTATGACGTCTTTTTCTCATCCAGGTTACACCAGACAAGATCAGAGAGGAAACAAAACTGGAGATTGTGTTTCAGATTGACATTAATCCCACAGTCAACACTCTTAGTAGTAATTAACCTGAACAATAGTCTAACTCATATCTTTGATCACTCGTTAATTCATTCAACTAATATTTATTTTGGATGTACTCTTTGCCAAAAACATTCATAGGGTTCTTTTTTTCAGCAATATACACAACGGACTAATCATTTGTGGATTTTATATTCCAGTAAGGTTAGCAAATAAATACCTCATCAACTACAATATACATTATTTCTGTAGAATTCATTTTGTCTACCAGTTTGCTAATTGAGAAAGAAATTTGTTTAAATGATGTACTTCTACTCAATGTCAAGTCATGTTCATTTTTTTCTTAACTGTAAAAATTCTGTTTGATAATATTTTCTCAACTTTTTTTAAAAAAACAAAAATCACTATAAATTTTTCCAGTCTATATTTTCTTGGATGAAATATTTGGGCATCTCTTGTAATCTTCCACATGTCAATCACCATTTTTCTTCCTTTGTGGTAACGCTAAATAAAAATTAATAAATTGTGCAGATTGATAATGCTATGCCACCATAATTCAGCTGTAACTTTCAGTGAAAACTCAAACTGAAATTCTGAATTTGCTAGTCAGTTCACTCTTGTTCCAGCTGCTGTTTGAAACATTCTCTTTTCCCTTCTAACCTCTTATACCCACCACCTCTTTCTCTCTATCAGCTCTTTTATGGAGAGATTAGAAGCCATAAACTGAGAATTCTTTGCAAGGAAACCTATAAACTTTCCTGAATCTTCCCTCATCTTGATTCTCTTTTATTAAAAAGGAAAACGAGTTCTTGCATCTATCTTAGGCCAATTTCCTTACCAAATTCTGGATTCTTTCTTCCCTCCCGAGGGGACATTTTTCTACCTTACTCTCTGTCTCTCCTATAATTTCAATCATCCTCTGAGCATTAATTCTTTTCTCAAACAAGCTCAGGATTCGCCATGTTAATTTCTCTTCCCTGAAATAGCTACTCTCCTACCTGGCTTCTCATCCTCACCCCAAACTTTCTTTTTCTGTCTCTTCTCAGACCTGCACAGTCTGGCCTCTGC